>CAXHSM010001376.1:34226677-34692159 GCA_964019185.1 Maratus speculifer
TTACTAACTGATTTGTTCTTTCAATATTTATAATAAAATTATGTAAGTTTGTATGATTCGGCGAAATTGGTACACATGATAATCATATAGTACTTTATATTTTAAATGAAATTAATAAAATGAAAAAAAAAAAAGAAAAAAAAATGCAGCTTGAATAATATTTTGCGATTTATCCCCTGAGCCCAGCTAAGATAAATATAATGAATTCTTGATTTCTCTACCAGAATCTTCCGATTTGGCAAAAGATTGGGCAAATAAATTAGATTATGAATAAAAATAACTTTATAAAATGCTTAGCATTACATTTAAGGACGACAAAACTGGTCACCATTGGCAGCTAGTTGTAAAATAGATTTCTTAAGTCAAAAACTCATTTGTGCTTGCCAGTAAAAAGATTTATAGGAACAAGTGTGATGCAAAGATTGTTTCATCTGATGCAAGAGTCGTAAATCAAAAAGAAAAAAATACAAGCATTATTGCAGACAGAACCGTACTTAGGGGTATGCGACAGGTGCGGCCACACAGGGAATAGCGCATAAAAAGACCTCGCTCCTGGACACAAGAAAATTTTTTAATTAAAAGAAGATGATATATTAGAAAATCTTTAATCTAAGTTTATGATTTTAATTAAGAAAAGGTAGTGTCTTAGCATAAAATATAACCTTGGTGTATACCCCCGTACACCCACTACATCCCTGCCTATGTTTGAAGAGGGACTTTCATCATCAATTGGCCATCATTATTTTACTTACCCATCATACGTAGTATAGGGTAAGTCTTGCAATCGTTTTGAAAATCGAAAAAAAAATTTTTGACGGATTTACACGTTTTAGATAGTGAAGATTCCGAAAAACATATTTTTAGAAAAAAAAATTTTGCCGTCCGTCTGTCTGTCTGTCTGTCAGTCTGTCTGTCTGTAAACGCTCTATCTCCCGAACAAATTGAGATAGAGACTTGAAATTTTATATGTAGTTAGTATGTAAGAATGGGACGAACCCTATTTAATATCAGTAACCTCGATTATCCGGAACTATTTTTTTCGGACTCTCGAAAAATTCGTTCTGATGAAAGGTATATAAAAATTTTCGAATTTTTTTGTTCTAAGGAATGGACGTAAAAAGCAATAAAATAACACACATTTTGCATATAGAACAAAGTCGATCGGATTATTAGTTGCCGAGATATTTGTAATCTTGTTTTCCACATTCTTCGATTTTTCGTGACCCTGTATTTCATTCAAATTTCAATTCAGAGGTATATTTTAATTGGAAATGAGACGCTTAATCCGACGCAGTTAACTGTTAGTTAATAGAGTTATCATTTTTGGAGTTATAAGGATGTTTCTTTAACGCAGTTTGGTACTACTTGAGTAGTTTGGCGTTTATATAATTTGTCGAAATTGGTACATCAGCAGTTCTTTAATATAGCATTACTATGTATATTAACAATATTTAAATTTTGTTTATGAATTGCAATGCATTGTATAAATAGTTTCACATGTTTTATTTTCGTATACATAACCATGATGGGTAAGTATTACGGTGGCCCCCAACGACTAGTTTACTATAGTATTTTTTTTTTTTTTTTTTTTTTTTTAAGAACCAAAATATTGCCTTAAATTAGAAAGCAAAATAATTTTTCGTATTTCGACAGTTTGTTTAAATATTCTTCGTGTATTCCACACACACAGTCAAAAACAAATAAATAAACACCTGTAAACTAGAAAAAAAAATCTTTAAGAAACTTTTTTAGAAAGCAAATATTACATTTTCTTAAATAGAAATAAACGAATAAATAACATTTAAGAACAGCAATCACTAAAGAGGCAAAATATTAAATCTAAAATAATACGGAAAAATAAAAACAAGATTGCTAATATACAAAACATATAATAATATAATTTGACAGACAAGGATGAGATCGAGAAAATAAAAAAAATTTCACTCGACGAGGATGGGATTCGAACCCACGCGGGCAGAGCCCAATGGATTAGCAGTCCATCGCCTTAACCACTCGGCCACCTCGTCTTCGAAAAGATGAGCGTAAGTGTCATCAGTTATGTAAACAACACTTTTCATCCATCTTTCTCTATTTAAAATGAAAAGGAATTTCTTTTCGTTAGTATTCTCAAATTTACCCAAAGAAGAAATCTTTGATACAAGAGTTTTTAAATAATAATCTGGAATACTTTACAGCCAAATTATTTATTATTTTTTTACTATTTTACTTACCCATCATACGTAGTATAGGGTAAGTCTTGCAATCGTTTTGAAAATCGCAAAAATTTTTTTGACTGATTTACACGTTTTAGATAGTGGAGATTCCGAAAAACATATTTTTAGAAAAAAAAATTTTGCCGTCCGTCTGTCTGTCTGTCTGTCTGTCTGTCTGTAAACGCTCTATCTCCCGAACAAATTGAGATAGAGACTTGAAATTTTTTATGTAGTTAGTATGTAAGAATGGGACGAACCCTATTTAATATCAGCAACCTCGATTATCCGGAACTATTTTTTTCGGACTCTCGAAAAATTCGTTCTGATGAAAGGTATATAAAAATTTTCGAATGTTTTTGTTCTAAGGAATGGACGTAAAAGGCAATAAAATAACACACATTTTGCATATAGAACGAAGTGGATCGGATTATTAGTTGCCGAGATATTTGTAATCTTGTTTTCCACATTCTTGGATTTTTCATGACCCTGTATTTCATTCAAATTTCAATTCAGAAGTACCGTAAAATACCGTTAATCAGCCCCCCCAAATGAAAAGAAAAATCGTACAATAGTTAGGGGAGGGCGCTTACACGGGATTTTTTCGCAATCGTTCAACAAAATTTACAGGAATGAATCATCATGAAATGAATGAATCGTTGAATGAATCATGAATTTTTATACTTGAAAAAATTTGGTTTTTATTTTTTTCAAACATAAATTCTGTCGAAAAAACGCAGATAAAAGGAGAAATTAGTAAAAAAAAGCCAAAACAAGCATGAAATCAATTAAAAAATCTTGAAAAAACGCGCATTTCATCAAAGATTCATGATTCGTTCATTTCAAAATGATTGATCTTGCTCTCAATCGCCTTTGAGAATCGGGAGGGAGGGCGCTTTCTCGGGATTTTTTGAAAATTTCAAATTCTTTATAAAGTGGGGAGGGGGCGTTTGATCGGGAAGGGCGGATTAACGGTATTTTACGGTATATTTTAATTGGAAATGAGACGCTTAATCCGACCCAGTTAATTGTTAGTTTATAGAATTATTATATTTGGAGTTATAAGGGTGTTTCTTTTACGCAGTTCGGTACTACTTGAGTAGTTTGGCGTTTTATATAATTTGTCGAAATTGGTACATCAGCAGTTCTTTAATATAGCATTACTATGTATATTAACAATATTTAAATTTTGTTTATGAATTGCAATGCATTATATAAATAGTTTTACATGTTTTATTTTCATATATATATCCATGATGGGTAAGTATTACAGTGGCCCCCAACGACTAGTTTATCAGGCGATCGTTAAAAGGTTTTTTTTTTTTTTTTTTTTTTTTTTTTTTTTTTTTTCTTTTCCCAATGACGACGTAAATCGTGCGTTGAAAAATACATTTTATTATAACAAAAACATAAATTTTGTTATTTTTATTGCAAAAATTAATAATAATTAATATGACTATACTTTTTTACCTTTATTTTTTCTTCACCTTTTATTTATTTATTTATTTTTATTTTATTTTATTTTAATTTATTTATTTATTAATTTTATTACTTACCCGTCATACGTAGTATAGGGTAAGTCTTGCAATCGTTTTGAAAATCGAAAAAAAAATTTTGACGGATTTACACGTTTTAGATAGTGGAGATTCCGAAAAACATATTTTTAGAAAAAAAAAATTGCCGTCCGTCTGTCTGTCTGTCTGTAAACGCTCTATCTCCCGAACAAATTGAGATAGAGACTTGAAATTTTGTATGTAGTTAGTAGGTAAGAATGGGACGAAGCCTATTTAATATCAGCAACCTCGATTATCCGGAACTATTTTTTTCGGACCCTCGAAAAATTCGTTCTGATGAAAGGTATATAAAAATTTTCGAATTTTTTTGTTTTAAGGAATGGACGTAAAAGACAATAAAATAACACACATTTTGCATATAGAACGAAGTCGATCGGATTATTAGTTGTCGAGATATTTGTAATCCTGTTTTCCACATTCTTTGATTTTTCATGACCCTGTATTTCATTCAAATTCCAATTCAGAGGTACATTTTAATTGGAAATGAGATGCTTCATCCGACACAGTGAATTGTTAGTTAATAGAATTATTATTTTTGGAGTTATAAGGATGTATATTTTACGCAGTTCGGTACTACTTGAGTAGTTTGGCGTTTTATATATTACTAGCAGACCCGACAGACGTTGTCCTGTCACCGACAGAAGTTGTCCTTCCTGGCACCGACACCAGAAAATCAAATAAATGTACTTAAATATAGTAATACGCACGATAAACACTACGCTCTTAATTTAATTTCTTATTACAATTATGTAAGGAAATTATTTTTCACTCTTCAGTATTTTTTGAAGTCGGTTCAATTTTTGATAGAAAAGTTTATTTTTCTCTTTTTTGTTAAAAGTTAACGAATTTCTGAAGTCAGTTAATCAAAATTATAATACAGGCTATATTACTGTAGAGCATACACGTTTGACAGGAGCGGGGTTCGAACACGCGATCTCTTTCTTCGAGAAGCAGAGCTTATATCTGGCGCCTTAGACCGCTCGGGCATTCCGTCCGCATTCTATTCATCGAACTTATTCAACACTTTTAATTAGCGAAAAATCACTAACTATTAGTTTTTGCCTAGTTACTAAAAAAGTACTGAATCAATTTCGATGAAATGTGAATCTAAACCATTCTCGAATCTACTGGAACGCACACACAAAATTTCATCAAAATCGGTCCAGTCGTTTAGGAGGGGTTCAATTACATACACACGCACAGACCATTTTTATATATAAAGATGAGCATTGAAAATTTCAGGTTTTTGCGTCAAAGACATCGCCAAATTAGGAAAATGTGAATTATCTTACGAACTACTGGAGTTAAACGAATTTGCTTAGTACCATTCGATTCAGCATGAAAAAATGCACTAAAATATATGTTATCAGTTGAAAAATAACTACAAAAGCCGATTTTTAAGGAATTTTTTCAAAGTTCGTTCTTTTTTCTACTCATCGTAGGGGTGGAATTTTAGAAAATCCATTTTTAGCGGCACTCGATGTTATAAGATGTATTTTTACTCCAATTTTCAAGATTTTTGGATCGGTAGATTTTTTTGTGCTATGATTAATACGAAATCCTGACTTTCTTTAATATATATATAGCACTTTTAATTAGCGAAAAATCACTTATTAGTTTTTGCCTAATTACTAAAAAAGTACTGAATCAATTTCGACGAAATGTGAATCTAAACCATTCTCGAATCTACTGGAACGCACACACAAAATTTCATCAAAATCGGTCCAGTCGTTTAGGAGGGGTTCAATTACATACACACGCACAGACGATTTTTATATATAAAGATGAGCATTGAAAATTTCAGGTTTTTGCGCCAAAGACATCGCCAAATTAGGAAAATATGAATTATCTTACGAACTACTGGATTTAAACGAATTTGCTTAGTACCATTCGATTCAGCATGAAAAAATGCACTAAAATATATGTTATCAGTTGAAAAATAACTACAAAAGCCGATTTTTAAGGAATTTTTTCAAAGTTCGTTCTTTTTTCTACTCATCGTAGGGGTGGAATTTTAGAAAATCCATTTTTAGCGGCACTCGATGTTATAAGATGTATTTTTACTCCAATTTTCAAGATTTTTGGATCGGTAGATTTTTTTGTGCTATGATTAATACGAAATCCTGACTTTCTTTAATATATATATAGCACTTTTAATTAGCGAAAAATCACTTATTAGTTTTTGCCTAATTACTAAAAAAGTACTGAATCAATTTCGACGAAATGTGAATCTAAACCATTCTCGAATCTACTGGAACGCACAGACAAAATTTCTTCAAAATCGGTCCAGTCGTTTAGGAGGAGTTCAATTACATACACACGCACAGAAGATTTTTATATATAAAGATTACCCAGCAAACACAGATTTGTCAAAAAAGTCACTATGTGATGTCAAGTTTATCATGATTGTCAAGTACATCGATTTTCATGTACCATTGCGACATTTTTTAATGATAAAATAATGTTATATCGTATAAGTGGTGCCAATATAGTGTAAGACAGGCGATATTAATTCGAGGCCCTGTAAAATCGTTAAATACTGTTATCTGTCAACTATCCCACACATGACAGTTGTTTAGCATGCCACTAATGCATGCTCCCTATGGTGTAAGTTTGAGACCATAAATATGATAATTTTCTGGAGCGTCATCGATTAGGCATCGGTATCCTGCCATGTTATTCGAGTATAACTTTGTCAGTGAAAAGTGGCAACAGTGCATCGCTGGAGAATTGGAGGGAAAGAGAGAGAGAGAGGAGATATTGCAATGGCGGCTACCGGCGAGCGGATCTGTGTTGCGTGTATTCGATTTGAACGATCGGGTTTTTGGAGCACGTGGCCATGGTTTTACTTTAAATATAAAAGGTAAGTGCTTTATTAAATATTGTTTGTATTGTTATTTCATTTTATCATTAAATTGAATTTTTAAATGTTGTAGATGTGAGTTACAAAAATGTAAACTAATGTTTACATCTACAGTTAGGCCTGCTTTAAAATTAATAGCAAAACAAGAATTTCTCAAACATTTTTCACCGAATAGCCTAAAAATTAGTTAGTGGACAATATCGGTTATTATTTTTTTTTTCTTGCGGCCTACTTTGTAAAAAGTAAAAGTTATGTTAGGGTGAATGCTCCAGTTTTAGCCACATTTAGAGAAGTTGAAGCAGAAATTTTATAATTTATTGACTGATTAAAGCATATTAAATCATAACAACAGCATTCTTAAGTAAATGGAATTGCATTTCTGTTAATTATAATAACTTTTTATGGAATATTTCAGGTTGTGAGTAATAATTCATTAAGTAATTTATTTCAATTTGTACTAGTTTTGGACACCTCAATATCATGCAGTTTAATAAACATTTTAATTGATAATAAGTTAAAATTAAGCATTTTTATGCAATATCTATTTTACCACACATATATTTGTTTGCTGCATTGAGAGAATTTTGCAAATTTTTTGATATCTACCCAGGCCCGTAACCAGATGGGGGCAGGTGGGGCTGAGCCCCCCCTAGCGTCCTCTAGAGCCCCCTCTAACAATTTCTTTACTTTCTACCTTTTTTTTTTTTTTTTTTTTTTTTCCAACAAAATTCATATTTTAACTTTTCTCAAAAAAAAAAAAAAAAAAAAAAAGTAAGAGAAATTTTTTAGATCTTTTAACTGCCTTGAATAAAATGGGAATACGCCAAGAATTTTGTATTCGGAACCTTATTAAATTAGTTGTTTTCTGTTAACTTGCTAGCGGTATAATGCATTTCTCGAAACACATTTTAAAGAAACATTTCTTTCTCCTGAAAAAAATTAAGTCCAGATGCACTAACTGGTCACCACATGTCTTAGTAAACGATCTTACGCAGAATGAATGGACATGGACACATGGTGTTCAAGTTGACCGATAATTAGTCAAGCGATGTTCAAAATCTTGACTAAGACATAGTCATTAAAAACACATGTTTCTAAATTTTAATGGTTTGCTTGATGACAATACGTACTTATCAGTAGATTTAGTTAACGATGAAATATCACTTGGAAACTAGAACGTTTGAAAATTAAAAAGATAAAAAATGTCAATTTATACACGTGGAATAAAAAAAGCCAGTAATTGTTTCATGTTATGGGTTACAAGGGTGTACATTAGAAAAAAAAAAGTTTATTTTATTTTATTTTTAGTTATTTTTTTATTTTATTTTTGTTTGTGTGTTAAATAAAAACATTTTTTTTTTCAATTTGTCATATAACAATAAAAAAATTAAGCAAAAAAACATGATTAAGGTTAAGTTTATTATAAGATTACGACAAAAATATCTGCAATTATTTGATGTATGAAATATTAATAAATAATTATAGTATTAGAAAATAAAATATTAATAAAATTTAATAAATTACGATTTGTCGTTAGTTAAAGATATTAGAAGTAGAAAATTAAAATAAGAATAATAAATTAAATTTCATTAAGTATGTAATTTCTACCATAACATATGCAAAAAAACCTGTTAAATTTTAACTAAAAAATAAACTTCTTTTTTTATCAAAAAGAAAACTGATTTCAAAAACTATTGCAAAGTATTTTTTTTTCATAATACAGTCGAGTCTCTCTATAACGAAATTCCATGTATCGAATTTCTCTATATAACGAATTTTTAGTGGGAACGGTCCCCTTTTCGCATGATTACATTAAAAACAGTCTCTATATAGCGAAATATCTATCTCCATACAACAAATTTTTTCATAAATTGGTCTTAATTTATTCAGTTTTAAAAAGCTTCGAAATCATATGGAATCAATTTTCCATCACTTATTTTTGATTTATCGTCAGTGCTGAGTTTTTTTATACATTACTTCTCTCCTTCTTCTTTAAATCCAACGAATTCATCCCACTTTCCGTGCACCTTTCCACATCCTTCTCAAAACAAAACCCATTGGATTGATACACATGTAAGAGAGGAATCAATGAGAGACACATAAGAGATTCCTTCAAATGGAGGGAAATGTTAACTACAATTTTTCATTCCTTGCTAAAATTTGAGCATTTCTTTTTGAGAGCGTAACAACTTTAAAATCAAAACAACAAAAAATTACAGATTTCTTCAATTAATGCAAATCGTCCTTATTTGATTTTCATTAAATTTTCAAATAAATGTCTGTTCTCTTTTTTGAAACAGCTTAAATAATTAAGAAATAAAATGTTAGGTTAATATTTACTTTTAAACATTTCAAAATCTTAATTCAAAAGATCAAAAATAATGTTTTTTCAAATTTCACACATTAAATACGATTTTTAACATCATTCTCTATATATCGAATTTCTCTATATAACGAATTTTTTACTGGAACGGTGGATTTCGTTATATAGAGACTCGACTGTAATTAATAAGACATTAAATTAAGAGCATTGTATTTACCATGTGTATTATTAATATTTATGTACATTAATTTGATTTTTTGGAGTCGGTGCCAATCTAACCAAGATAAAAAATAATTGTCCTTTAAAAATTATAACAAAATTCAGCAAAAACATTGCGAAAATAAATTTAATTTTAAATCAATCAACTCTAACTTAGAATCCCATATTTTAAAATCTGTGTGTTTGGTTGGTTCCCTCCCCCTCCCCCCATAATGGCCAGTACAAACGCATTATTTCATACTAACCATAGTTATAGTTGCTAATCTTACTTGAAAATATACATTTAAACACGTGAGATAAAATGTTACAAAAATGGTAAGATTAAAATTTTTAAACTAAATATTAAATCAGAAAAAATTTCATTGATAATTGGATATGTATCTATTGGACACTTATGTTGAACTTGGCTGGACTTGCATAGACACCAAAAAGTCAAATTAATGTACACAAAAATAAATATAATAATGTGCATGGTAAATACGCATTCTCTTAATTTAATTTCTTATTAAATATATTGTGTAAAAATAATATTTTAAACCTTGCAGTAGTTTTTCAAAAAGGTTTTATTTTTGATTTTAAAAAAAAGTATTTATTTTCCGATGATCATGAAGTATTTTGCATTTATTAATTTCCTTATAGAAAAATTCCGTTATAGAGAGGTTTTACACTCTATACACTCTAGACAATATAGGCAGGTCCATTTTATCAGTTTTTGCTATATTTAGTTTGCTTAAGATATGGATTGATAAAAAATGTTTGCCCCCCAGAAAATTTTCAGAGCCCCCCCTGGCATGTCTCGCTGGTTACGGCCCTGTATCTACCCTTCATTGTATAAAATAAATATATAATTAAACATAAAAAAAATAACAGGGTTCATACTCATCATGGGAATGTGGGATTCCTGGGAAAATCATGGGATAAATTTTAGGTTGTAAAAATCAGGGGATGAATTTTAGGTTGTAAAAATCAGGGGATGAATTTTAGGTTGTAAAAATCAGGGGAATCTCAGTCGATAATGCAAAAAATTTCCCAAACCTGGGAAAAACCTGTCAAAATGATAGTCTATTCTGAGAAATTGGGGGCAGTTGTTACTTTGTGTGCTTTATTGTCCAGCGTCGAAACTAGTCTTTTTTTGCGCCCGGGGCAAACATGGATTTTGGCATCCCCCCCCCCCACCACATTTATGCATTCTTTTATGAAACACACCAAACAAAATCTTAATTTGGCGCCCCCTTCACCTTCTGTTCTGGTAGCGCTGAGAGCAAACGCCCCCTCTGCCCCCCTCTAGTTTCGGCCCTGTTATTGTCATATGTAATATCAAAATGTTGTTAATTGTTGATATGTAAAAATTGTACATCCCGGGAAATATATCAGGGAATTTTTCTTGGAAAATCAGTATGAACCCTAAATAAGTAAAATTACTTATGAAAGCAAATTTTCATTGAAATCATACATTCTCAGCAAAGTATATTCAGTTTTTTAAGTCCGTATTTCTGCATTAGTAGCATATCCAGAAAAAAAAGAAGGGGGAGGGGAGCTAAGATTTGTTCTATATTAATGTACAGAAGTTTTAATACACTGGAGAATTCAGAGTTTGGGAGATTCTAACCCCCGAATAACACTTTTGAGAGAAATGTTTTGGTGTGTGTGTGTGTGTGAGGGGGGGGGGGGTTGATATATTATGTTGTGTGTATGCAATTAAGCTTTTTTCCGTGAAAATTTATATTTTATCTCAACTGTAAAATAAAATTTTTACTAAAAAATACAAGCTATTTTATGCCTAGATTTTTATTTTATTTATAATTATTATTTACTACTATATATTTTTAATGTATGCATGTACTTTATGGGATTTCAAGTCAAAATTTATTATTTTCTGTAAATTATAAATAATGTCCAAATGTATTTAGCTTTATATGAATAAAAATAGACAAATGATATTAAATTTTTTTTTTCACTCTAACAAAAATAAAGCAAAATTTTTCAACTAGAAATTTAAAAGTTGTTTGCTGATCCCACATGACTAGTGTTCTCACTGTTGCGTGCCATTGTGCCAAATTGCAATTAAATTCTTCATTTGGCGAGTAAACAAGTGATTAGATTTGCAAAATTGCTAGTGCTCAATTTTTGCTTTTTCTTTGTCGTTTTTCATACATATATTTAATATTTGTAACGGATAGTTGAAATTAGATTAATAACAATCTCTGTCGCAGTTATAAAAACTTTGGTTATTTTAGAACATATTGAAAAAAAGGGAAAGTACATTAAAAGGTTAAACTTTCTGTGCTACATTGCGAATCTATTTTGCTAATATTTTTTTCATTTAGTGAATGATTTTTACTTTTTTATTAGTCATATTACTAACGTTGGTCAAATGTCAGCGAGAACACTGCACATGACTTATAGATGTATAATTATACTTCTTTTAAGAAATCGTCAGCTAGACCTACATAATAAATCATAATAAATAATTTCTTTTATTTATATCTATTTTCTTTTGAAGGCAAATACTAGCTAAGAAGTTATGATCTGTATAGGAAATTTTTCCAAATTAATATTCTGTTCTGAATATTTTTAATGTCACCGATTAATTGCACATTAAGAAAACTTTAGAGTCAGTAATAATAAACATTTTTCTATTTCATTATTTGACATACATTAATATTGAAAACAAACTAAATATTAAAGAGGTATTCATTTTGTTAATGCTTTTTTCTAATAAAATAATGTGCTTTTTTGAGACAAGTATTTAAAATATAAAAAGGAAAACAAACTTATGAAAAAAAGAATCTTCACACATTAAACACAAGGTAATTTGCAATTGCACCAACAGAAATGTCATTTAAAAAATAAAACAAGTAGTTTTCATAAAAAAAAAATAAACATAATTGTATATTTTGAAGGAAAATGTTAAAAAATAATTTGAAGTGTTAGCAATTTTCTTTCAGAAAATGTCAACAGGTAGAATCAAACTGGCCTGTAGGCGTTTATTCTACAGATTATTTGGATAAATATGCAAACTAGCTATTCAAATTATAGTGACCAAAAAAGTAACCAGTCACAACTACAATATAAACTTTCTAAGAAAAATAATTGTTTAAACTTAAACAAGTCACATTGATACTATGTTTAATTAGAAAACTGAATAAATCTGAAAATTTGGATTGATTTCCTGTTCATTATTCAATGTTATATTAAAAAGTTGTGCAATAGTTTGTTTTTAAAAAATGATCCATATTACAATCTTTTGTCTCAAATTGAGCTTATTTTTTCTTTGTAGTATGTTTTTAATAAAAGTTTTATGTAATACAGTTACACAAAAAAAACATTAATTACTCTCATATAATTATTATGAACTTTTTTATTGTGTGTGGGGGGGAGAGGGGTGAAAATAAAAATATTTTTAAAAACTTTCTTTAAGACATATTTTACTGCAAAATTCTTAAGTTTCTCACATATTGTTGTAGTCTTCTCTTTTCAGCTTGGATGCAAAAGTTTTTACTTTGCAGATAAAATTTTTACTCGGAAGTCAGAAAGTACACATTAAGTTCTAAATAAAGTATTTTATTTCACAATATTTTATTTTATATCAAATATACTTTATCAGTATTGTAACATAATTAAAATTTCATTAAAAATATGCTGAAATAAGAATATAACTCATTTCATGAACAACAATCATGAATCATGAACTACTATTTTAGCTTTTAATCTTTTATTTCATTTTAATCATTAATATTATTTAATAAATAAAAATAAATGTAGAACAGAAGGAACTATTTGGTTATGTCAACCAATTTCGCCAAACTGATAGCCAAGTTATGTTATACCATGAGTGCAAGTTTTTCCGTCCTGATACGGAATTCCGTCTTTTAAAAATTCCTGGAGACGGAAAAATCTCTGAGGACAGAAACAGATCGCAAAAAACACAGGCTTTTCTTCAAAGGATCGCAGAAAGAAAAACATGATTTTCGTGAAATGATCATGGAAAAAAGTGCTATTTCTGTCAAAGGATTGCAAAAAGGCGCGTTTGTCGTCAAAAGCTGGCAGAAAAATAATCTATTTCTGTCGAAGGATCGCGAAACACACGCTCTTTTTGTCGTAAGATCACAAAAAAGCACTATTCCTTTTAAAAGATAGTGGAAAAGATGAGTTTTCAATCAAAAGGTTATAGGAAAAAATGCCATTCCTGTCAAAGAATCGTGGAAAACATTTTTGTCAAAGGATCAACAAAAAGACGTGAATTTAATCAAAGGACCGTGGAAAAAAACCTGAATTTAGTCAAAGAATCGTGGAAAAGACGTGAATTGTGCCAAAAGATCGAGAAAAAGACGCGATTTCCGTCAAATGATAGAAAACAATTCCACTATTTTCATCAAATGATTGCAGGAAAAACGCAATTTTTGTGAAAGTATCACAAAAAGGTGCGATTTCTGTTCAAGGATTTTGAAAAAGACGCTATTTCCAGTCAAAGAATACAAAATAGGTACAATTTTTGTCAAAAGATCGCAATAAAGATGTGAATTTAATCAAAGGAGCGTGGAAAAGAAGCAAATGTTGCCAAAAGATTGAGAAAAAAATTGGTTGCTGTGAAATGATTGCAAAAAAAACCCCTACGATTTCCATCAAATGATAACAGGGAAAACGCAATTTCTGACCAAGGATCACGAAGAAGGTGCAATTTCTGTCCAAGGATCGCAAAGAAGACATGATTTCTCTCAAAGGATCATCAAAAAGACACGAATTTCGCCAAAAGATCATATAAAATACTTAGATTTCATTGAAAAATGGCAGATTTCAGCTGAAAACCATAGAAAAAACACAAATTTTGCCTAAAAGCCATAGAAAAATTGCAAATTTTGGCTAAAAATAGTAGAAAATTGCAAGTTTCGGTTTAAAATCATAGAAAAGTTGCAAATTTAATCGAAAGATCAGCGGGGGGAGAACTAATTTCATCAGATGGTCTTGGAAAAAACACAAGTTTCATGCGTATGTGCTCAGTCAGTAGGGAGCGAGGAAGTTCAAAATATTTTCAGTCTTGGCCAAATTTCAAACTTGCACCCATGAGTTATACATATTGACATAATTTTTATATAAAAAGCGAGAAAAGAAATAATTAGTAGAATATTAATAAAAATCACTTGTTGACGTTTCAAACATTTGTATTGTATCATAATCTGCAAACATATCCAGAGTTTCCCCCAGAGGGTTTCAGGGGGGCGCTCTGCCATTCCTGCTCTTTAGTTTAAAAAATAGTGCCCCTCTTGCCCCTAATCCAGAAACTAGCACCCCTCTTGTCACTCATTCAAAAAAATAGCGCTCTTCTTGCCCACATTTGAAAAAACTCAGCCTTTGAGCGATGATGCAGACGCACAGCGTAAATTACGCAAAATATAACTTTTATGCATCTTGTGAAACACATAACTTTGTGAAAAAACAGTAAATTTTGTTAAAAAAATCACGAAATAACGACTAATTTCCGGTAAGATTTGCGAAAAAAATGGTTAATTTCATCGGAAAATTCTGAAAAAGGCGGCGGCTTTCCTCAAAAGATTGTGAAAACAACAAAATTAGTCCAAAAATTGCTATAAAAGAAAAAAATTTTCAAACGATTCACAAAAAACTGAAAATTTCACAAAACACGGCAACTGTCGTAGAAAAATCGCAGTAAAAACAAATTCTCTAAAAAAAATCACAAAAAACATCAATTTCTTTAAGATATAGGGGAAAAAAAATGCACATTATGTCAAAGGGGCACAAAAAGAAAAGTTAATTCCCTTGTAAGTGAATTTTTCTGTTCTAAAAACTGATTTTCCTGCTTCAAAATTGTTCTTGCTTCTAAAGTGGATTTTCCTGATTCACAATCATTTTTGTGTGTAGAGAAAATTGCATCCGAGGCATAGAAAAGCGGGGTTGATTCCACTCCCGTTACGAACTATGTGCTTTTTTTTTCGCGGCCCTTTTTTAAAATTTGTGTTTTTTCGTGTTTAAACGTGACAAAATTGACGGTTTTTTGAGATCTTTAGAAGAAATTTGCCATTTTTTGACATCTTTTAACTAAATTTTGTCCCCCCCCCCCGAGATCTTTTATCAAAAACCTGCTGTTTTTTGTGATTTTTTTTTTTTTTAAGTAAAATCTGTCTTTTTTTCACTATCTTTTGACAATATTTCTTTTCTTTTTTTTTTTTTTTTTTTTTTTTTTTTTGACAAAATGTTTGGATTTTTTTCTGGATTCTTTGAAGAAATGTCTGTATTTCCATGATTTTTTGAACCGCTAGATTCTAGATTCAACTCTATAAAAAGTGCCCTTTTCAGAACAGTAGTGCCCTGCCTCTTTTTAAACCTGGGGGAAACTGTAATATCTATGAATGTGACATTCATGATCATCCTTTATTGGCATTTAATCTTATAGTTCAGGGATAATTTTTTGGTCAATAGGATAACCAGAGTTGTTTAATAGACGTGTGCAGAAAATTTTAGGAAGGAAACAATTTTTATTTTTGTAACTTTTTTTAGTACAGTAGAACCCCGTTAATCCAGATCTGCTTGATCAATTTTTTTTATTAAAGTTTGTGAAGCAATTTGGCCAATTTCCATAACATTAACTTGTTTCATCGTCGTGTTCTGAATAAAACAACTTTTTTCTGAAATCTTTTCAGAATAATACCATAAGCTTTCTTATTTAAACTACACCCAATGAATTACTTATGCTCAAGTGGATGTGTGGTGTGATCGTACGGCTCGCAAAAGGTATAGAAAACTGACGCAGCAAAAAATTACACGCTTACATCCAAAGATGATGTAAAAAGTGCAAATATTAACCAAAGACTGCACGAATAACAAATTCTGTCGATGAATCTCACAAAGAACGCTAATTTCATGCATGATTTTTGTAAAAATGCGAATTTAGTGCATGAATTGCATAAAAAAATTGCAACTCATGCGCACATAGTAAACACAAATCAGTTAATTGTTCAAAAAATGCAAATTAGGTCCATGAATCATGTAAAAAAATGTGTATTACTCCATGAATCACGTAAAAAAATGTGAATTACATCATAAATCTCTCAAAAAATGCAAATTAAGTCCATAAATCACTTAGAAAATGCAAATTTCATCGACAGATCACTTAAAAAACAAAAACATTCATGAATTGCCTAAAAATAGCAAATTACGAATAAGAATCATGTAAAAAATGCGAATTATGTTCATGAATTGCATAAAAACACGAATTAAGTCCATAAATTGCTCAAAGAATGGAAATTTTGTTGACAGATTGTTCAAAAATGCAAATTAAGTACATGAATCTCGTAAAAATAGTGAATTGCGTCTATAAAATTGTGTAAAAAAAAAAAAAAAAATGCAAGTTACGTTTCAGGAATCTCATAAAATATGAGAATTGCGTTCATAAATTGCTCAAAAACATGAATTTAATCAACGGAATGATGCTCTGCATTAAGAATGCAAATTTATAATTTTATGAGTTTTTTTTTTTCTCGTAAATCGTTACAAAAAACGCTAATCATGTCCATAAATTGCTTAAAAAACACAAATTATGTCAATAAATCGCTCAAAATGCAAATTATGCCAACAGATTGCTCAAAAATGCAAATTTCATTAATAGATCGCTCAAAAGCTGCAAAATGCATCCATAAATCGCTTTAAAAATGTGAATTACATGAATAAATTGCTCAAGAAATGCAAATTTCATCGACAGATCGCTCAAAAAACCAAGATACGTCCATGAGTCACTTAAAATATGCAAATTGCATCAATAAATCGCTCAAAAAAACAAATATTATTGACAAATCTCTTAAACAACACAAATTATGGCCATGAATCACATGAATATAGCAAATCAGGTCTATAAAATTGCATCAAAACACAAACTATTTCATGAATTGCATAAAAAATGAATTGCATTCATCAATCGCTCAAAAAACACAAATTTCAGCAACAGATTGTCCAAAAAACGTGGATTATGTCGACAGATCGCTCAAAAAATGCAAATTACGTCCATGAATCTCATAAAAATAGTGCATTACGTCTTTAAGTCAGATAAAAAATGCGAATTATGTTTATAAATCACTCAAGAAAACCCCCTCTAATTTCATCGACAGATTGCTGAAAAAAGGCAAATTACATCCATGAATTGCATTAAAATTGTGTAAAAAATGTTAATTATGTTCATTAATCACATAAAAAACGTGAATTACATCCATAACTATCTCAAAATTCGTGAATTTTGTTGACATATCGCTCAAAAAACGTAAATTACGACCATGAGATGCATAAAAAAATTGCATCCATTAAGCACGTAAAAAAATGTGAATTACGTTCATGAATCACATAAAATACGCAAATTACATCCATGACTCACGCAAAAGATGCAAATTGCATAATAAAAGCAAATTTCATCCATGCCAAAATAATATAATACATAATTTTATTAAACATTAAATCGATTTGCAGCAATTTTCGACCCAATATTATGTGTGCAGAAAGTTTTTGGTTTTATACAATTCTAAGGGGTAAGCAAGTAGTGCCGAACAGAAATACCTATCTTTTGGATTTTACTCCTTGTATTTCTGTACCCATGAAATCGTTAATTCTTTCCTAAAGAAACTGACATGGAAAGGGAATCCATTTATGTGAGGTCGTTGTCCGATTACCTTATCACAAATCTGGCTGTAATCAGCATTTTCAAGGTAAAATTTTAATGAAGATAAAAAGCAGACGATGTATTTTACATTAAGTCTTACTACTTTACAAATTTAAAATTGCTGCATTAAATAAATTTGTACAAACTGATGAAACAAGGTTGCAAATAGGATTTCTTCATTGACAAATTTCACAATTTTCTGCAAAGTTTCAACAGAGTGTGTGTGTGTGGAGAGAAATCCAGTTTAGACCCCTTTGAGGACCTCAGATTTTTAACGATTCTGTCGTGAAATTTGGAGGTTTTTCACAATCTTTTGACATAATTTTGACACTTTTTTTTTTGACAAAATTTGCAGTTTTTCTGGATTTTTTTTTTTTTTTTTTTTTTTTTTTTTTGTAAAATTGGCAGTTTTTTCTTTGTTTGCATTTTCCCACGATTCTTTAAAGGTTTTGTGCTCTTTCTGTCATCCCTGGATGAAATTTGCACCCCCCCCTACTATTCTTTAACTATTTCACCGTCTGTTCCGACATAAGTCGGCAAGGGCGGATCCAGCCAAACCTCCAGGGGGGGGGGGGTCACAACTTTTGACAGATGATTTAATGAAACAATTTTAAAATACAGTAAATCTTGTGAAAACGGAATTACGATAAAAAGTAGCAAATTTTGCCGATCGGGCATAAAAAAAAATTGCGAAATTTGTCGATTAGGCATGTGAAAATCGCGAATTTTGTCGATCGGACACGAAAAATCTCAGATTTAGTTTATCGGCAAGGAAAAAAATCTAATTTTTTTTATAATACTTGAAAAAATTATATTCATAGGTTGTAGAAAAGTCGCCTGTTTTGTCTGTTTACCATGCAAAAAAATTCGAACTTCGTTGACCTGGCGTGCAAAAATCGAAAATATCGTCAACTGGACATTGGAAAATCGCGAGTTTTGTATATCGGGCCTTGAAAATTCAAGCCTCGAATAAAAAAATTGCGAATTTAGAGTTGATATGGAACGTAAAAATTGCCAATTTTGTGAATCGGGAAAAAATTATTGTGAATGTAGTCGATTGTCTTCGTAAAAAGAGCGATTGGGTACGGGGGGGTTCGAAAAACTCGTGAATTTTGTAAATTTTTTTGAGCAAATACAGAGCAGTAATGAGTTTCATCAGTTTATCGCAAAAAAAAAAAAAAAAAAAAAAAAAAATCAGATTTCATTAATTTACTGTGGGGAAAAAATACAGATTTCATCAGTCAGTTAAGAATCTCGAATTTTATTGTTTGATACAGAAAAATGCATATTTCATGGACAAGAACGGAAAAAGGCGCAAACCTCGTCAATTGGGCGCGGAAAGATCCCGAATATGGTCGACTGCTTTCGTAAAAAGCGCAAATTCAGTTGATCGGGAACAAAAAAATCGCTTTTGGTAGGGCACGGAAAAGTCGCAAAAATGGTCGATCAGTTTCATAAAAAACGGATATACAGTTGATCTGGAATGAAAAAAAATCGCAAATTACGTTGATATGGCGAACAAAAATTGACAATTCCATCAATCAGGAAAGAAATTATCACAAATATGGTCGATCGGATTCGTAAAAAGCATGAATTCCGGCGATCGAATACAAAAAACTCACGAATCTTATCAATTTGGAACAAAAAATAGCTAATTTTCTCGATTTGGAACAAAAAATCGCTAATTTTGTTGATAGGGCACAGAAAAACCGCAAATTTTGTTGATGATGCGCGGAAAAATTAAATAAATCTTTGAGCGTCTGCAGAACAATTGTGAGTTTCGTCAGTATCGCGAGAAAAAAATCATGGATTTCATCAGTTTATGGCAGGAAAAAAATGCATAGCTCGTCATTCAATTAAGAAATGCGTATTTCTTAGTTCGTGTACGGAAAAATTCGTATTTCATCGAACGAGAACAGAAAAATGTGCTAATTTTGTGGATTGGGCATGAAAATCGTGATTTTTTTTTTCAATCAAGTGAAGAGAAATCACAAATTTTGCAGACCATTTGTGGAAAAATCCCAAATTTCGTCGATCACACCCAAAAAAATCATGAATTTCATCAATAAAGCATGGAAAAATTCTGAATTTCATGGATCGGCTTCGCAAAAATTGCAAATTTCATCGATCGGGTGCAGAAAAATTCTGAATTATGTCGATCAGGCATGGAAAATTCGCGAATTTTCTCGATCAGTTTCGAAAAAAGTGCAAATTCTTTAGATTAGATGCTATTTTGCATTCCTGTTTTAGCACCTTTTATTTAGACTGTACAGTGTACATCCCTCTTTGAAGAGCTCCAGGGGGGGGGTCATGACCCTTCCCCCTTGGATCCGCCACTGTAAGTCGGGGGGGTAAAAGCACTGTATTGCCTTACCTGTCGCCGGTTAAGTGGTTAACGAATGATGTTTTTCTGATCATCTGACAAAATTTGCACCATCCACCAATCCTCTGAAGAAATTCACAATTAACACATTCACTGCCGCTTATGTGAAGATGTGATGATAGTTAATGCCGCACTGTAAAAGTGGTTTTTCCACAGAAGCCAATTTACTTTTTATAACAAAGAATCGGTGAAAGATTTTCCCGCACCAGCACGTGACTGGCTATTGGACATCACACGCTGGCGACTGAGTGGCCGTTTAATGTTGGCATCTTATAGCGAATGTGTTAACAAAATTTTTTGTGATGACCATTTGTGTGATATTCACTTTTTTTTTTTTCTTTTTTTGTCCAAAATTTCAGATTGATGGCTTTTTAAAAAAATATTTTTTTGTAATTGAATGTCTTAAATTTTTGGAAAATTCAGATCAGAATAATCCCTGGGTCGTTTAGGTTTAATATATGTGAATTTCGTCTCAGGATATCCTAATAAAAAGCAAATTTCATCAAAGTAATGAAAAATAAATATGTGAATTTCATCTAAAAAATCAAATTATTACACACAAACACAATTAAATTTAATATCTTTTTAAAGTAATTGCTTTTTTACATAGGGCAATTAGGTTGTTACTACTAAATTGGTATTTTTGTATTGTAATTTTACTGACAATTTTTAAAATTTTTAATTTTTAGCATTGTTTTGATAAATAAAAATTTTACTACAAAATATATTTTTGGACAGCTTTAGACAGAAGGGTTTTGGATAGTTTGGTTTAACCCTTAACTACTGTTAGCAGTCTCACAGACCGCTGAGTTTTTTAAGTTTTGGAGTTTAACTTGTAATTTTTAGCTTAACTGTGGCTAATGGACAAATTTTGTTTCTGTTCGATACATATTAATATCTCTAGAGACATTTAAATAGCTGAAATTTATTTATTATAGTCCTGTGGTTTAATACAAAAATAGTATTCTGAGAGTTAATTTAACATTTTATTCTTTAGATAAAGTGGTCTGATAGATCGCTGACAGTAGTTATGCAGTAATTTTTGTCACAGCAGTTAAAGGTTAAACCATGGATTTTACCATTGTGTCCAAAACATTTACAACCTTGTTTTAAAATACTGATTTGTTTGAAGTCTAATAGAATTAGAGATGTTTTTATGGGAATTACTACAGGGCACATAGGAAATGTTAAAATTGGCTGCCAGTGCATCAAAAGTGTTTAAAAGGGTCATTGAGTGCATAATATATTCATATATTTTAATTTAATTCATAATATTAATAAGAATTTAAATGTTTGTATGTATCTATTGTATTTTCTTAATTTTTTCTTTTAGGTGGTTTTGTTCAGGGCCGTAACTATAAACCTGGGGGCCCCGGGGCAAAACCTCCGGTGGGGGCCCCCCAGGGAGGGCAAATTGAAACTTTGCCCCGGGCATAGTTTCTTTTCTGGCACACAGTTGTTTAAATGCACATAGTATGATAAGCCCAAAAATGACTAAAAAATGTAGAATTGGACAACTACTCGGCAGGCACTTGGCGGCGACGCCATTTTTGCCGATCCCACTGAAGTTAGCATAGTGAAGAAAATATGGACTTCTGATTGGTTGAATACTTTAAAGAGCATTTTATTTAGGTTCACTTTTGAGTATATGTAACTTAATCATGCGTTTCTGTTTAAAAACCTTTTGAAAGATGGATTGCGATAATTTTTTTTTCGATTTTATGTATTTATTAATATATTAGTTGACCCATCCGGCATTGCCCGGGACACGTTATGATAACTTCAAGCAAACAATTAACACTTTAGATCTACAATTAGTCAAAATTAAGCATAGAATATGAATTATTCGTTAAATACTATTTTAAAGAAGTGCATAAAAAATGAGTAAATGCTTTTAAAAAGGCCTTTGGACCTCAATAAAAACATCAGGGTGCAGGTCTTGAAATAAGAGTCCAAAATTCAACTTTAAATTTATGCATTGAGAAGGTTTGATAATAAGTGGGTGAAATATGCATGGAGAACAAAAATTTCAAGGTGCCTGAACCGAGACCATAGGGAGCCTCAGGCTTTTAAATGGAATGTAAGAACATGGGAATAACTAAGTGAAAAAATAGTTCCAAAAATGAAGATTGGATTAAGAGAGGGCAGTTTAATAGCAATTTATGGTACAAAATCTTCAAGGGGCCAGGAACTTATTGCGCATGTAGTTGGGTATAAAATATTTTTTGTAGTTATTAAAGTAATGGGAGGACGCTAAAGCAATGTGAAAGAAAATTGCAAGCAATCCGGATCATTTTTAAAGAAATTGCACCAACAGCCCCAACAATGCGATTAATATTCAAAATTGGTAGCAGCTAGACTATGGCGGTTTCTTAGTAGCTGATAGATTTAAGAAGTTGTTTAAAAAAAGGAGTTAATTGAACCATTTTAAAAGGGATTTATAATAAGGGTTCAAAAAGGACAACTGACAGTTAAAAAGAGGGCCCTAACAAGAAAACATGTTAAAATAACTTAGTACTTAGCTCTTTAGATCTACAATTAGTCAAAATTAATTATAGGGTATGAATTATTCATTTTAATAATATTTTATCGAAATGCACAAATTGATTCGGAAAATGTTTAAAAAAAGTGTCCTAGCCGCGGATGAAAATATGAGAATCTTGTCCCTGAAAGAAGAGTCCAAGACTCAAATTTAAAAATATTGCTCTGAGAAGGGGATAAATTTAAGAATGAACTATTTTTGCTTCACAAAATGTTCAGGGGCCCTAGACTGAGCCCTATGATTCCACAGGAGGCCAAAGTGTCTTATATGGAATGTCAAAACATTAAAATATCTAAATGAATAAAGAATCCTAAAAATGAAGATCGGATTAAAAGGAAACAGTTTATTAACAATTTATTATTACAAAAACTTCAACGGGCCCCAAGGGGCCAGGGATTTATTTTGCATGTAGTTGGGTATAAAGATATTTTTTGTAGTTATTAAAATGATGGAAAGACGCTATAACTATGTTAAATAAAATTGAAAGCAATTTGGTTCATGTTAAAAGAAGCTCCATCAAGGGCCTCAAGAAAGCAATTGACAAACAAAATTAATGGTAGCTGAAGTCTGAGAAATTCTTTTGTCGTTCATGTAATAGGTAGAGAGAGGACATAAAAAATTGATAGAAAAAAAAGCTAGTGAATTGGACCATTTTTATGAGAGCTATAATATGGGGCCCTGTAGAGACCAACTGACAGTTAAAACCAGGGCCCTAATATGAAACCATGTTAAAATATTTTAATACATAGCGCTTTAGATCTTTAATTAGTCAAAATTAAGCATATAGTAGGAACTATTCTTTGGAATTATATAATTTTTAAATGCACCAATTGATTGGGCAAATGTTTAAAAAGGGGCCCTAGGGTCCGAATAAAAACATCAGGTTTTCTGGATTGGTCCTGAAAGAAGAGTCCCAGGCAACTTTAAAATTTTGCTCTAAGAAGATCAGAAATATAAGAAGTGAAATATGTTTATTTCACAAAATGTTGAGGGGCCCTGGGCTGGACCCTATGATTGAACAGGGGAATACAGTGTCTTGTATAGAATGTCAAAACATTAAAATATCTAAATGAATAAAGAATCCTAAAAATGAAGATCAGATGAAAAGGAAGCAATTTATTGACAATTTATTATTACACTAACTTCAAGGGGGCCTGTACCGGGCCCAAAAAGGGCCAGGAAATTATTTCGCATGTAGTTGGATATAAAAATATTTGTGCAGTTATTAAAATAATGGGAAGACACTAAAACTATGTTGAATAAAATTGAAAGCAATTTAGATCATTTTTAAAGAAGCTATACCAAGGCTCCAAGAAAGCGATTAATATTCATAAATAGTGGTAGCTGAAGTCTAAAAAATTTTTTTCGTTGTTCATGTCGTAGTTGGAGGACCTAAAAAGTTGTTAAAAAAACTAGTGGATCCGACCATTTTTAAGGGAGCTATGATAGAGGGATCAACTGACAAATACAATCAGGGCCCAAACATGAAAAAATGTTAAAATGTTTTTAGTACATAACGCTTTAGACCTTTAATTAGTCAAAATTGAGCATAAAGTATGAATTATTTGCAAGAATAATATTTTTTTTTAAATGCACCAATTGTTTGGGTAAGCGTTAAAAAAAAGGGCCCCAGGACCCGAATAAAAATATCAGGGTGTTGGTCCTGACATGAGAGTCCAAGATTTAGCTTTAAAAATTTGCACTAAGAAGGTGAGAAATTTAGGGAGTGAAAAATGTTTAGCACACAAAAAGATCAAGGGGCCCTGGGTCGGCCCTATGATTATCTAGGGGGCCCCAGTGTCTTATATGGAATGTAAAAATTTGAAAATATCTAAATGGAACAGGTATCCTAAAAATGAAGATCGAAATTAATGGAAGCAATTTATTAACAATTTAGTATCACAAAGACTAAAAGGGACCCTAAAACGGGCCCCAAGAGTCCAAGGTCATAACTGAAGAGTAAAAAGGCGAAAATATCTAAAAAGAGAAAGGTACCTCAAAACGGAAAAAATTAGATAAAAAGGAGTCAAGCTATTAACAATTTGGCGAATAAAAATTGTAAGAGGCCCAGGGCCCTGGCTCTTAAAATATTAAAAGTCTGAGCCTCAAGTGCATCAGGAACTGTCTTGGACTATTTTCACCTAAAATTTCAGACTTCTATGTGCGGTAGATTTTGCTAACCATCGCAGTCACACTCTCACACGCACATACGCAGACATACACAAACAGAGCGTTTTGTTAACTTATTAGTATAGATAAGAAGAAAGATTTTCTAGAATTTTTTAGATGCTTTTTATATTATTCAGTCGATTAGAAGACCATATTTTCTTCCTTATACTAGCTTCGGTGGGATCAGCAAACATGCTGGCGCGACATGATGACACATTCGACTCGACATTTTGATGTCTGCTGTCTGCTGCCTTTTGCGTGCAAAGCGTAAGGAGTGTATTGACAGACAAGCAAAAACATCTATTCTAAAACTTTGATTTTTTTTTTATTACTAACTTTTAAGTATGTTCTGGGCATTTTATAGGAACTTAGACTAGAAACTAAAATCAATAGTTTTTTAACCATCAGTTTGGGGCCCCTCAGGCTTGGGGGCCCCGGGGCAGTGCCCCGGCTGCCCCGGCGGTAGTTACGGCCCTGGTTTTGTTGAGAAATTCGGGAAGGCCTTCCTTGGTATCTTTATTATTGGAGTATCCTACAGTATGCATTTTTCCAAACATGCAAGTTATTTTTTATTTATTTAACAAAAAAAATTATAACTTTAATAAATTAAATACAATACAGGGTTGGCAAAACACCTGGTTTTTACGGGGGGGGGGGGGAATAGGTTTTTTGGTTTAAATTGTTTTAATTTTTTTGCCTTCTACATATGTATGCATGTTTATTGATAAAGATATACATTATTGGACAGGGTGGCTACAGATTCTGGAAATCATAAAATCAGGGAAGTTTAGCAATCTGGAAAAATCAGGGAACTTTATAAAAAAGACTCAAAAATCAGGGAATTTTTTCTGTATCAGAAAATTTTTCTATTTTCACCTTACCAACAACGATTCGTTGTCAAACAGGCTATGTTAAATCCATAATAACATGGGATTGTGCCATAAACCCACATTTTAAACGTTGGTTCATTCACGATCTTTTGACAAAATTTATCAATTTTAGCAATCTTTTGACAAAATTTTCACTTTTTTGCGATTTTTTGACAAAATGTATACTTTTTTGCTAGTTTTTGACAAAATTTGCAGGCCTTTTTTACGAAATCTGTACATTTTTCGAGTTTTACACATTTTTAGACGAGATTTGTGCGTTTTTCGTGATATTAAGTTGAAATTTGCGTGTTTTTCATGCTTTTAGTCAAAATTCTTGTTTTTATACAGAACCTTTCATAAAATTCACATTTATTTATGCAAATCTTGGATGAAATTTGTATTTTTTACACGATCTTTAGGTCTAATTTCGTACTTTTCTGCAATCTTTTGACTAAATTTATGCCCTTTTTTGTGTGCGCTTGCAAAACTTTGAAGAAATGAGTGTTTTATGTTGTTTTTTGACAAAATTTTGTGTTTTTTTTCCGCTATCCTATATCGAAATTTGTGTTATTTCAAACAATCCTTTGACAAAATTAGCAATTTTTTTTATCCAATGCCCGTAACGCTAGGGGTGCAGAAAATGTTTTTACATAATATTTTTCCTAATCCATATACAAATTTCCCCAAACTTTTACGATATGATTCTTTATTACATTAGGTATGGATTTTTTTTTTTTTTTTCAAAACTTCTCAACATATGCACAAATATATACGGTACATATTATTCTGAGATCAGTTTTGTACAAGTCACCATATGAACCTATTTGTAATGAAAATTTTTTTGTCTTGAGTAATTATGTAAATTCATGATTAAAATCGAAATCAATTGTATATTTCTGTGCAATTTCCCCAAATGGCTAACATTTCCCTCAATCCTAGATCGCCGGATCGGACATATTCTGGATCCCTGCGTAATGTCTTAACTTTTGTTGTGTATCAGTAATAATTATGCATAAATTGTAATACTTGGCACCTCTGCTAATTAAATACTGTGCGATTTTTGTTTATTCCTCCCAAAAGAGATATTTGCAAGCTGGATAAGGATGTTATACAAGAAAGCAGCATATGTTAAAAAAATATCATGTATTTTCTTTAATTTTTTTTATATGGTTTTATTTTTTTCAGCATTTTGTACGTTTTTCGCAATCTTTAGACAACATTTGCATGCTTTTCGTGATCTTTGGATGAAATTTGCACTTTTTTCACGATAATTAGGCTAAATTCTTGTTTTTACGCGAATCTTTTATGAAATTTGTATTTTTTACACAATTTTTAGGTCTAATTTCATACTTTTCCGCAATTTTTTGGCTAAATTTGCACACTTTTTTTCGTAACTTTGAAGATATGCGCGTGTTTTGTGCTCTTTTGACAAAATTTTGTGTTTTTTCCACGATTCTATGTCGAAATTTGTGTTATTTCAAGCAATCTTTTGATGAAATTAGCAATTTTTTTTTATCTGATGCCCGTAATGCCTTAACTTTTGTTGTGTATCAGTAATAATTATGGATAAATTGTAATACTTGGCACCTCTGCTAATTATATACTGAGCAATTTTTGCTTTTTTCTGCTAAAAGAGATATTTGCAAGCTGGATAAATGAGCAAGCAGCATGTGTTAAAAAAAATACCGTACATGCTCTTTAATAATAAAAATCATGGAAATCTGATACAAATAATCAGGGAACTTTTTTTCATCATTTCTGTAGCCACCCTGTTGGATTATAAGTAGTGTAATTGCATTTTAAAATTATTATTCTGAATTTTTATAGGAGAAAATGCATTTTAATTTAAACAATATTAGCAAATAGTCTTATGTTCAAAGAATAAGCTGCTCTACAAAGTGAAACATTGATATTCATAAAATCTTTATAAACAATCTTCTGATTACTAATAATAAACATTTGGGTGTAATTTGATATATTTAGTTATTCAAATAAATTTCAAATATTTCTTAGGATTTTGTTTTTTAGTGACAGTTTGAAGTCAACATTTTTGGTCATTATAGATTCTGAAGGTAACATGAAAAACAAAAATGAATGAGACTGTTATTAAAATGCTATAACTAACATATCCAGTCTTTGAATACTCTTATTCAACTTCATATTTTGATTTTAATGCTGAAATAAATCTCCCAAATTAAGAAAAGTTCCTGTTACAGCTAATCTTCAATGATCTTTTGAGCAAAATCTTAAAGATCGTGTGATGTTATTAATTGTTAAATGATCTGCATTTTTCTTTTCTTTTTTTTTTTACTACATATTTGAAGCTATCTTTAGAGCATTAGATATGTTTATTAGTGCATACTGATTTTAATCCTATGCATAAAAGTAATGACCTAAACCCCCTATATCTAATGCTAATTGTTGAAAAAAAGTGTTAAAAGTAGAAATTATCTGTATCTAATAATATGAAACATGTAAATTATAAAGAAAAAAAAAAGAGAATGTCATTAGATCTCATCCTTGATGAAATGAGAAAAAAAAAAGTCAAATTAATAATCAATAATATATGATTAAATATTCATTATAAAGATTAAATGTAGCTTTCCTAAATTATTCAATGAAGCTTTCCTCATAAAGATATATTACTAATTCACATCAATATCATGAAAAATTAAAGTAGTTTTATTTCAAGTTTAGCCATATCCATAAATTATGTGCAGATTTTACGGTTGTGGATTTGCAGGAGTCTACTGTATTAATTCTAGTTTTACTTTTTTTACTTTATTTTTAAACATAACAACTTGTTGATTTTACAACTTTATGCTACTACTACTACTGCAAATTACATTAGACAAAGTTATATGGTGAACCCCTCTGTTATTATATACATGTTATTAAATGTTAAATATGGAAAATGACATTGAAGTGTAAGAGTAGGGCAAATTTTTTCTAGAAACTAAAAATCAGCTGTATTTACAAAAAGATTTATTTGTGCAAACAGAATTGCTATAAGTTTAAAAAATAGAAAAGCAGAGTGCTGCTTATGAGAAAAAGCCGCTATTTAATTCTTAAGGTCCAGTAGCTACAGTTTGAAAGTTTGATTCCTTGTTTGCAGAGTTCGATAATATAAACGAACATGCAAACACTGTTCAGGGAAAAATTTTGACATTTAGCAAATAGTTTTGAAGTTTTTTACAAATTTCTTTAAATTATCAAGACTCTGGGTAGAGAATCAGAGATGTACCGAATGTGGATTTTTGCATGATAATGGATATCTGGTACAAAATTTGCCCGATATTTTGTATCCAGCCAAATAATTTCTTATATTTAATTTTAATAATGTCTCAATTCTATGCTTGTTTAAAGAAAAAAAATATTGTAATTTTATATTATTCAAGAATTAATAGATTTTAATTCACTTATTAAGTCAGTTATTTAAACAAATGCATAGTAATAATTAAATATTGAAATTTAATATTTTGCCTTTTCAATTTTACTTATAAAACTTCTAACTTTACATGCATATTGTTTTCTATCTTTTCTTTAGTCTATCACCAGATTTAGGTAGGTGTTTTGATGTTTTATGTAGATGCATTGTATCGACTAACATAACAACAAAAAAATAATTACCCTGTTGACGCATAATTAACAAAATGGGGTAGTTATGTTTGTTACTCCTCTTGACTGTGAGTGAGAGTTAGTTTTCCTATTAAGCTCTTTTTGTATTGTACAGCAAGTCTTAGAATGAACTTTATTTAAAAGGTCACTTGCAATTTTAACATGACTGGGGACTTATAACAAGGTGTAATTCAATTGCTTTGAAAATTTTTACTAAAATGTTTTTAAAAATGCAATTTGTATATTTAATGATTTTTACCACAATTTTTTCTATTGTTGACTGCTTAACTTGTGAAATTGATGTTCCCCAAAATTTAAAGGGTTTCTTTAATATCAGCACCATTTTGATTACATTTTGTTCTTGATTTTCTGAACAAACACACTTTGAATCTGGAGTATGAATATTCATAATTAAACTCTTTAGTTTGCTAGAAGCTATTTTTCTACATGGTTTTTAATCATCAGTACTTCAGCACTTACAAGATGGGCCCCATTCCCCATTGTACACATTTCTGACTCAAAATTTTTGATGTATTAAGAGTAACTTTATAAAACTTTCAGATAAGATATTTATACCTTCCTTTTTTGTTGACATTCATAACTCAAATTAATAGTAAAGTTAATAACAAAACACTTGAAGTATAAAAGTCAACTACTTCATTACTGCAATTAAAACTGAAAGCAAAACAAAGTTACAATTGATATTCTAGTTTTGGCAACTACAGTTATGACAGAATAATTGAGCACTGGAGTTAAATTTTGACTAGTGAAAATTACAAAACTTTTCACAGATAAAATTACTTCATTACTGAAATTTTAAGAACAATTAAGAGAAATAAAAAATTTGAAGTTGTAGTACATATTCTAGTTTTGATTTTACACTTGCTGTTATAGATTATGACAAAATATTGTCATATTTTAAATATATCTTCATTCACATATAAACATGATTTCATAATTGTGAAAATATACAAATATTTATTTTTATTAACATTGCTTTTTAATACGATAAGGTTAGCAAGGAGCAAATTAATTTTATATGTTATTTTAAATGTAAAAAACAGAATTTAAAAAAATTTCCCTATCCAGCAACCGGATATTGAAATATTCGGCCAGAACGAATATCCGGTTTGAGTGCCAAATAAGCAGGATATCCGGCAGAAGCTGAATATCCGGCACATCATTAGTTGCAATGTACCATGGCCCAGTATTTTTTTGAAGTGCTGCTGTGCGTATCAATTTAAAACTTAAAAATATTAGAAGTGGGGCACTTATGCTAGAATGGCGAGTACAATGCTTTTTTTTTTTTTTTACTGCTGCTTAAATGCAGATGTCGTCAAAGATCACTTAAACATGACTTTTGTCTAAGGATCATTTTAATGCATATGTCATCAAGGGATCGTTTAAATGCCAATTTCGTCAAAGGATCGCTTTAACGCCAATTTTGTCAAAGGATCGCTTAAACACAGATGCCTTTAAAGGATAACAGAAAAATGTGAATTTTATCAAAGGGCTGCAGTTAGCTGCTGATTTTCTTCCATGTAATGAAAATATATTCAGTAAAAAATGTTGTCTAGTGGTTAAATCGCACATAAATTAGTTAATCTTAAATAAAAATTCTGGTATGAAGTATTTTTATATCTTGAATAAAAATTCTTTATATATTTAGTGTTAATGTCCTGTGTAATTTACAAATTTTCATGGTGTAAAATTCAGTTATTTTGTTTATTATATTTCTGTATGTTTAATAATTTGATTTTGTGTGTACAAATTACAATTTTTGATCTTTCTAAAATTTCATTTCATATTGTTAAAATAGGTGGAGAAATTAGCCAGAACTTGGAGCAATACTTTTTTTTTTTTTTACCTAACTTGGAAGGAATCCGGGTTTGAAGTATATCTGACTTCAGAATAAAGGATTGAAGACTTGAAAGCCCGTTTCAGAATATTCAAGAAAATATATTGAGAAAGCTCATGTTAACATATAAAATATATTGTATTTCTGATATGACTTTTTAAAAAAGAATGAAATTTTTGTTTATAATAATACTAAATATATAATTTGTAAGCAAAAATTATGTTTAATAAAAAATGTAGCACAATGAAAACATTAGCACTGTTCTATATTGTCTGTGTCTATTTATTTCATCTATCCTAGCATGGTAGGTATTTTCAGGTGGAACATAAGGACAAGAACTGGCAGATGATAACAGAAAATAGCTAAAGTCATCTAATTTAATTCCAGCTGCAATTTGAAAAGAAAGTGAATAAGGTTTATCAGAATTAAAAGGGCAGGGGGTGGCAATGATTTTTCTTTTTTATGCTTGTGTGCTTCACATTTTATTTGAGATAAGATGAATTTGGTGTGTGCATGTATATGAATGCAGAGATAATTTTGATTAGCACGTGTAATTATCTATTTAAAATAGTTAGTAAATTTTTAACTCTATTTCATACAAAAGTCTCAATATAAAAGCTTATGAAGTATGAGTTATTCCATTTAATTACCTCTCACTCACCTCCTTCTAAAATTGGTATTGTCGAAATTTTATTTATGTATTTCTTGCTATTTAAATGGTTTATGCATTTTAGCAACAAATTGTTGTTAACTTAATAATTTATTGGATTATTTTTGGAGTGCATCAATATTGTATTGAAAGTGATGATAACAAAAATTCAAGAATAATTTTGCGATGAAAAATGTTATCGCAAAAGTACTTCATTGTTCAAGAGGGGAAAATCTGTGTTAACCCCTAGTTTTTTTCCCCTCTATTGTGTACGGATTATTACAAGACAGATCCCGTAAAAGGAAAAGACAATAAAATCTGCAATAATTGTAAATAAACTTCATTTAATGCAAATTTCATCTTTAATAATAATTCTTATCTCATAGTCAAAAGCAAGATGGCTATTGAACAGAAACTAGATTTTTTTTTAATGCTTCTGATTAGTTTGAAAAGATAAAGGAAATCTCCCCCCCCCCCCTAAATCCATTACACACATGCACGCCTACATATCAGAAAAATGTCTACTGCTTTGAAACAACATTTGATTATTTTTCATGTATTGCACTTGGAACTCTAGGCAAATGCCATTGCAGGGAGGGGGAGGGGAATGAAACATTTTTACTATAAAAAAGAAATTACTATTGAATATTTGAGCAAAAAATTAGAATATTTTTATGCTTCATGATTAAAAAAGTTAGTTCTTTCCCCTCTTGTCAGAAAAGTATAATTCTTTGGAATACCTTTTTTTTTTTTTCCTCTCTCACATGGAGTTTTAGACAAATCGTATGAGGAAACAACAAAAAATTAAATCTGCAATATCAGAAAAAAAAACTTTTTAATATGTATAGACATGTTAATTTCAGCATTAATAATAAATGCATTTTTTATAATCAAAAACAGAAATTGAATAGTTTATCTCAAGTTTCTATATATGTTTCCTGAACAATTTAAAGTTGATATCGGAAAAGCTAGGGGGTTTTTTCTCCCTTAATATGATAAAAATGAAATACATATATGAAACTGAATGAAGGAAGAATTTATACAAAATAACCAAAAAAAAAAAGAGGGGGGGGCTTTTATTTTAAGCATAACACAGTGCAGAGAGATTCTGTATTAAGTTAAAAATGTAAACTAGCTCATAAAATAAGTTAATAACTGCAAGATATTGGGGGAGGGGTATTCTCCAGTCTTAAATTTCCGCAATAAAACGTTTCAATGCCCCTCTATAAAATTAATTTAGAGAAAATCTTGCAACAATTTAAGATTCTGAAACTTCAGAATTTTTAAAAATGTATGAATTCCCCCCTCCCCCTTCCTCCAATTAATATAATTGAGGTATTTTAACTCTTTCAAGAACGGTGGTATATTTATGAAAATTCCCAATTGGTACCAGAATTTTGGTTAAAAAATAGTTTATAATGTTAGGGAAATTTAGCTTTTTCTTGTTTAAAATTATATATTTGTAAATTCCAGTATCTTTCATTTCAGCAATTTAAGTGATTTGGCAACAATGGAAGTGAATTGATCCTGGAAAGATTAAAATGGTTTAGATGCTGCAAAATAAATAATATTAAAAGTATCCGCCGACATGGGTATAAAATGTCTTTTGACTGGCACAAGATTTATATAATCCTATGTGCATCAAAAACAAGTACAAAGTGATTACCATTGGGTATCAAATTTGTGCCCTTATTTTAACTTTAATGCCAGAAATATCGGAATTCCTACGTATTTGTATCGAATACGTATCACCCATATCGCCGATTTCCGCCGTGGTGCCATATTTATGGCACCACAAAGATAGCCCATCTAAGTATCGCCAAAGATATCGAAGGAAAGGACAGAATCGATACTTTTAGGTTACGAATCGCTGTTATCGAAATAACACCTCTAGTACTTGTCGGAAGATATCATTTTTGTACCAATCTGTTAGTTCTGTGTTTGCTGGGATGATTTAAAAAAAGTTGCACAATTTTGAGTATAATACTAAGTACAATTTGCAAACACTTTCAAATGTTTTATGTGTTATTCGATACTGTTAAACGTTATTGAGAAAATTCTTTTCAAATGTTTCACTAAAGTTATCAGACCACATTTGGTTAAAATATGTTTTCTCACGAGACTTCACTTAACCCTTTATTGGGCAAAGGTAATATACTTACCAAATTATTTTTATTAAAAATGAATTGATATTCACCATAATTTTTAGTGCGTTAATTTGTTTTTATGGCCGCCTGACGGAAATGGGACTTTTTATTTAAAGATAAATATGTTTGTAGAATTTGGTGCCATTAAACTTTTTCAACATTTAAACCAAACAATTTACTTGCTTCATAGAGGGTTAAACAAATTACAACCCTATTTCTGAGGGAATTGATTCACTGTGCTGGTTTACAAGGCAACTTTTATAAAAATGAATTCAAGAAAAAGGATTTTATTAAATTTAGAGTAAATTTTTGAAAAAAAAATGCATAACTTGAAACCTGAACAACATAAATGAGCATAAAAAGTAGTAATGAAATTGAGTTGGGGCTGGGATAAATGGACATCAAAGAGGTAAAAATCTTGTTTCGATATCTTTCGAGAATATGTCAAACAAGTAGGCGAAATTTTAAAAGGTGATAAAGTAAATTCACAAGCAATCAATAAAATAAATTTTTAGTTTTTATCAGTCCGGATATGAGACGGTCTCCGTATCAGCTATGGCGTTGTCTACTGTATCCCATGCACACCTAAGCATATGTAGATGTATATATAAAAAAATTCTCGAGTTAAATCATACCTAAGAATATATATTGTTGTAACTTAATGCAATGATTTTGTACTGTTTAAGGAAAAGAAAATTGGACAATCGGTTTTTAGTTCAGAGTTAAAATTTAGTGCAGTTTATTTAAAAATGTCTTGTTTATTATTTTTCTTTATGTTTTCAGATTCAGTGGTAACTAAAGCTGTTTTTTCTGAAACTCAGCGAGTCATTTCCTGGTATGAAAATGGCGACAATCACTTTTTGCTGACGCCTTGAAGACGCTATCCTCCGAAATCAAGCTTAAATTGATTTGAGAAAATGTCCTCGATTACAGAAGCAAATTCCTCCTCCAATGAACAGCACTTTGTTCTTCGAAATGGGGATAAGGGAAAACATTTCTCCACTGATACAGGGGAAAAAGTTTATATTTGTGATGTATGCTCAAAAACATTTTCTAGGAACTGTGATCTAAGAAGGCATCTCTTGATGCATACAGGTGAAAAAACTTTTGTTTGTGAAATATGTTCCAAAGGATTTTCTGATAATAGTAGTCTAAGAAAGCATCTCTTGACTCATACAGGTGAAAAACCTTTTGTTTGTGAAATATGTTCCAAAGGATTTTCTCTGAAGGCTCATTTAAGAACCCATCTCTTGACTCATACAGGTGAAAAACCTTTTGTATGTGAAATATGTTCCAAAGGATTTTCTCAAAATGGTAATCTAAGAAGGCATCGCTTGTCTCATACAGGTGAAAAACCTTTTGTTTGTGAAGCATGTTGCAAAGGATTTTCTGATAAAAGTACTCTAAGAAACCATCTCTTGATTCATACTGGTAAAAAACCTTTTGTTTGTGAAATATGTTCCAAAGGATTTTTTGATAAAAGTACTTTAAGAAACCATCTCTTGATTCATACAGGTAAAAAATATTTTGTTTGTGAAATATGTTCCAAAGGATTTTTTGACAATAGTAATCTAAGAAAGCATCGCTTGACTCATACAGGTGAAAAACCGTTTATTTGTGAAATATGTTCCAATGGATTTTCTCAGAATAGTGCTTTAAAACAACATCTCTTGACCCATACAGGAGAAAAACCATTTGTTTGTGAAATATGTTCCAAAAGATTTTCTCAGAATGGGCATCTAAGAAAACACCTCTTGACACATCTATATTAATAAAATAACAAATCGCTCTGTGTGTGTGTCTGCGATAGTTAGCAAAAACTACGGCACGTACGAAGTTCAAATTTTTTATGAAGATTGTCCAAGGCCTTTCCTAATGCACCTGACCCTCAGAATTTTAAAATTCTAATAATTAGTTGAGAAATTAATTAAAATCCCTAAATTAGAAGAAAGGAAAAGTATTCATAATTCAATAAGGGCATATATTTTTCTTAAACCACAGAATATTCCTTTGAAAATTCAAAGAAAAGAAAAGGGTTACTGTAAATACAGGGTTGCTATGGCGATGAATGTACTAGGCTTTTTAATAAAGGGCTGTATTTTAAATTCTTCTGGATCTAAAAACTCAAAAATTAGACAGCTACATGCAGAAAAAAATCCTCTTTCAGAAATTCTAAAAATAATTTTCATACTCCTGTAAATAGTTGAAAAATCCGTAAAAATCTATTTATAAAATCTCACTTTATTTCCTTTCAAAGAAACAGAATTTCGAGAATTTTTTCTGAACGAGAGCAGGTGTTTTGTAATTCAGACAGCTGGGCGTTAGATAGTAGTGGCATTTTTAGACGACCTGTAAATATTTTCGAATGTTTAATTTATTAATTTAATTTTTATCAATTCAAATGAAGAATTTTTCGCTGATTTTAAATATACAAATTTCTTCGCAGTCGCTCATTTACAACCTTATATATTAATTATTAATTAGTTACTTAGATGACTTGCTCTATTTAAAAAGCAAGTATATGGAAACCACAAATGTTTTTTGGTGCACTATTAAATTTTTAAAAATACACCATTTAGAGGTTTTAAAGTTATGCATTGAGCATTACCTTTAAACGTTGTTTAATAATATATAAATTCATAAAAATCCCAGTTTTCTTTTAATAAAAAGTTGATTTAAAAAAAGAAAAAAGAAACGCTGAAACACGAATTAGCTAAAATTTATCAACTAAAATTTGAGCTTTTAGATTGACGCATAATAAATATTATAAAGATCAGTGAGCATGAAATACGGGGCGGGGGATTTTTTAGGGGGAGCGATCAAATATTTAAAATTGTACCGTTTTCTACCATTTCAAATGAGGGATTTTCACTAAGCCCTGGAATAAATATTGCTTATCTATACTAATAAAAGAACAAAACGCTCTGTCTGTCTGTGTGTGTGTCGTGTGTGTGCGTGTCTGTGTGTCTGCGATGGCTAGCAAAATCTACAGCACGTACAAAGCTCAAAATTTTTTTGAGAGTAGCCCAATATCTCTCCTGATGCACCTGAGCTTCAGAATTTCAAAATTCCAGTTATTAACTGAGTAATTAATTAAAATCAAGAGGTCACTCTCATAAAAAATCATCTTTTTCCCAATTTCTTTCTCTTTCGTTTGTTTACGGTTGGTTGGTTGTGTAAAAATTTTCGCAGAAGTAATAAGAAAGCTGAGACAGAATTAAAGAAACCCATGGAGGAATAAGATAAATAGAGGTGAAGTAAGCTTCAAAAAAGGTTTGCGATATGAAACCATTTATCGCTCAAATTTAATGTGGCAAACAAAAAGACGTGGAATGGATTTTGTATTATAAGACGAATTGAAAGAAATGAATTACAATTGAAGCATATTTCAAGAGGAAATAGCAAATTTTTAAACTGGTCTTTGTTCTATTATTATTTATTAGAATAAATATTCGCTTTTAAAATGAAGGAAATTGGAAAATTAGCAATAATTAAATATCAAATTAAAATTAAATAAGATATTAAAAACATTTGATACGAAATAAAAATTGTATAACTAAAAGTTTCCTTCATTAATGTAATTTTAAATACTTTATAACGTAGATCAAAAATGTTTATGATTTAATAATTGCATGTAAATAAATATTTAAAATATAATGACGAAAACATTCTTTTAAAATTATGTATGAAAACTTAAGTAGTAAATATTAATCTAAAATATAAATTTCTGACTGCAGACGATTTTAATGTACTAACAAAATAATGTTATATTTTCAAGCAAAACGTTAAAATAATTTTCTATATTGATATTTAAAACACATATGATAAAATAATTAATAAAGTTTTACCGGTGAAGCGATAAATTAGTTCTTTTTTAGAAAACGAGAGAAAAAAATACGGGTTTAAACCTGTTTCAACTGATAGGCGTGTCAAAGCAAGTGCTTTTGTTGGTACTTAATTGACTTAATGTAGGGTTACATTTTAAGCATCATCTCCAGAGATAATACTTCCACTATATTAATTTCTTTTTACTCTATAAAATAAACCAATTTGAGATTTTGACATTTCAAAAGTGACTGTTTTTTCCCAAAGACCTTTAAAATTCATAGACTGGGAAAATGTCAGTTTAACTTAGGATTTTTTAACATAGCTGTTACGTCAGACCGTGTGTACTTCGTACATTAGAATGCATTTATGGTTGGCTATGTTGCAGTTAATATATGTTATGTATATATGAGGCTTCTTTAGCAGTTTTTTTTAAATCCTTGATTAAATTTGAATGCATTTATTTAAGTTAAAATTTTATTAAGACTTTAATTTGTTTTTAAAACAAAAATGAAATGGCTCTTTGACGTACAATTGTTCGAATAGGCAGACGATTCATACACAGTAATAAATTATCAAAAAATAAATTATCTATCAAAAATAGTCACTAAAAGAATAGTAGCAAAACATAATGTTTAGACGTATTAACACATAACCCGATCCCAACCAGAAAATACAGACCATACTCCGATCCAAGCAAGACAAAAATTCCATGAGCATAAACCCGACCCGAACCTACAAATTCCATTTGAAAAAAAAAAACTATGGATTTGTAATCTGACCCCACAAAAATATTCAAATGAAGCATACCCCAATCCGATCAAGGAAAAATAATGTTCGTTTATATGCAACCGGACCCGAACCTAAAATTTTTCTCTGAAAAAACCCGAAAAATGACCAGAACGAAACCTGAAATCGATAAAAATATTCCAAAGAACTATAAACCGATAAGAGCAAGACAAAATAATTTCCGTGAACATAAACCTGACTCGAACCTAAAAAATTCCATTTGAAAAAAAACCCTGAAATTTTATGCAAACTACATCTGAATCCGATCAAAATATTCGAAAGAACCATAACTGGATTCGAATAAGGGAAAATAATTTCCGTGGACATGAAACCGATCAGAACCTAAAATTCCATTTGAAAAAAAAATACCTGAAATTTGAATCGAACCAAATATGAACCTGACAAAAATATTCCACAGAACCATACCCGGATCTGAACAAGACAAAAAAATTTCCATGAACATGAACGCAATCCGAACCTAAAAAAATGAACTAAATCTGAATCTGACAAAAATATTCCAGAGAAGCATATCCTTATTCGAACAATGCAGAATAATTTCCGTTGATGGCAATCCAACCTGAACCTAAAAATTCTATTAAAAAATCAGAAATCTGAATTGAACGACATCTGAACCCGAAAAATATATTCCAAAGACCCAAAACCGGATCCGAGCAAGACAAAATAATTTCCTTGGACATGAATCCGACCAGAACCTTAAAAATCAATTTAAAAAAATACTTGAAATCTGAATCGAACCAAATCTGAATCCGACGAAAATATTCCAAATAACTATAACCAGATACGAACAAGACAATATAACTTCCATGGACATAAACCCAACCCAAACCAAAAAAATTGTAAAAAAAAAAAAAAAAAAAAAAATCAGGAAATTTGAACCTAACAAAAATATTTCAGTGAAGTATAACCTCATTGGAACTAGGTAAAATAATTTTCATATAAGTACAACCCGACCCGAACTTAAAAATCCCATTTGAAGGAAAAAAAAAACCCACGAAATCTGAATTGAACCAAATCTAAACTGAACAAAAATATTCCAAACAACCATAACCGTATCCGAAGAAGACAAAATAATTTCCATGAACATGAATCCAATCCGAACCTAAAATTCGGATGTTCTACAAAACATAATGTACTCCGTAGCGGTGGAAAGTGAAACTATGTACTTAGCGCGAGATGGTTAAGATATTTCGTTTATAGTTAGTGTTAAATTAGAACTTGGTTACGGTTAGGTAATAGTTAGGTTGCAATTACGTTCCGGTGACCCCTTTGTTATATTTATTTTCCGGTTAGGTTACAGTTAGGTCATGGTTAAGTTATAGTTAGGTTAAAGTTAAGTTGCGGTTAGGTTGTGGTTAGATTATGGGTAGGTTATGTTTAGGTGACGGCCAGGTTACATTTATGGTATATTTAAGTTACAATTAGGTTACTGTTAAGATACAGCTAGGTTACAGACAAGTTATGATTCTGATACAATTAGGTTACGGTTAGGATTTTGTTCACAGAATGAACATTACGCATGTTTGATAAAAAATATACACCTATTTTTGTAAAATGGCTCTGAAATTATAATACTATATACTAAACTTTTAGCTAATCATCGAGAATCTATTTCATTCACGGTATAGTCGGATTTAAGAGTGATATATAATTAGTTTGAAATTCAAAATATTTCACTTGGAATATCTATGTGAAAAAAGTATTTAGTTAAGTCACTTAACAGTACATTTAAGGATAAATATCAACACTTTAGCACGAAAATCACGCAATCGTTGGACACATATTCCTTCCTGCGTTTCCCATTGCAGTCATTTTGGGTATTTTTGCAGCTAAATATTAGTTTTTTTTAACCAATTTTTGACACAGTCAGGGGGCACGTATTTAATATAATGTACACTGTAAAAAAATTGACCCTTTTGCTGCATCGTCACTCCCCCACTTTTATAGAATATATCTCTTTTGACCTATGAGAATGCTCCATAATAGGCTGAAGTAATCATATATTAATAAAAGAACAAAACGCTCTGTCTGCGTGTGTGTGTGTGTGTGTCTGCGATGGCTAGCAAAATCTATAGCATGTATGAGGCTCAAAAGTTTTTTGAGAGTAGCCCCAAATCTCTCCTGATGCACCTGAGCTTCAGAATTTCGAAATTCTATTTATTAACTCAGTAATTAATTAAATTCCAAAGATCACTCTCATAAAAAATCGCCTTTTTTCTTCTTTTTTCCCCTTCATTTAGTTATAGTTGGTTGGTTGCATAAAATTTTCGCATAAATAATTTAAAAAGCTGTAACAGACCTTTAAAATTCATAGACTGGCAAACTGTCAGTTTAAATGATGATTTTTTATCACAGCGGTTGTAAACCATGGAGGAAAAAGATAGGTGGTCGTGAAGTAAACCGAAAAAAGGGTTGCAATATTAAACCATTTATCGCTCAATTTTTAATGTCCCAAACAAAAGCATGTGGAAGGGATTTTGTATTAATAAGACGAATCGAAAGAAATGAATTACAGCTGAAGCATATTTTACGAAGAAATAGTAATTTTTTAAAATGGTCTTTTTTCTATTATATTATTTATTTTTAAAAAATGTTTGCTTTAAAATAATTGAAATTGATAAATTCGAAATAATTAAATGTCAAAATAAAATTAAATAAAATATTGAAAACATTTGATTTGAACTAAAAATTGTATTACTAAAAGTTTTCTCTTTTTTTTCAGAATTTTTTAATTCTTTATAACGTAGATGAAAAAATGTTTATAATTTAACAACATATTAATAACTCTATGTCAATAAAATATATTTATGAAAACATTCTTTTAAAATCATGCGCGAAAACGTAAATAACAAATATTAGTCTAAAATCTAGATTTCAGAGTGCAGACGATTTTAAGACATTAACGAAAGAATGTTGACTTTTCAAGCAAAATCTTAAATGATGCTTCTATATTGATATTTCAAAGTGACGGCTAGGTTACATTTATGTTATATTTAAGTTACGGTAGGGTACTGTTAAGTCGCAATTAGGTTAAAGACAGATTATGGTTATGGTACAAAAGTTTACGGTTAGGAATTTGTCCACAGAGTCAACATTGCGCATGCTTTGATTAAAAATACAGTGGCTCACAAAAGTGTTCGTACACTTTAAAAATTTGTACTAAAAAGAAATTTCCCTGAAATTAAATAGGGATATGAAGTCCAGTAATTTTTTATATTATCTCCAAGTTATTCTAAATAACACACAACCTTTTTGTTTAACATTAAGAGATTTTTTTTAAATCTAAAAATGAAAACGGAAGATTCCATAGAAAGAACACGCCACAAAAGTCTTCGTACACAGAAACATTTTCGGATAAAATCATTAATAAATATATTGTTTGTCACTTTATTTTTATTTTTGCATTCTGGTGACATTTAAAAAATCACTTGGCTTTATATTTTGCAGAATTGGTCCGTAATATTCTACTTATTAATTAAAATATGGTTTGTAATCGTGATGTCATGACTAATAGCGTTCGAAGTTATTTTTCTTCATTATTACTCCTTCATAGCTATTTTCTTCAGTAGTAAATCAATTCGAAATATTGCAAAATTAGTTAATTTATTCCATTCTACGGTGAAGTATGCGATAAAAGGCTTTATACAAAACAATTGGATTGAAAACTAGGTATGAAAAGGTCATCAATCTAAGTAAAAGCAATGATATCAAATACTTTACAATTAGAAAAGTCATAAAAAATCCACGTTTAAGTGTTGTAAAAGTTGCTACAGAATTTAATAAAACAGTTTCACCTTCACTTTCACTTGAAACTGTTCGACGAGTGGTAAGCCCAGCTGCATTATATAGGCGTTCTACCCGTAGAAAATTTTTTGTTAGGGCGAAAAACAGAAAGCTTGGACTTTCTTTGGCAAAATCAATGATAAATAAACCCGAATCGTATTGGAATAATGTTTTATTTACAGATGAAAACTACTATGCCATTCTTGGCTCCAATAGGTGCATTATAGTATGGAGAAAAAAAAATAAGAATTTAATTCAAAGAACTTAGTTGGAACAGTTAACCATGGTAGGGGAGTTGTCTTTCTGTAAAGGTGCATATTAGCATCAGGGTTAGGTAATTTGGTATATACTGATAGCATAATAAATCACTATATTTATTCAAATGTTTCAAAAGTCAATTTTAAATTATCAGTTCAAAATATGGGTAATAGAAACAACTTTGTTTTTTATCAGGATAATGATACAAAGCATATGGCTCTCAACTTTCGCCTCTGGTGTCTCTATAATTGTCCACAAGTTCTAAAAACATTACCTCAATTGCTGAATTTTAACCCAGTAAAACATATTTGGAGATAACTGGAAGTTAGAATGCGAAGACACAGCATTGAAAGAAAAAGCGAAGTAAAAACAGCAATGTTCGATGAAAGAATCAACTTTCATGCAGAAATTACAAAAATACTAATTAAATCTATTCCTAGGTGTTTAAAAAACTGTTGTAGGTGCTAAATAATATCCCATTAAGTACAACTTTAGCGAAATAGTACAATATTTACAAATATACAGCGATTTTTTTTAAGTGTACGAAGACTTTTGGGAGGTAATTTTTTTGTTATTTTTTGATTAACGATTTTTTCAAAATAAAGTTTTGCTATATTTTTAAAATATTTTTTGTAATTTTGTTAAGAATGAGTCATAGATTTTACTCTTAAATGTACATTCTAAAATATTAATTTTAATTAGTGGATAGAGCACTATTTCATTGAAATTCCTAAGTGTACGAACACTTTTGTGAGCCACTGTATACACTTTTGTTAAATGGCTCTGAAATTCTAATACTATCTTTTATGATCGCGTATCGATTTCATTCACGGTATAGTTGGATTTAAGAGTGATATAATTAGTTTGAAATTCAAACTATTTCACTTGGGATTTCTATGCGAAAAAAATTAGTTACGTGATTTAACAGTGATTTTTACGGGTAAATATCAACACTTTAACACGAAACTAACGCAATCGTTGGCTACATGTTCCCTCCCGTGTTTCTCATTGCTCATTTTAAGTATTTTTAGAGATTAATATTAGTTGTTGTTTTTAAAACCGATTTTTCACAAAGTCAGCTGCAACATATTTCAGACAATGCATTTCTGCATGCTTCCAGTTAATGATAAAATCATACAAATTTCAAGTTCGCTTAATATTGTTAATACGGACCCAGGCAACGCCGGGCGGGTCAGCTAGTACAGGATAAAATCCTTGTGTTAAAAAAGTGCGCTGCAAAGGACTTTCTAGACATTGTCATTTAGACATCTCGTAATTGATACAGGCGAAAATGTTTTTTTTTTTGTGCGTGTGTTATGTTTTCCAACGGACTATCTGATAACCATTATTTAAGAAAACATTTGTCTCATACCAAAGAGACAATAGATTGAAATCTCCCATATATATTATGTCAAATTCGAGTATGAACCCTGTTTATGTCATTATATTTACTATTATTACTTTTTATGTTTTAGCCTTTAGTAATAAATAAAAATCATTTGCACTTCATCCATGGTTTAATGTATTATTTGATAATACACAAATAATTGTTGACACATTCATTTTTTAGTATTAGTACATTCATTTTGCACGGAATAACATATTTTTCGGGTTAAGAGGCTACTTCATTCAAATGAAAAGACCCGTACACAAATGCTAATCCAATGGAAGAAATTTATAAAGATATCTCGGTTGCATTTCAATATTTTTAAATGATTTTTTTTTTCATTGGATAGCTAAAATTGATCTAAATTTAGGCCGTTTTAATTTTTTTTTACCGGTTCCGAAAAAAGAAAGCGTCCTCATAAAAAAAATCAAAAGTGTAAAAAGCGGCCTGCATACAGATCGATCTCAGCTGTCCAATGCAAACTAAAATCATTAAAAAAATATTAAAATGTAACCAAGGTAGCTTTATAAATTTCTTCCATTGGCAAATCGGTATTTTCATTTGAATGGAGTAACCTTTTAAGACAGGATTCCGTTATATGCAGGTTTTTCATATGTTTTACTATATTTTAATTTAGCTACTTTTAATAATCTTAAACATGTATTATTCTTTATAAAAAATAAAATTTTATATTTAGTCGTAAAATAATGATAATTTAAAGATTATGCATTTTTTGTAAAGATCTTTTGTTTAGGACAAATTTTACTAATCTTTGAATGGACCAGACCCAGCCGATTGAATGATTTTCACCCGGGGGGGTCAAAACCGGGATTAAATTTCGGCCCGTGAAGACTAGGAAGACAGTTACCAGTCTCTGTTCGATACGGAAAGAAAAGTTAGACACGGTTCGGTCCTTCAGAATAAAAGGCTCGACCCAGAAAGTGTAACCAAGTCCGGCCCGAGATTTCAGGAAAAAGTATGGTCCACCCCTGGCCCAAAGGCATCAATATAGGTGGAGGGGTTTGGTAAAGTCAAACTTTTTTTCAATATGAATCAGTTGTAAGGTTTGAAAATATTAATTTTGTCATGTAAAAAACAAAGCATTGTAAAATTTGCCAAGACAAGATCAGAATGAGCTGAAACAAATTTCCATTTTAGACAAGTTTACAGCTTAACAGGAATAGTTGTTGGGAAGGCATTTTGTCATAACCATGATTTTTTTTCTATTTAAGTTGATTTCTGTTGCTTACATTTTCCGCTTGTGCAAATTTTAATGAGTCCTTTTGACTAGTTCTGTTTTCACAAAAAGAAAAAAAAAACACGCGATCGGAAAAAAGTTGAGTTTTAGATAGATTGTTATCTTAGCATATATAAACGTGATTATAACATTTCATTCCATAAGGAAAGTTTTCGTTATAAACAGGATCCATATACACAGATCGTTGTTGTAAAAATATTTTTACATGAACAAAATGTTCAAATATTAAAGACCGTAGTAAATCATACAGTTAAAATTCTCACTAGGGAACGTTCCTAGGTGTGTGTTGTGGATTTTGACGAGGGAGGTATCAAAAAGAAGATGTCATCATGTACATTAAAAAGTGCAATGAAACTACCTGTCCGAATCCAATCGTTTTCAAGATATCAGCATTTGAAGTTTGAATAAATAAATTGACAGACAGGTATATAAATTGTTCGCAAGTTAAGTAAACCTAAGTAAAACATTCTATTTTACACGCTATATACACATACAGTTTATCCATTACGTCACGCCACACATTTGCCGAAAATTTTGCATAGAACAAGGTGCTGGAAATAACAAAACAAATGGAAAAACTCTTCGAATGCAGCCGTACGCGAAAACTTCATAGTATGCGAAGTGCCTGTCTAAAAGAGGGTAAATAAGTGGCAATGTGTGGGTATAAATGATTTTGCTTGTAGCTCGGGAAAAGGCATTGGCAGGAGGATTAAAAACAATGCCAAGAAATTTTTAACTTGCGAACAACTTATATACCTGCCTGTCAATTTATTTATTTATTCATTCAAATTTCAAGTACTGATATCTCGAAAATGGTTGGATTTAGACGGGTAGTTCTGTTGCATTTTTTAACGTAGATGACGAGATCTTTCTTTAAATAACATGTTTGTCCAAATTTCTCAGTTTGCACCTGGGAAGGTTCCCTAGTCAGTTTAAAACTTCATTTTCCCGAATCTATTAAAATCCTGAATACGTTGGATTGTCCGCAGCCCAAACTGAAAAAACAGTACTTGAAGTCAACCTAAAAGTTCACCAGGGATTGACCCCCTTCCCCAAATTTTTATCTAGGTGTATCAAAAATGGCACAAAATGCATGCAATAAAATAAGTTTCAATACAAACATCTTCGTTTTATTACATTTTCATCTATTCGTCCTATTTTTGCACTTGTACTTTTAATAGATGCATTAAAGTAAATAGTTCTATTAAACAAAGAAAATGACATTAGAATTGCAGCAGTGCCAATTTTTGGGGAACGAATATATCCTCAAAAATTGTCTCATTTCTTTCTATTTAACTTACTTGAGAATGATGATAGATATCAGTGTAAATCTTTGTAAGCGAATAATAAAAAAAATTTTTGCAGTGGGTATTGTAGCACAATATATAAATGGGTATATACACATTAATTTCATTCTATCTGAAAGGCTGTAACACTATTAAAATGAACTTGAAACATCTTTCCCATTGGCCGTAATGCAATGGTAAAATTTTGACCGACCCTATCATTAAACTATACATCCAATTTTTCATAAAATTTGAAAAGACTCGACAAAATTTTGCCATAATTATATTATTTGAAATTTCAAAGCATTCGGTCATTTTTGCTCTGCTATATGCGGACAGACAGACGGACTGAATGACGACTATAGGTGCTACATATTTATATAGTTACGAAGCCAGAAATTAAGACTGATTTCAACCCCAATGTTATTGATGTTACCTGAGGGTATGGTCAAGCTTGGGTCCGAAGGAGGTTGAAGATATTCAGCAGCGTATCTAGACTCATCATTTCGGAGGGGGCTGAGATACAGTAAAAATTCCTGAGAGGAAATCACAAAAACATTTTCACTTTAAAAAGGCTTTTATATTAGCAGGTTACGCATACAGTATACAACCGAAACTGATAAGATGGAATTTCATGGGACTGAATTTTCATCTTAAGAAGGTTTTCATCTAAACTAATATAACTTTTACGGCGTGTAAATTGAGCCTGTGTATGTCGGAAACTTGGCTAAAATGTTATTTTGTGGTCTCTGCGACAGCTACGTGCGAAAGGGGGGGGGGAGGACAATGAGGCGGTCGCACCAGACACGGAAACTTAGGGAGCGCCAAATATATACTACAGACATCATTTTTTGGCCTATCATAAGAAAAAGTTGGGGGTGGGGGCGCCAAATGCAACCTTTGCCTAGGGCGCCTTTTTCTCTTCGCACGCCTCTGCTCTGCGAAATAACACTTTTTTAAAATGAAGTCCTGCCTAAAACAGAATATTTTTCTAGTTCCTTTTAAATTTCATCTTAGTAGATTTCAGTACTTTTTGATAAACTTTCGTAATTAAATTTCGTTTTCTAGATATTTCGGAAATGGCTGCAGCCCCGTCAGTTCACCCCCTGAATACTTCACTGGTTACATTGCATTATTCATAATTGCGGGGGTTCTCCTTCAAGGTCAAATAAAATTTCACGGAAACGAACAGTAATTCCTTTACCCATTTATTAACTATTTGGAAAATAGTTGTTGTCCTCGGTAAAGAACTGGAAAATCTGAAGTATATCTGAGTCTTTTTATAGGGTGAATTCCGCAACTTTTTTTATTTTATTCGTTTTCTGGTTGGTCCATGTTTAATGTCCAGATATGAAATACTTCTGTTGCCACAATGACAGAAAAGTATGAAAACTACAAAATAATAATAATAACATAAAAACGAATTGAGATACAGCTTTCAAACAAATTGCATTTAAAAGTGCATTTTTTTCTCTATACGACGGTGTAAAAATTGAAAATGTGTGATGTTTAGAAGTTACACTGATACATCTTTAGAGATGTTTTATAAGCTGTTTTTTGTAGCACCATGTAAAATTCTCTCATCACTGAAGAGGATAGGTACGTAGCACCTGTGGTGGTCGTTCAGTCCGTCCGCATATAACAGAGCAAAAACTATCCAACGGAATGCTTTGAAATTTTAAATGTATAATTATAACAAAATTTTGTCGAATCTTTTCAAATTTTATGAAAATCGGATGCATAGTTTAAAGACAGTGACAATCAAAAGTTTCCCATTACATTACGGCCAATGGGAAAAAATGCTTCAAATGCATTCTAATAATGTTACAGCCTTTCAAATAGAATGAAATTGATATGCATTTACTCGAATATACATTCTATTATAATATGGTGTGCAAAAATTGTTTATTATTCATTTACAGGGCCACACAAAAGAATTCCCTTACATAATGTTATAAGGTAAAACTTTGCTTTCGAGGTATTTTAATCATGTTATGAGTTATATCGTGTATCATAGAAAATACATAGTACAGTAGACTCCCTAAAATCCATACATAATTTACAGATGTAAACAATGAAACTCCTAGTTCAGATATAAGGACAAAATTTGAATATTTTAGTTTTATTTCAATTGTATTTTTATTTATTTTGTAATTTTTGTTAGTATTACTGAATTCATGTTTTTTCATGAAGGACGAATATGTTTATTTTTGACAAAAATCCAGATATTGCCGACATCACTGGTCATCACAATCTTCTTACAAAATATATTTATGTATTAATAAAGCTTTTTTGGTAATTAAGTCTATCTAAACCTGAAATAAAACTTTCTTATTTTATGATTTTGATATGAATTAGTAACGTATCTTTATGAGGCAAGTTTCATTGAATAACTAAGGAAAAATACACTTCCTCTTTATAATGAATATTTAATCATACATTATTTATTATTAACGTGATCTTTGCTTTTAATATTTTAATCATTTTAAAAATTATCTAAATTTTTATTATATTAGCGTATTACTTAATTTAATATTTTATTATATTGAAAACAATCATTATAATGTTAATTGCATTATTAATTACATTCAAGTTACGGTTTAAAAATGTAAACGAAGCAATCACTAGAAATCCGCAAAATTCTGAAATCCGCACAACCTCTGGTCCCAAACTGTGCGAATTTGAGGGAGTGTACTGTATAAATATTTAAGGTGCTCTTTCTGTTGTGATGACACAAACTAGTGTTGCATTTGTGAAAAAATCAGGATATGTACATTATGTGCAGAGTATATATGCTAAAGTTAGGAATATTCATGGATACAGTATATACGCCAATGATTTAGTTTAGAAACAGAGGGTATATGCAGCTTCTAAAAAAATCTAGAGGTATACGGCATATACCCTAAACTACACCCCTGACAAAAAAAGGAAAAAATGCAAATAACAAAAAAGAAATTACAAAATGAAATGCCAGATGTTCTGCATTTATTGAAAAAACAATAACAACAATAAATATGAATATGTCTAAACATATGTCACATGTTCAGAAAATTTGAATCCATCATGCTAGACTTATACCAAGAAGTGTACGGGTGGGTATACACAGGTATATGCTGTATACCTGCTGGATTTTTGTAAGAAGCCCTGCATACTCTTTGTTTCTCAAATAACGCTTTAGCATATAAGGTGTAACAGTTATCAGTATATTTTATGCACTGTGGTTTTGTTACGACTGCAACACTGTTTGTGCCATCCATTGTATACCAGGTCATTGCTAAGATTTTTTTGTTTATAGAAGAGGGGAAGAAGAGGAGCTTAAAATGCCAAATCAAATTTCAGCATTTACCAACCAGTTTTATTATTTTTTTTCTACCATGTTACACATTAGAAAAATATATTTTTTATTTGAAAAATGTTTAATAATACATTCTAATTATATTTGTAACATTTGCCAAGTCTATCAGCAATAAAAAAGTCAATTGCAGTTTTTATTAAAATGCTAAACAAATCTGCCAATTAAGTTAGTAAATTTGTCAAGGGTAATAACCTTCGCAAATGGTTTGTGGAAAGCTTCCCCCCCCCCTCATCCTGCCCCTTAGTGAGGGCCATGATTATATTAAGTAGCACCATTTTTACAATAAATATTACACTTTTATGATTTTTTTTTTGTTTTATAAGTAATATTAATTTAATAAATAATAATTTTATAAATAATATATATATATATATATATATATAAAACCCTAAATGGAAAGATACATAAAAAAGTAGAACTACAAACAATAATATACAAATAATTTTTTTATTAAAAACAAACAGGTGTTTTATCCCTTTGTACCATGTCAGTATTAATATGGCATAGTGGGCACATTAATTAATGGATATTTATCAAATATTTTCCTGTAAATGCATACATGAATACAGAAAATATTCTATTTCTCGTAAGAAAGTTCTTTGGACAATGGCATCTGTTGTTAATATTTATTTATCATTGCTGATTTCCCTACAGGCTACAAAACAATTTAATTTTCATAATAAGGTGGTCTGGTGTAATAACGCCAGGTGGAGTAATAACGCCAAGTGCTAATATTTTGCATAATTATGAAATAATCTGGTAAATGACACCCATGTGCTCTGCGCAGAAGGGTTTTGAGTCATATAAATCTCAAAAAATAGCTTCAAGTTGATTTGTTTCATTTTTAGGTCTTATTGTTTTTACAAGCAACTAAAATTAACGCTTGATCTAAAATTTGCGAGATACGTTTTGTGATGTGAAGACTACTTTTTTTTTATCCGGAAATACTTTGTTAATTACATAAATTTGTAGTACATTTCATGGACTTTCAAAATGTTGTTGAAGAATTTGGATATCTTCTCGAGATAATTTGTAACTTAAAATGTACAGCACAATAACTATAACGGGTTAATAACGCAAATCCTTGGCACTAATACTCCGGTTGATTCCCTACAGTGGCTGAGCTACATCCTAAATACTGATTCAAATAAACACATTTAAAACTTTGCAATTTTCTAATAATTCTATTTAAGAGGTACTTTTTAAGCAAAAGAAGCAAAAAGAAGCGGTCTGATATTCTTTTGCCTCATCATCCCCCCCCCCCCCACACACACACACCACACCTTTATTTTTCTTACACTTTCACAAAAAATTGAATATTTTCAATAGCTTAGAATGCAGTTTGTCAATTTCTAAGTTTGTAGAGTTTGTATTTTTAGAATTGGACAATCTACATGCAATTATTCCATCTTATTTCATAGTTTTGTTTGCATGGCGTTATTACCCATATAGGTGGGTAATAACGCCAAATAGCATTGGTCAAGAAATCGCGCCAATACATTTTATGAATACATATCTGTTGAATTATTTTTTTTACATAGATAGTCAATGAGTTGCTGTATCAAATCATATATTTGTTTGAAAAATACAAACTAAAACTGAGCCATGAAAATTGGTAGAACCTTAACGTGACGTTATTACCCCAGGGTACCTTATAACAAAAGCAAAATTCTTTATGATTTTTTAAAAAAATAAATATTATTGTTGATAAGCAATTTATATATATATATATAATTAAGAGCAAAAATGTAATCTCAGGTACTGTAGAGGATCTATGATCTGAAATTCAATAAAGAAATATAATAAAAAATTTCTGAAATTGTAAATCTTTACTAAAATATTGTAAATTCTGGAATTTAAAAAAATTAGATTTTTTTTTTCAGTCCATTATTTCAATGTGCAACTTCTAAAATAAGTTATTTTCGTGGCAGGGGAAAACAGACCATCAATCCCGCTCCTGAATTTAGGCAAAAATTGTCTTTTAGTCAAATTTTAGTTTAAAATTAAGTTACTATAGAATTCATTTTAAAAAATCATCAGATATTCCCCCCCTCCCCCTCCTCTAAAAAAATATTATGACTATGCCATTGTAATATTTGATTCCACATATAGCAGGAGAGTTCTGTTTATTTTCTTGTATCCGCCCTCCCTTCTCAGGCATTCCAGAAAAGTCTGTTTATTCATGGTTTCAGTAGCGGTAATATACATATTACTGCTGTAATTAGACATCAGTAATATTAATTAGTAATATTACTGACTATTATTATTACATTATTAGCAACACTATAATGTATTATTATTATATTATACAACTACTATAATATTATTACATTTTAATTATAATTATAGCAGTAATATAAGGTGATTATACAGTCAAGGTTCTATAATCTGCACAACCATAATCCGCAATTTTCCATAATTCGCGTTACTTTACGAATGTAAACAGTGAAATAAACAGTTAAGAAAATTTACAAATTTGTGATCCAAAAATAATTTTTTAAAACAAAAAATAAAAAAGTGAAAAAAATCATAATAAAATATTTCCTTTTTTAAATATAACCATTTTATTTTATTAACAGTAAATAACAAACTGTCTATACTAATAAAATCCGTGCGCCTCTGTCTGTCTGTCTGCTTGAAGCCGATTACAGTTCGCAACGCGGGCGAGTTGGAAGTCGCGAGAGGTGTCTTTCGATTCGAAAAATTCCGGGAAAGACATTTCGGGCACTTTCGAGACCGTGGGACCAAAATTAAAAAAGTTATGAATTAAAAACCAGTCGGGAATCGGAACGGAAAACGTCTAATTTCCCAAACAGAGCTCAAACGGAGCTCTGAGGCAGAATACTGCGCCACCTTGCGGTAAAGAACGTGAACTTTTCTCCTTTGGCTAAAAGAAGAAGCAGCAGAAAACCTCTTTTTTCTCCCGGGAAAACGACTTTTTCTTTCGTTTCGGTTCTTTGAAAAAGAACTAATTAATTGGTAAAAAATGTTAAACACGGTTTATTTTCATACTTTTTCTTTTTGGTAGCATACACGAATATTGTGTAACCTAAGATTTACGCGATTAACACTAATTTTTGTTAGTACAAACAGAAAACGAGCTGCCAAAATTATTTGTTAGTTATGTTGTTTGTGATATTAATGAAATTACTTATTTTTTTTAATAGCAGTCTTTTGCAGTTTTTAATACCGAAACTTTTTTTGCGCGTTTTTTCTTAAACCATCATACAGACAGTTTTAAAGTAGATAAAACTGATTGCATATTCAGAATCTGCGTAAAAGAATGCTTCTGATTAACCAAAAAATACGAGAAAATATCTTATGGGCGCGCAGCGCCAACAGTGCAAAACCAAATATTTTTAACGGGACGATGGCGACCATGGCCCGTAGCGCCTGTGGGTGGTAGGCCGGTGGGCCGCCTTTGCACGGTGGGCGCGTAGCGCCCACTGTGCGAAATCACATATTTTTAACGTGATAATGGGCGCATAACAACCATAGCTCTTTAATTTACTTTTTTTGTGCTTGAGGATTCGAACTCCAAGACTTGCTTATTAAATAAATTTTTTTGCTTATTATATACTGCTTAATACCGAGGTTCGTTTGGAAAAAGTGGCCTAGCTAGCGGGCGTAGCTCGCTAGTCTATACTAATAAAATCCGTGCGCCTCTGTGTGTCTGTCTGTCTGAAGCCGATTACAGTTCGCAACGCGGGCAAGTTGGAAGTCGCGAGAGGTGTCTTTCGATTCGAAAAATTTCGGGAAAGTCATTTTGGGCATTTTCGAGACCGCGGGACCAAAATTAAAAAGTTATGAATTAAAAACCGCTCGGGAAACGGAACGCAAAACGTCTCATTTCCCAAAAGGAGCTCTCAAGCAGAACACTGCGCCACCTTGCGGTGAATGACTAGAACTTTTCCCCTTTGGCTAAAAGAAGAACCAGCCGAAAATCTATTTTTCGCCCCGCGCTAAGTGCGCTTTTGTCCGCATCAATTTTTTTGACTTGCCGTCGATTATTTACCGTAGTTTTTGCTAAAATATTGAACTTAAAACAGGCCGCCACTTTTTTGCGCGTTTTTTCTTAAACCATGATGCAGACAGTTTTTAAAGTAGAAAAAACTGATTACATATTCAGAATCTGCCTAAAAGTCTGCTTCTGATGAACCAAAAATACGAAAAAATGTCTTATAGACGCGTAGCGCCAACCGTGCAAAACCAAATATTTTTAACGGGACGATGGGCGCGAAGCGACCATGGCTCCGATCCACAATCTTTTTTTTCAAGTGCGCGTAGCGAAATCACATATTTTTAGCGGGATAATGGGCATATAACAACCATAGCTCTTTAATTTACTTTTTTTGTGCTTGAGGATTCGAACACCAAGACTTGCTTATTAAATGAATTTTTTTGTTTATTATATACTGCTTAATATCGAGTTTCGTTTGGAAAAAGTGGCCTAGCTAGCGGGCGTAGCTCGTTAGTACTACTTAACATATGTAATATGTATATGTAATTATTTTTATTTAAATTCACATATATATAAATTTTTTAATAAAATAACTTTAAAAAAGCATTTTTGAGATAGCATATTAATCTAATTATTAGATATCATATTTTCATATTATATTGACTAAAAAGATATAATTATATCTAGGGTTGATAAAACGACATATACTCTACAAAATCCATAACACTCTATAATCCACAATATTCCATAATCCGCACAACCTTTGGCCCAAACTTGTACGGATTATAGAGCTTTGACTGTATAATTATTATAGTCCAATTATAGTGGTTATATACATATTGCCACTATAATTAGACATCAGCAGAATTACTATTATTATTACATTATTGTAGGCGACTATTATTAGCGACATTATAATGTATTATATGGGTACTATTACACTATATTGCCATTGATTATGGGACACTTGCGATTTTAGACATTTTTCTAAATATCTAGAAAAATACATGAGGAATCATCTCGAAACGCTTAGTGTATAAATATAATAGTATACGTCATACATCTCCGTGAAGATTTTTTACCGAAACGCCATAGGGGACCGTCAACAAATTAAAAAAGAATGAATATCTTTTGAATAACCCTGTCAAAACTAATGTAGCAAAAGCGCTCAAACTCTAGATTATGATTGAATGCCTTATTGTAATACACTGTGTTCATTTTTATGCAAATAGCATGCACACTCGCAGAGTAATTAAGGTTTTTATAAAAATGGTCCCAAATTTTTCCAAGTTTTTCCATTATAATTTTCAGAGTTCTTAATATAAAATAATATTTTTTTCAGAAAATATGACAAACAACATTTCACACAGTACCCTGTAATCATAATTAAAAAATAATAAAAATTGTATGAATAATGAGTAGGTTTACTATATAATTTTTTACTGCGCATGCGTCAAAGATATCGAAATTTCATTTGCATATTATGTTAGCTAAATGTATAGAGCAACTTTTGTAAAAGTCTCAAAATCATAGCTTGAAAATTCTGAAAGTAATCGTCTATAGAAAAAGGACAAAATCCGTTGTTTCCAAAATGAAGCAAAAAAATGAGGGATTTTATCCAAATGCAGTAGTACACCCCATATTGTGTATTCTATATTGACACTAATCAATGAATATATGAATATAGCCCCTCTTGTTTTTGCTTCATTTTGAGAATAACGGATTTTCGACTTATTCAATTGACGATTATTGTCAGAATTTTCAAGTTATGATTTTGTGACTTTCACAAAAGTTGCTCTATACATTTAGCTAACATAATATGCAAATGAAATTTTGATATCGTTGACGCATGCGCAGTAAAAAATTATTTAGTAAACCAACTCATTTTTTATACAATTTTCATTATTTTTTAATTCTGATTACAGGGTACTGTGTGCAATGTTGTTTGTCATATTTTCTGAAAAAAATAATATTTTATATTAAGAACTCTGAAAATTATAAGGAAAAAACTTGGAAAAATTTGGGATCATTTTTATAAAAACCTTAATTACTCTGCGAGTATGCGTGCTATTTGCATAAAAATGAACAAGACGTATTACAATAAGGCATTCAATTACAATCTAGAGTTTGAGCTCTTTTGCTACATTAGTTTTGACAGGGTTATTCAAAAGATATTCATTCTTTTTTAATTTGTTGACGGCCCCCTTTGGAGTTTCGGGGGAAAATCTTCACGGAGATGTATGACTTATACTATTATATTTGTACACTAAGAATTTCGAGATGATTCCTCATGTATTTTTCTAGATATTTAGTAAAATGTCTAAAATCGCAAGTGTCCCATAATCAATGGCAATATAGTGTATAAGTCTCACATATATTATTGTAATAATTATATTTCATGGTAATTCCACAAAATAGTTAAAAACAATCATGGAAAAAGATTTCCTGCATGGTCATTAAATGAAATTTTTTAAGAAATAAGATTTATGAAAAATGATCTATCAAAATGTTTTATATAAATTATGTAGCTATAAAAAGAAAAAAGGTAGAGCTTTTAGAGAAAATATTAGTTACTCATTTCATTGTTATTATTGAATAACGCAGTAATTTTTGTTTACATAATTTAAAAACTTACAAGGCGTATGTTTTATTCCTATTCTGCATGGGATTGTATTAATTTGTTATTTTTATTTTTTGAAAAATTGCGAATTTCGTGGTGTGTGTGTGTGTGGGGGGGGGGGGGTATTGTGAAAATCAGAAGGACCTGAAATCCAGAAAATTCCAAAATCTGGAAAGTCCCTTTGTCCCGATGATACCGGGTAGCAGGTCCTCTGCTGCATTAATTTATAGCAATTAAAAATTTTGAGCATAAACAATAGATTGTACATAAATTTGTTTACCTGCTTAGTACCTGCTTAGCTTACTCGTAGTTATTTTTAAATTTTACAGTATATTTGAGAAAAAATATAAATCAGAAAATACACATCAAAAGCTGTTTCAAAATAAAGAAAAATAACTTGTACATGCTTTTTTAAATAAATTCTTCACCTTTACCTCAAAACTTGAGATTCTGCTTTATTAAATCTTTTTCTTTTCATAAAAGCATCCAATAATGTGTCAATTAGATAAAGTAAAGTACTCAAAGATACCGCAAAATACTCACTTATTTCCAATATTCTTTCGTTAGGATTATTAAAATGCATGATGAAAAAAAAGGTCCATATTTGGTTATGCATAATTTAAATTGTGCGTTATTTAAAATTTTTTATAATGTCTCGAAGCAGAGCAAAACAATTTAGCATATTGAATATTACAGTAGACTCCCTCAAATCCGCAATCCTAAAGTCCACAACTCTCTAAAATCTGCAAATAATTTACAGATGTAAACAATGAAATTTTCAGTTCAGATGTAGGGACAAACTTTGACTTTTCTATTTTTATATCAATTCCATACATATTTTTAACTGCAATTTATATTAATGTTACTGAATTCATTTTTTTCATGAAGGATTTATTTCTGAAAAAATTCAAAATGTTGCTGATATCACTGGTCATCACAATCTCCTTACAAAATATATTTATGTATTAATCAAGCTTTTTTTAGTTATTAAATCTAGCTACACCAGAAAAATAACTTCCTTATTTTGTGATTTTAATGTGAATTAAATTATATATCTTTATGAGACAAATTTCGTTGAATACTTTAGGAAAAATACATTACTTTTTTATTATAAATATTTATATGTACATTATTATGAATTTGACCTTTTCTTTTAAAAATTTCAAGAAAAATTTTCGATTTTTCAAGTTTAAAAAAAATTTATCTAAATTTTTATTACAGTAGATTCTTTCAAATCCGCAACTCTCCAAAATCCGCTCATAATTTATGGATGTAAACAATGAAAAATTTAGTTCAGATATAGGGACAAATTTTGACTCTTTTTACTTTTATATCAATTCCATATATATTAGTTACCCATCATTTGTAGTATGAGTAAGTATTGCAATAGTTTTGAAAATCGAAAAAAAATTCTTTGACGGATTTACATGTTTCAGATATTGAAGATTCCGAAAAACATATTTTTAGAAAAAAAAAATGCCGTCCGTCTGTGTGTCGGTAACCGCTTTATCTCCCGAACAAATTGAGATAGAGACTTGAAACTTTCTATGTGCTTAGTATGTAAGAATGGGACGAAGCCTATCTAATATCAATAACCTCGATTATCCGGAACTATTTTTTTCGGACTCTCGAACAATTCGTTCCGATAAAAGGTATACAAAAAATTTCGAAATGTTTTACTTTAAGGAGTGGACATAAAAGGCAATAAAATAACACAAATTGTGCATAAAAAACGAAGTCGATCGGATTATTAGTTGCCGAGATATGTGTAACCCTGTTTTTCACATTCTTCGATTTTTCATGACCCTGTATTTCATTCAAATTTCAATTCAAAGATATATTTTAATTGGAAATGACATTAATCCGACGCAGTAAATTGTTAGCTAATATGATTATTATTTTCGAAGTTCGAAGGATGTTTCTTTTACGCAATCCGGTACTACTTGAGTATTTTGGCATTTTATATAATTTGTCAAAATCGGCTCATCAGCAATTCATTGATAGAGCATTACTATGTATATTAAAACTATTTAAATACGCGTTTAAATTTTATTTTGGAATTGCGATGTATTTTATAAATAGTTAACATATGTGTTATATGTTCATATTTTATATTATGCATGACTATGATGGGTATGTATTACGGTGGTCACCCAACGACTAGTTTAAATTTGTACTTTTTGTTGATGTAACTGAATTCATATTTTTTCATGAAGTATAAATTTATTTCTGAAAAAATTCAAGACATCATTAGTAATCACAAACGTCTCACTAAACATACTTATGTATTAATCAATCTTTTTTGGTTATTACGTGTGGCTAAACTTGAAATAAAACTTTCTTATTTTATGATTTCAATGTGAATTAGTAATGCACATTTTATGAGGCAAGTTTCATTGAACAATTCCGGAAAAATGCATTTTACTTTTATAATGAATGTTTAATCATATTATTTATTATTATCTTAATCATAGTACTTTTAAATTTAAATTACTTAAATTTAAATTAATACTTTTAAATTTTCCAACCAATTCTATTCCATGTCTGATGGTTTAGCTATGGGTAACCCCTTAGCCCTTTCCTATCTGATCTATATAGCAATTACTTTAAGGTTAAAATGTTTAATCTCATCAGTTTCCCATTTTATTGCAGATACGTTGATGATTCTTTTGCACTCATCGACCCATCTGTTTCTCCTGTTGATAATATTTTGACTGTTTTAAATCAAATAGATCCAGTCATACAATTCACTTTTGAAGTCGAAAACGATAATAAATTGCTATTTCTTGACGTTTTAGTCATTCGTCAATTAACCTCATTTGACACCCGTGTTTACCGTAAACCCTTTGCTGTCACACTCCCCCCCCATTTTAATTCATGTCCCCCCCTTCTCAAAAAGCTTCTGCTTTTCTTTATTTAATTAATAGAGCTCACTTGATTTGTTCAGATAACAGTTCTCTTACAAGGAAGGTCTCCATACTGGGCATACTCAGATTTTTTTTTAAATACTGATTAAAATATTCATGTATGTAATAAAGGATCAGTCAAATTTAGCGGCAGAATTACATAAGAAGCTCAGTAAAAAAATAAAATACTTTCGAGTATTTGGCGCGAAAAAACGAAAGCGTCACACGATTTGGCGAGCAGCATTTTCCCTCGCCAAAAGCAAACGATTTTAATGCACCTGAAAATTTCTTCTCAATTAAATTTTAGAATACGTGTAAATAAAATTTAATGAATTTAAATTCGAACAATGAGAGAGTTTGACACATAGATGTATTTTATATTACTGTTGCTTTTGCTGCTGTTACTTAATTTTATCATTTTAAAAGTAATTTTTATATAAAAAGTACTTTCATATTGAAAAGTATTTTTTCATATATTTAAGCGTACGACAAAATAAAAACCAGATGAATAATGCTGCAGTAATTCAATATGGAGAAGTTTTTGTTTCCATAGCAACAAAATTGAATCGACAGACAGAACTCGATTAGATTGAAGTTAATTTTGAGATTGAAAACAATTTCAATTAATTTAAATTTGGTTTTAATTCATAAAATTTCACAGTTAATTTTTATTCTAAATACATTATGACAAAAATGTAGTTAAAACAAACTAAAGCTGACAAAACTGATGTTATATAAATAAAATTTCTTTAAACAAGTTCAACATGAAACATTTTTACCTTAAAAAAATTTGACATTAAAAAGTATTTTTTTAAATTTTATTTTGTCGCCAACCGATGATAAATCGCCAAATAAAAGAAAAGTTCATTATTTTTTTACGAACATTCTATCGGGGTTCCGCCAAAAATTTTTTTACAAACATATATAAGGAAAGGGCGTGTTTACAAACAAACACTTCTGTCAACCAATCTACCGCTACTATTTTGTCATAGCGATCATTGTAGGAATCATCTTGACGATGTAGCCCAATCATATCATACTTACTTGTACATTGGCAAACTTAGACCAATCAAATTCCCGGAGCCCATCCGTACACTGTCAATCGTTAAAGAACGGGCAGGTGTTTCTCGCTTATCCACAGTAATTCGTCCACAGTGACGTCAGCTGTCCTTTCCTTATATCCACATAAGAACATTCTGTAATTTTTTCAGAATTTTCTGAGTATGCCCGTATGGAGACCTTCCTTGTTAGTGATGAGTTAAATTACATAAGATCAGTTGCTATAGATCGTGGCTTCAGTTTATCATATATCAATAAATTAATTTCTCATAGTTTTAATAAACATCTCGATGATCCAGATTCTTCTGCTACATCAGTTTCTTATTCTAGCCTAATTATTTTACCGTTTCATCAAAGCATTAAAGTTGCAAATATTTTGAAACATTATGATTTCAAAATAGTATTTAAACCAATCAATAAATTAACCTTTTTTCAATTAAAAGATCAAATTTCTCCTCTGGATCATTGTGGTATTTACAGTGTACAATGTCAGTGTGGTTTGTCCTATATTGGACAAACAAAACGTAAACTCAGAAAAAGAGTCGCCGAACATATTGGCGATTCAAGCACTCGAATACGCCATCTGGTCGAAAAAGATGTAACTTCTCCATTCAGGATAACGCCGTGTAAGCTCATTGCATTACATGCGTTTTAAATTTGTTCAGAATAATTATTCTTTTGCACAATTTCAGATTTTCAGTGACATTTGTTTTCTGTCTTATATGAAGAAGTAAATATTATACGAATTTGAATATCTAAAACTTTTAAATACATTTATAATAAAGAATTGTTTCAATGGGACTTTAACATTAGTTAAAGGGAAATTAAAGGGACAGTTATCCTGTATCGAAGGCTGCGAGCAGCGCCTCTATAGGCCGTTTTAGTTTCCAATAGGTTATGTTAAAAGAAAAGAGTTAAAGAATTCCTCTTTTGCCTCTTATTGTTGGAAGGAGGGCCATAATTTTAATTTTACCTCAGCTACTATTATCCAAAAATGCACTACTCCGCTAGACTTAGACTTTTTTGGAGCACAGCAAAAAACTCCTTGGTTAATGATCTTTCAAGTATACTGTACATCTCAACTTTCTGGTTAGATTTATTATGTCACAACACCTCATTTCCGGATTAATCTTATTGATTGCTGAGGCTTGTTGGTATTTTGGTACTATGTTTGCAGTCATTTGGGTTTCTGACTTGCTGTCAGTTGGGAGGTTTTTCTGTTTATAAACATTTTTACTTTTTGTACACTGAGGAAGCGAGCCCTGGTGCTCGTGAAACGTATACGTATGTAGCATGTTTTTATTTATTGTGTATTAAACGTTGATTTTAATTATTATTATCTTGACCATTTCTTTAAATATTTTAAAAGTTATTTAAAATTTTATTATTTTAAATTATTACTTATTTTATTTACATTTTTTTTAATATTGTAAGCATTCATTATAGATTCAATTGCATTATTCATTGCATTCAAATTACTGTTTAAAATATGTAAACAAAGCAATGACCAGAAATCTGCAAAATTCTAAAATTCGCTCACCATCAGGTGATTTTCGAAATCAGATTTTCGATGGATATTCACTTTTTAAGAGTCAGAGAACCCAAAAGACATGTTTTTACAAAACGTCTGTCTGTGTGTATGTGGCACAAATTTGTGGACACTCTATCCATGAACTAACAGATGGAATTTACCAAAACTTTAGGATTCTGTCAGACCTTGATATAAATTAAATCTGATTAGTTTTATGTGTATATCGCTGAAAAGGTGGCGCTGCTATGCTGCATTATTCACATTAGCCATATTTTAAAACTAGTGCAAGGATTTTCATAAAACTTTAGATTTAAATAGTACTTGATATAAAATGATGCTAATTAAATTTTGATGTATATCATTTACCAGATGACGCTGCTATGCTGCATTTTCCAGGAAGTATTGATGTACCTAAGATAGTGGAAAATTTTTGGGATTGCCACAACTGACTAGTTCCTTAACAATTAAAGTACTTTTGATGGAAATGAAAGTGCACAACTGATTAGCTTACACTAATGGTATATATGAACTGAATAAATATGCCGAATAAATATTCAATTTACTATTTATGCAGTAAAATAATACCAAACTGACGCTGGGTGCAAAGAATGTATCATAATCAGACATGCTTCATCTAAATCCTTTGAAATTTTTTTAAGAAGAAAATATAACAAATAGGATTTTTTTTCTTTTATACACAAACATACTTTTAGCATATTTCTCTTTCATTTTTAAAAGTGTTTCTTGTATTAGGCCTTTGTTATCACATAACATATTGAGGTACAATTTATCCATTTCTGGTCAGATTAATTATTTATCTTTAGGAAGAATTTACAGTAAAAAAAATTAAATTATCAAAAAGTTTTACTAAAAACTAATGAACAGGTCTGGAGTTATTTGCTTGTTATCAAAATGACAAGTGTGACAATTATGGATTTTTTTAAAATTACTAAGTGCTAAAACAGAAGTGAAGTGATAACAGTAAATGCAATGACACATACAGGGTTCATACTCAATTTTAACAACAAAGAAAATGCAAAAGATTTTTTAGAGATATCTATTTAATGAGACAAATGGTTTTTTTTAGTAATGGTTATCAAATAATCCTTTGGAAAACATATTGCACAAACATAACAATTTATTCTGTATCAATCATGAGATGTCTTTCTAGTTGTCAATGTCAAGAAAATCCTCTCAGAACCAGAAACACAAAGGAATTTACTTTGTATGAGTCAAGAAATGCCTTCTTAGATGATCATTATCAGAGAATCCTTTGGAACATTTTTCACAAACAAAAGATTTTTCCTCTGTATGAGTCAAGCGATGCCTTCTTAGACTACTATTGTCAGAAAATGCCTTGGAACATAGTTCACAAGCAAAAGGTTTTTCTCCTGTATGAGTCAAGCGATGCCTTCTTAGATGACCTTTATCAGAAAATGCTTTGGAACATATTTCACAAATAAAAGGTTTTTCACCTGTATGAGTCAAGCGATGCCTTCTTCGACTACTATTGTCAGAAAATGCCTTGGAACATATTTCACAAACAAAAGGTTTTTCACCTGTATGAGTCGAGAGATGGGTCTTTAGATTACTATTATCACGAAATTCCTTGGAACATATTACACAAACAAATGGATTTTCTCCCATATGAATGTTTTTTAAATGTCTTCTTAGATGACTATTCTTAGAAAATCTTTTGGAACATACTTCACAAACAAAAGGTTTTTCACCGGTATGTGTTAAGAGATGTGTTCTTAGATTTACATTCTGAGAAAACCCTTTGGAACATATTTCACAAACAAAAGGTTTTTTTCTTGCATCAGTTGAGGAATGTTTTTCCTTATCCCCATTTCCAGGAACAAAGTGCTGTTTACCAGAGTAGGAATTTTCTTCTGTAAACGATGACATTTTCTCAAATGAATTTAAGCTTGATTTCAGACGATAACAGGAACTTCTTCAAGGCGTCAGCAAGAACAGATTGTCACCATTTTCTTCCGAGGAAATGACTCGCTGAGTTTCAGAAAAAACAAAACAGTTTTATCTACCACTGATCCCAAAAATTGAAAGAAAAAATAATAAAGATTTTTAAATAAACTGCACTAAATTTTAACTCTGAATTAAGAAGCAGAATTTTCAATTTTCATTTCCCTAAACAGTACAAAATTAAAGCATTAAATTATCAAAATACATATATTCTTTCGTGTGATTTACCTTGAGAATTTTTTTCATAGATACAGCTACATATGCGTTGGTGTGCATGCAATATAGTAGGCGCTGCCATCGCTGATAATGAGACCGTCTCATATTCGGACTGATAAAAACTAAAAATTTTTGTCCTTGGCTGCTAGTAATTTCACTTTCTCACCTCTTAAAATTTCGCCTACTTGTTTGACATGTTCTCGAAAGATATCGAAACAGGATTTTTACCTCTTTTGATGTCCATGTATCCCAGCCCCAACTCAATTTCATGACTACTTTTTATGCTCATTTATGTTGTCCAGCTTTCGAGTTATGCATTTTTTTCACATTTTTTTAAAAGTTTACTCTAAATTTAATAAAATAATTTTTCTTGAATTCCTTTTTACAAAAGTAGCCTTGCAAACCAGCACAGCGAATCAGTTTCCTTCGAAATAGGGTTGTATTGGTTTAAAACTTTATGGGGCAAGTAGTGTTTTGGTTCATTTGTGTTGAAAAGGTTTAATGGCACCCGAATGCATAAACAAATTTATCTTAAAATAAAAAGTCCTATTTCTGTCAGTGACATAAATACAAATTATCGCACTAAAAATTACGGAGCATATGAATCCATTTTTAATAAAAATTAATTGGTAAGTATATTACCATTGATCGATAAAGAATTAAAGCAGGTCCAGAGGAAAAACAGGTTTTAACCGTCAGTGGTCTTATAAATTTATTTATATGAAACATTTGAAAAGATTTTTTTACAGAAATGAATGAAAATGTTTTCTTTTTTTAAATAAAAAGATTATATTAATTGTTGGAAATACATTTGAATGATATAATAGAAAATTAATAGAAAACATTTCTACTTATTTTTTAAATCTATCAAACATTACAGCTATGATGTTTTGCTTTATACCTTTTAGTTTATACTCTGCAGTTTAATCTTGAAGCCTTTCAAGAGTCAGGATATTTTGATTAGTTACAAAAAGCTCGTTTTTCTAATAAACTAAGATATTTATCCTACAGAGCTAATGGCTTTCTAAAAGCAATTTTATCTTTAATATAACCAACAAATACGTTCAGAAGCAGTCTAACAGTTATTTACAAAATGCATAAAATATTTCTTTCGATTAAAAATTTATTAAATTCATCAGGTCAGTTATTTTTCTTTCTTTGCGGTTAAAGTGCATAAAATCTTGCTTAAAAGATCTTATTTGTTTGTTTATATCTGAAATATAGTACAGATTATAGTGAATTGGCTGCATTCACTGAAAATGAAGAGGTATCAGACCTGAATTCCCATGCAAATTTCGCAGTGGCCCGAGCTAAATTTAAAGATTGTGTGGCATCCATATTGCGCGGTCAGTAAAACGAGTTTCTCGCAGGATGCGATCGAGCTAGCCTTTTGCACGGCATATAAGACGCTCGCTTTCTGACCGTGGGATCTCCAGTTCGAATCCTGCCTGGGCACATCACCTGCATTGGTGACCTCGGACAAACGAACACGCTTCACCACCTCCGCTCTAGACCAACAGATGGCAGCACTGAAAACACCCCCAGCATCCAAAGCCTGCGAAACGCTCGCAGCAGCAAAGCCTGTGAAAAACTCACAGCACCAACCAAAGCCTGTGTAACGGCACACAACCAAAGCCTATGATAACTCTCATAACACAAAGCCTGCCACGCAGCACAACATCGAGGGGGCACACATGCGCTCGGCGGCAGCACAACAACAACGCATCACTCTGGCACACACCAGCACAACACGAGTACATATAGCTCGTCCAACGTCATAGCGACGTTCTTCTTACTGGGGGTGGAGTACTGTGGCATTCATCTTGCGCGGTCAGTAAAACGAGTTTCTCGCAGGATGCGATCGAGCTAGCCTTTTGCACGGCATATAAGACGCTCGCTGTCTGACCGTGGGATCTCCAGTTCGAATCCTGCCTGGGCACATCACCTGCAATTGCATTAATAGTCCTAGAGCCAACCGCACAAAACCCTATGTCATTGAGCATAAGAAACAATCTAATATTTTACGGAAGAGTAGCAATAGGGGAATCTAATCATTCATATCTGCCAGAAGCGAAGTGATGCATAAGCCAAAAATTAGTGGTTGACGCGTAGGATTAGCATTTGTGTTTAAATACTTTTGACTGTATGGCAAACACAATGTTAAATCTACAAGCAGGGCCCGCTTAAGACTTAGAAGTAAGGGAAGCCCGATGTCACACAGGGGGCCCCCTATTACTCAACCTTTTTTTTTATCGATTTTTTGTATACTAAAATAGTTTGAAATTTTATAGTTAAACCTTCGAGTAACTGTAACACTATTAATATCAAATTAACGCTAACTACCTATATCCATATGAAAGACAATTTTATTATATACCTAATTAACTACAGTTGAGAATATTTGAATTTCAAAATATGTTTTACGATTTGTTAATTACAATATAGTAAGGAAAAAAACGGTTTTATAAGATTTTTTTAAAAACCTTGATTGAATGTTTTTTCTTCTAAAAACTAGCTTTGAAAAGTATTTGGGGGCCCCTTTTGTGTTTCAATAGGTAAGCATGGGCTTCACGGGCCTATTCGGTAAAGAGACCCTGACTACAAGTAAACCATTAGTGATATTAATTTTTGGCTTAAGTACCACTTTGCTTCCGGCAGACATGGATCATTTGATTCCTCTATTACTACTCTTCCATAAAATAAAGGATTTTTTTGCGCTCGATGACATAGGGTACTGCGCGGTTGTCTCTTGGACTATAAGTAGCAGATAAATTTTTACTAATTGATTGATGCCAGTCGCATCTTTATATAATGATTGGTGACAGAATTAGTATAGCTGAGAGAGTAAGCGATTCAAATTGAATCATAAAGCATGGAATGGGGCATAAACCTGCTCCTTGAGTAATTGTTTATATTAAATGTTTTCATAGATTTAATATATAACAGATTATTAAATCATTTTATATATATTATTGAAATCATTTAAAGTCTGTTTTCTACGAAAAATGACTTGTAATATGGGAAATGGGGTCATTTCATACCAATTATACTAAAAAAAAAAAAAAAAAAAAAAAAAAAAAAATTAACATGCCCAATTCAGATTTCAATGAAAAGGGATTATTCTCCATGATGGTATAAATTTGAGCATATTTTTATTTTTTGCTCTAAATTTTCATGCAATTAATTATTTGAATTATAAAAAATGACTTTCTTAAATATATTCAATTTTAAATTTATCAAGTTTTATTAAACATAGAAATTTTTATGACCACTCATTTTAAAAAAGATTTTAGAAGGTTTAATTTGATATGCTATGCAGTATTTAAAAAAAATATTATTATTTTTTAATAATTTAAGCTGTAAAAATTTTGAAGAATAATAATGTTTGTTGTAATATTATAAGCTTAAAATTCTGAAGTTAATAGAGTAAGATCTCAATGGGATCATGAATTATGAAATAAAAACTGAAAATTACCATACAAATTATAAATAAATAACAAAATAGACAGAATTAAATTGTTATTTTAATGGGAATTTTTAGCTTTTATTTCATAGCTCCTGATCCCATTGAGATCCCGCTCTCTAAAATATGCAGAATTTTGAGCTCATAATATTGCAACAAACATATAATTTATCCAAAATTAAATAAAATAAAACTATTTAAAAGATTTTTACTTTAAAAAAAATAAATCTTATTTCTTTTAACCAAGCATGATCAACTTTCATTTCAAATTAAATCTTATAAATTCCTCTTTTAAATGAGTGGTCAGTTTTTTACATTTGATAAAGCTTGAGAAATTCAAAATTGAAAACAAGTAATAAAGCAAATAATGGTGATTTTTAAAAATTTAAATGATTAATGATATGAAATTTAATATGTTTGATAAAACTAGAGAAATTAAATTTAAGAACACGTAAACAAGCCAAAAAATGATGATTTTTCAAAATTTAAATAATTAGTTAGATGAAAACTTAGTGTGATAAAAAAATAATATAGTCTGACCTCACTATCCTGACACCGGGTTTTCACGTCAGTTTTTCAAAGTCCCAATTTTTTGCATCTGATTTTAATGTAAATAAAATGAATTTGTTAATTGAAAATGATAATTGTAACAAGTTGGAAATTGCACGTGAAGCGTAGCAAATGAGGTGACTTCGTACGATAACGAAGTTTTAAAAATATCCAGATCTTGGTGATATAGTAGAGCGTACTTCGGATAGAGTATAGTAGTCGAAATCTTTGTGTTTCTGTAAATATGCAGGAAGTAATTTTTATTACATCTCAGCAACGTATATCTTATTCATAAAATGTGACATAGTTGAATATAATTAAAACACGCCCCAAATAATGTTTTCCCGTATTGCATTATGTAGTGGAATACTTTTGTGTGGCCCTGTAATTTAATAATAAAAATTCTTTGCATCACAGATTGTACAGAATGCATATTTTAGTATATACTTCATAGATTCATGCCAATTCTATTATGTTCGAAAGAGTGTAACATCATTAAAATGCATTTGAAACTTTTTTCCCATTGACCATAATGTAATGGAATACTTTTGATTGTTCCTGTAAATGATCTATGCATCCGACTTTCATAACATATGAAATAATTCGACAAAATTACGTAATAATTATATGTTTTAAATTTCAAACGATTAAAATGCATTTGAAACTTTTTCCCCCATTGACTGTAATGTAACGGAATCCTTTTGATTGTCCCTGTAATTGATCAATCCATCAGATTTTCATAATATTTAAAATGACTCGATAAAATTACGCAATAATTATATGTTTTAAATTTCAAACGATTAAAATGTATTTGAAACTTTTTTCCCCATTGACTGTAATGTAACGGAATCCTTTTGATTGTCTCTGTAATTAATCTATCCGTCCGATTTTCATAAAATTTGAAATAATTCGATAAAATTATGTTATAATTATGTATTTTAAATTTCAAACTATTCGATTGGGCAGTTTTTGCGTTGTTGTATGCGGACAGACAGACGGACTGAGCAACAACTATAGGTGCTACGTATTTACATAATTACGAACGCACCTAAAAATGATAATTGAAAAAATGATATTTGTTGAAGAATTTTAGACTCCGGATATCCCAATGTTTTAGGAAAATTGTCCATTTTTATAATCCATCTGACAAGCACAAAAATTAAACAACAAGAAATGTTTCAGTTAAATTTTTCACAAAAGAGTCTAAAATACCGATAGAGAAGAAACTTTATTTCAATCGTTTATCTGGATAAAAAACCCAACACTATGAATGACAGAATTTGTGAAGGGGATATTTCTTTTTGCAGATTCTCTATCTTCAATCCACGATTATTCATCCACAGTGTTTTGCACAGAGAGTGCAATACGTGTTCACTTAGGGAATATTAAAAATTTCATTTGGACATTTTATTCAACATGCTTTAAACTGATTACAGAAAAGTAGCAAGAAAGTTTAAAATAGCTCATAACTATTTTGAACAGATTAGTTTCATATAAATTAATCAGATCTCGAGTGTATGGAAGTTAATGAAGAAGGCATCATTCTTCCAATTTTGTTTAAAGAGTTGTTAGATCAGGAAATAGATATAACGGGGCGATTTTGATAAAGATCTCACCACGTCACCAGATGCAATGATTTCTGAAATTGTAAAAGAGAAAAAGACAGGAATTTCTTCAAAATGTGGGATCGAAATGATATGGAGCTAGAACAAGACAGATCTCCAACTACAGCCGAAGCAATGTATTTCATTGAAAGTACCAGAAATTATCTAATATCCATTTCAGAAACAACCAATGTTGCTCAAAATTTATTATTGTATAATCTAGAAATAGTTCAGAAGCACATCTAGGGATTTGCAAAACTTAATTCATCAGTATTTCATGTAACAATAGAAAAAAAAGACATTAAATAATCTTATTTTATTCTTTAGAAATTTGTTTTTGTGTTTATTTTGTTTATTAATAATGTTTTATTGTTTAAAAATGAAGAACAGTTGTGAATTTAAAATTTACTTAAATTAATTAAAACTACAGTTTTTTATAAACATATTTTTCTTCAACTCTAGTCACCACGTCACTCCGTTTATGGCGACACTTTTTTTCTGGTCCTGATAATATCAGGATAACGAAGTTCTACTCATTTATAGTTATTCATATAGTTATTCATTTATAGAAGTTATTCTCATTTATATCATCAGGCAGAACGATTCAAGAAAATTTCGTTGAAATCTGAAAGGTCAGGTCAAGTCACTAGTTGATTTGGCATCGAATGACCCAATGAATAATAATTTGGGCACACATAAAAATGAGACACTCTGCATATTGTAGTGAATAAGAGATTTATGAAAACCCTAATATACAGCAATAGATTAAACCTCTTCTTGAAGTTTCTAAGTGGAATACTAAAACACACAGTAAACTATAATCATTATTTTTTAAATTTTCAAATATTATACTTACTATCGATTTTTAAATATATTTGCTGCAGCAAATTCCTTTTACATGAGGCTTAACATTTGATACCTCCTAATAAACAAGAGATAAATTGCAATTAATATTTTAAAACTAGAAATAAATAACAAAAACCGGTACACTTACGTATTAACCCCACCGCAGCAGAAATTGCGCTGATGCGCCTATAAAGAGCGATCCTTGAAGCCTTGTTGTTCGCTGATTTTGACGGCATTTTTTAATGCTTTTTTAGTGCTTTACTGTTTTTTAATGCTTTTTTGGCTCATTTTTGACACCATTTTTTTGTTGCTCTTTATTAGCAATTAGTGCAACTTCTACTGCGGTGCGTTAATACGTAAGTACCCAAAATCCTTTATAAAACAAGACATTAATTTGAACTTTATACAATTGTCATTATAAACAATCAAAATAAATTCTTTGCAAACTAATGCAAATGAACTTAATGACTTAAACTAATTGTTTGCTTTTGCAATTTTAAAGTTCAAAAATAAAAATATACAGTCTTTTTAAAACTGTGAACTAAATAAATTTTACCAGAAACAAATGAAACAGTTTAAAATTTCTAAATAGCATAACCTTAAAGAGAAAAATAATAAAACATTTAAAGCATGATTCATTCTAAAGTTTTACAACACAAAAACAGACATGGTACAAGCTTAAAAAACTGAACTTTCATGGCCTCATGCAATATCCCCTCCCACCCTTAAAAAAAATCAAAGTTGCTATATAAATAATTAGTCATACAAATGAGCATCAAAATTTTATAATTAAAAATAATTTAGATTGCATACTGTAAAGATAACACAATTTCAATATTATGAAAATAAGAAAAATTAGTTTTAAAGTACTTTAGAGAAAATTGTTACTAATATACTTACTTGTAAACAGCTTCCAAAGAACTTCCTTAAATATTTGTTGAACAGGTCATTAAATTATCATGTATAATATCAAAGAATGGAAAAAGAATTAAATAAATTTGATTTATTTTTTAACTGAATTTTTTTTCAGAAATTCATTTGGCATTTTCGGAAATCGGCGGCGGGAGGAGGAGGAGGAGGAGGGGGGTTCCGCGTGTTACTCCCTCCACGATGGGGGTGTTTATCAGTTATCTTCAGATGAAAGCGGCGTTTTTCGCGATCTTCAGACGAAATCAGCAATTTATCTGCGATATTTTAGCAAAATCGGCGATTTATTGCGATTTTTTTCGAAATCGGCGTTTTTTCGACGATGTTTAGAAAAAATTTGCATTTTTACGTGATCTTTTCTCGAAAACGACATTTTATCCTTGCGATCTTTTGACGAAATCGGTGTCTTTTCCGTTATCTTTTGATGAAATACTTTTTTTTTCAATGATCTTTTGACAAAATATTTTTCAGCGATCTTTTATCGAAAACGGCACCTTTTTTCGCGATCTTTTAACGATATCGGCGTTATATCCGCAATCTTTAGATAAAATTAGCTTTTTATCTGCAATATTTGGCGAAACTGCCGTTTTTCCGCGATCCGCACGGGAAATTCGAGTTTTTCAGCGATCTTTTGACAAAGTTCGTTGACAAAAACATCGACGAAATCGTCGTTTTTTTTCACGAAATATTGACGAAATGTGTTTTTTCGGCGATCCTTTCACGAAATTTGCATTTCTCCGCAATTATTTTTTCCGCGCGCAAAACCGTACAAGTTGGCAACCATGCAGAACTTGTTAGGAATATGTGCTCCCATATACTTGCCACTGTACACATATTTATCTTACCTACCATTATAGATTAACCTTTAAACTCACTTACCTTTATTACAGATATTTATTCCTATTTTATTTTATAATAGTAGATATTAATTTCTTTAATCATTCCTTAAAATATCTTTTTCCACCGGCAATACTTTTCTTTCATTTCACGTTAAACGTCATCCATGTTTACATCGTTCACGATCTTTCCGGTTCAGTCTCTACGTAGTTCTTTTTTACGATACGAGATGGCGGCAGCTGTGTGCAGGGAAGATTTGCATAAACAACTCAACTCTACCGTTTTGGTATTTTCCAGAAGCAAGCTGAAGTAACCGGTAAAGTGCGTACGGTTATAATGCGTAGAAGACTGTTTCTAGTCCGGCCGTGATATATATATATAATCGCCAGTTCCAAAAAAAAAGAACTACGTTTAATGTTACTTTCACCTCTTTTCCTCAGATAGCCATGTTTGTGTTACGTAGTGTTTTCCCTAGAAGTTTTACTTTCGTTGTGCCGTTAACGTAGTGTTATCCTGTTTCATCTGTTAAACCGTCAACAGGTATATATTGAATTATAATGGAGCAGCTCTTTAATACGATGTGATAGAGTTAGATTCGGGAAAGTAATGAAGCTATATGATGGAACGAACGGTAGTTCGTGTTTAAAGCTGTTTTCCCGGAGAATGTTTACTTTTTCTTCGGACGTCGGTGTTCTTTGAAATGACGTTGAAGCAACGTGCGTGGGCGGCCATTTTCGTTAAAGGAATGTTTTGGTTCCGGTTGATGTTTCACAGTCTGATTCCTGGACATTTTTCTTGACTGGTAGTGCTTTTTGATTTGGTTCCTCTCAGCTGTATTTGATTAGCAAGAATCTTTTTAGCACTTTTCAACAAAGTTGAAAAGTGCTTATGCATTCGGTTTGTCTGGCCGGATGGCCGTCTGTCCGCGCTCTAACTCCCGTAAATATACTCGGATTGCTATGAAATTTTTATACGTTATTGAAGTTTACCTTAGCACGAACCCTATTGAAAATGAAGTTTCTACCATGATTACCGTATTTTCGGGTGTATAGCCCGCACCTCTAAATCGAGCAGTGTAGTAAAAAAAGTTCGTGTATAACCCGCGGAGATGCATCGGTGTATAGTCCGCGGGCTATACACCATTTACGAACGCATATTTCGGTCAGGGTTCGAAATTAGAAGCCATTAGTCATAATTTTTAACACAAATTTACCAAATTTTTTCGTGATGCATTATACCTACAGTAATTCGGCTAAAAAATTAAGATTATCAGTACCGTAATTTTCGGAAGAAACGCCACGGCGTTTACGCGTTTTAAGATAAAATTTCAATAAATTGCGGCGTTTACGCGCATTTTTTTTTTTTTAAACAAACGTGATATTTTTTCTAAATTTTTCCGAAAATTAAAAAAAAAGTCGGTGATAAATTCAAAATTTTGGGCATAAAATGTATACGTATCTTAGGTCATTGGTTCCCAAAAGGATCGAATCCTCGGAATCGGTCCGAAATGCACCAACTCCGAAAAGGAACAATTCCTCGAACTCTATCTGAAATGAAACGACTCCGAAAAAAGTTCGATTCCTAGGACGCCTTCCGAAATCAAACGACTCTGTAAAGGAACGATTCCTCGAAATCGTTTCGAAAAAATCCGACTGCTCTGAATCGTTCCGAAATGACATAAATCACGCACTTTTTTTTGTTCTTTGCAACAGGGTAGGGTACCAACGAAAAGAAACGACTCCGGAAAAGTTCGATTCCTTGAACTCATCCGAAATGAAACGACTCTGTAAAGGAACGATTTTTTGGATTCGTTTCGGAAAAGAACGACTGCTCTGAATCGTTCCGAAATGACATAAATCCCGCACTTTATTTTTGTTCTTTGCATCAGGGTAGGGTAGATTATTTTTTTAAAAAATAAACTAAATCTTAAATGATCTTAAATTTAGAATCGTCGAGGTTGAAGGGCTCCGGATTTAGGATTTTGTACTCTACAAACACAATGTGGTGCTGCAGCACCGATTCGCTAGCAAATTATTTTCTGATATTTTATTTATAGTTTTTTAAAGGTTTCGCGTATAAATCGACCCCTCTCTTTGAAGTTCTTTTTTTGTCTAAAACTTCCGACTTATACGCGAGTATATACGGTAGCTATTATAGATCTATCAGTGCAATACTTGACGAAAGTTGCAATAGTTTTTTCAAACCCAGAAATAACTGTATTTAAGCAGTAAAAAAAGCCTTTACAAACATGGGAGAACTCTCTAAATTTTGCGGCATAGCGAAAAAAATTTACAAATTTTGATGTTTTTTTCAAATTTTTTGAGGTTTAAAAATTGTAGAAAAAATATCACGATTTTCAATTAAAAGAAAAACCTTTGTATAACCCGCACCGTGTAAAAGCCGCGGACTATACACCCGAAAATACGGTAGTTTATTTACAGGGAGAGTCAAAAGTTTTCCATTACATTACGGCCTATGGAGAAAAATCGTTCAAATGAATTTTAAAGGTATACACCCTATCAAACACACTCATATTCATACGGATTCGCAAGGTGATTTAAACATGCATTATGTAATATATGCAATGAAAATATAACTATTATTCATTTACAGGGCAGCACAAAAGATTTCATTAGATAATGGTAAAGGGGGGAATTGTGTGCGACATATTTTAGATATATAATTAACTGTTTCATGTATAATAAAATTGATATATGTCACTGAATCTTAATATAATTATACGATACTGTCTTGCATAATATGAAGTATATAGCATTTACGGGGTCATACAAAAGATTTCAAATTTTATATTCTTTTCGAAGTACCGTATTGTGTCCGATTATAGCTGATGGAGGGAAATGCATTTAAATTATAATATGCGCGTTTAAGTTTCACTAACAAGGAAGGTCTCCATTCGGGCATACCCCGAAAAAACTGAAAAAATTACAGAATGTTCTTCTCGTGAGTATATATACGTTTATAAAAAAATTTCTCCTCCATTAAAGGAACCTCCATTCAGTATCCGTAAAAAAATAATGAAAATTTCGTTATTTGGCGATTTATCGCCGGTTGGCGAAGAAATGTAATTTCAAAAAATACTTTATGTCAAATACACTTCAAGAAAAAAAAATGTTGAACTTGTTTTGATAAATTTAATTTAAATAACTTTAGTTTTATAAGTTTTAATTTGTTTTAAGTATAATTTTGTTATATCGATATTTATATGTATTTATATCCAAATTTAATCATCAAAATTTGAGATTTATAACGAAATTCATAATTTAAAATAATTTGTTTCCTGCTCAAAGTCCAATTGAAAATTGTCGATTACATTTTGTTGCTATGGATTTTATTTTTGAATACGCTTAACTCGCAATGAAGATAATTTTTCTCAATATGATTTTTTTATCTATGAAAACATCTTTTCCAATGATTAATTAAATAGCTACTTCAACAAGTAATATATATATATATATGCAATATAATCTACTTATATATATAAAATACAAATGGAGATTTTCGGTTTCCCGGCTACTCCTCCGGTTCTACTGGAGGGATTTTGATGAAATTTATACTGTTAGACCAATATTATTTCAGGTAAGGTTTCGTATATAGAACATCATTCTACATAGATTAGTTATACAGTTATGACGGAAAGTTTTTTATTTTGTAAGAAAGGGTTACCATTTGGCGACAAAATATGAAGCTATCTTTATTGAGGAATTGAAAAGTTCATGTTAATTTTAAAAGAAATATACAAGCATTTCAAAAAACAAAATTAAAAAAACTATTATTGATTTTTTTCTAATACCAATAACAATAAAAAAAAAACAATTAGAAATAATAAAAGAAAAAAAAATTAAATATGGGATCAATCTATCAAAGTCGATCGTTTAAATCAATGTTTGGCGAATTATCACTTTTTTGCCTATATATTTGGCTTCGAAAAAACAAAACATTTACCTAAAATTAAAATTAAATAATATATAATTGACACCATTTTTGTAACAGAATTTTTAAAGTTTGTCAAAACTAATTATAGGAATGTATGGATGTATACGGATGCATTTTGAAAGATTATTTACATCATCGTATAGATTTGTAGCGTATTCATAATATAACAATACACCTATTTTTTTTAAAAAACAAATTGAGATTTTTTCTTTGTTTTCTGCTGCAAAAACTACTATTTGTAAATATTTATCAGCTGCGCAACTGTATATTATGATAATGTTGATTAAATAATTGAAATGGCAATATTAATTTAGAAAAAAATATGAACAAAGGGGAAAAAACTGTTAGTAATTTTATTTAAATGTAATTAAATAAACAAAATAAGGGAATTTGTGGTTATTCATATGGAGATTTATGAACACAAGTCTCATATATGAGCGATGTAACTAATTAGTGCCAAATGACATTATTTTAACTGACATGATAATGTGGATATTGTTGTTAATTTATAAATAAATTGTTTATTCAGTTTTCTTTTCCTTTTTAACAGAATACAAACATAACGTTATAAGATACATGTTTATAAGAAAAAATTATACTTTTATGAAACCTGGAAAAATTAGGCAAGATGCTAAAACAGCATTTTACCTTCATTTTGGATTTCTTCATCAATCTAGCGAATCAGAGTAGGATACGAACCTCTTCCCTTATTGTTTTTTATTTTTAATGAAATGTGTAAAAGGCGTGAGGCACAGATGTCATGTATTCACCACATTGATACGATATTTTTCTGAGGATAATCTGGCGAAAATTTCATTTTTAAATACCAGCTACATCTATATTTCTGGCACAGATGTCATATACGCATCACATTGGTGCAATATTTTTCTGACGCCATTTTGGTAAAACCTTTGTTTTCAAATACCAGTTACCATACATATATTTTTTTAAAATTATTTTCTATTATTCTAAAAAGGAAATAATAATAAATAAAAAAAGTTTAGTTAATTATGATAGAACAAAACACTTTATATCATTTCAAAATAGAAAATAAAAGTAAATAAACAGTTTATTAGTAACTAAACAATAGTAGGCAGGTTACCATATAAGTCATAAAATTACCATTTTCTTGAAATCGCGCCAATATGGTGCACATATGGTATCTGTGTCTGGCGTGTATTTTAAATGTATGTAATGTGGATATTTTACATTTTAGCACAATGAAAAAATATATTGGTAGACAAAAATGATATCTATGAAGTTTGTAATAATGTTAGAAATACTCTTAATATTGAATATTACGATACTATTCCGCGAGTCAAACAAAAATACCATCGCAATAACAGACATATTTCCGTCTAGAAGTAACAATTGATCATAAAATCAGCAAAACTGAAAAAGTATAGTTGTATTTTGTTATATGTGTATTAATTAAAAAGGTAAAATTAAATAATCGATTCAACCGACGATTGGCATTTAAAGAACCTTAAATAATAAGGGCTAAATTGATGTGACTTATTCCATAACCGAGTTTGCAGAAAATTTGCGTAAATTAGAAAAGTTTTTTGATAAATTTTGATACTTTTTTGTTATATGAACACCATACCAAAAGGTATATTAATTCGCTATTTATTTTAACTCAAACCCGTCAAATAGTTTTTTATTGCAAACATTGTATAACTTGCTATTTATTGAACCCTATTTTTTCTCTTTAAATTTTATTTAGCCCCACCGGTTGGCCGCGAGGTTCTGACCTCGAAACTGGTAGGCGGTAGATGCAGGTTCGAACCCAATCATGACCGTCGGCCTAACCGTTCTGAGTTTTTCATGGTTTTCTTCAAACCTTGGATTTCTTTGATTAAATACGGGTTAGGTTCCTTTAGAAAAACCCCCACGAAAGGCATGCCACCCATTAGGGCCCATATCCCAAGCTTAGATAATTGGCTGGCATAAACAAAACCAAACAAAACCTAAATATTATTTAACCGTAAGCATGCAAATCTGTTAAATTACTATTTTTTGAATAAAAAAAATAATAAAATAAAAATATTGAGTTATAACTTACCTTATATTTCCCCTGATCAAAAAATGAAAATGTTGACTACAGTTTACTGCTACTAAGAAGCAATTACCTTTTCATGTCTGCTGTTTAAATGAAGCTTTTGAAAAAAATTTAATGTAAATATTTGTTTGTTCTGTTATTTTTCATATACCCTTTGTTTAAAAAAAATGCTCAAAACTCTGTAATTTTGAAGTGAAATATTTTAAAAAATATTTCTTTTGCACCAACAATGTTAATTTGTTTGAACTATATCACTTGGAGCTAACTTTTATGCTCGGTGACAATGGAGTGAGGTAACGCAACCGTACCGAACTTTTAGATTGAATTATATATTTTTTCATTCATAGCAGCGGCACGGATAATACACAATAAAACAAGTGCTATATAGCTTGAAATTAGCACTGAGATGGCAAAATGCTTTTTATTTAAACAACTTAAAAAATTAATATGAGAAAAATTCTGTGATTGAATCCAGTTAGTTCAGTTTAGCGTGATTGCTTTGGAACAAAATTAAACACAGTTGTTATAACCATGATCGTAACATGTTTTAACCAATATTCGTGCATTGAAAACTCTTTAAAATTACATCATTTTATGTAATGACGGTATTTATTCAGCAGAAATAACGAAAAGTAACATGCAGTTTTATAATTTTTGATGATGAATATTATTATGATGTTCATGTTACATCTATCTAGTACTTCTACTTTACACATAAAATGCAAATTCGTATTTAGTTCCGGTAATTGATAACCTGAGTCCTGCCTAAAACATTTTCACATCGTTTTATAATAGTTATGTAACGAATTTTGGGAGAAAGTTTTAAAATCAGGAATACCCAATTATGGAATATTATTCAATTTAAAAATTTCTATTAGCCGCATTTCGATGAAATTTTTATTGTTATTCAGATAATTTTTCAGGGGTGTTTTTTGTATATTTCTTATTGCTCTACAATCCTCAGTTATAATGTTAGTCAGTTATGTTGGAGTAAATTTATACAGTCAACTGAAAACGATTATGAAAGATTAGTCTTTATAAAAACTACTAATGGATGGATTTTGATGAGACTTACATTGTTAGTTAGATGAATTTTCAGGAATAGTTTCTGTGAATTGCATATGGTTGTGTCGTTCTATAATAAAACTTACGGTAAAAATTCAAAGGATTGTCTGGAAGAGAAGACCAGCGTAGAGGGCAACGCCTGCTAGTATGTATATATATGTATATAATAAATTAAAGTCCCTCATTGTTTATGTTTAAATTCATTAAATACGATTCACACATTCTAAATATCCAATAGTTTTGAGTTCCATAATAATCGTTTGCTTTTGGCGAGGAAAAGAGCTGCTCGCCAAATCAAGTGACTCTTTCGTCTTTTCACGCAAATATTCAAAACTATTTTATTTTTTTACATAATTTCTAATGTGATTCCGCTGCTAATTTTGACTGATCCTTTATTACATACATAAGTACTTTAATTAGTTTTTTTTTTTCATAAAATTCTGAGTATGCCCAGTACGAAGACCTTCCAAAAGGACATTTATGGTCCATATAACTAAACTATGGTCCTATAACATTTATACACACCATAACATTTATGGTGTGTATAAATGTTATAGTTAATATACAGGGCTACCCAAAAGAGCTCGCCAACATTGCTGAATATGAGCGTAAATTGCTTAAACGTGGTTTGTAATTAAATTATGCATTTTTACGCTGAACTGTATTCAATTTATTAAGAAATGTTTGCAGAACTTAGATAAAAGGATATACAGGGCCACACAAAGAATTCGGCACATGGACACCTCACATGGACACCTATGAATGATAATTGAGAATGTGATTTCAGTTGTTTTAAAAGTGTTTTAGTTTACAATAAATTTTAGCTTAATTTTGACGTTTAATAAAGGTACAAGATAAAATACAGAGCTGAACAGAAGTATTCAATTATGTTTCCATCTAATAGTATGAATTGCTGAAAAAGAAATTTCAAGTTACTGGGCATTTTCTTGCTAAACTAAATTTTCCCATTATAGCAACTGACAGATGAAATACGGGGCTGTTCAAAAGTACTGGAACACATATTTCGGTATATTTGGCTATACACTATTATTTCCTGAAATAACAAAGTTTTGTTGAAGATTTCATGAAGTGTTTAAAAATGCTTCATAATCTATGCTTTAAGCATGATTTTTCTTACTTGTTGAACTTTGCATCGAGGACTGTAGGAGTTTAGATTAAGTTGAACTGTTTTCCTTTGGACAATCAGCAATGGATATTTATATATTGAAATGTTGTTTTTGAATTTAAGCTATTTATATATTTGGTGATAGTAAAAATAGTAATATCTTGATAAACGTCATGCAAGTCATTAAGGTATGTGTTCTTGTTATTGTTATGCTTGTTTTTAAATATGAATGAAGATAACCTGTGATAAATGTATTTGCTTTTATTTGTTTTCTAACAGTTTTTAAATAAAAATGTGTTTGTCTTAAATAGTTGTTATCATTTAATTTGACTGGATTATTTCAGATTTATTTATTTTATTTATTTATTTATTTTATTTATTTATTTATTTATTTTTTTTTTTTTTGGGGGGGGGTAAATCAGTTAACACTTCGTTACTGCTTTGAGCAACTCTACTATTTTTACTTAATCCCTGGGAGATACATTTGTGTCTCCCAACAGTAAAGGTTATGGGAAGTTCGTTTTGAATATAACCGAGTTAATTTTTTTTTTCGTAAAGTTATAGTAATAATTTTGCAATAGTTTCGTAAATTTAATTAATGATGAAGTATAATTGTTTAAAGAAAAATAACTTTTGAAAACAGTAAATTAAAAAATTTTATGCCATATTTGACTTTGAATGGTTCAGCATTACGATGATATTAAAAAAGCAAATAAAGCCTTTGTGCAAAAATGTTTCAAGATAGAAAACCAACGATTTTAAATACACAAATAAAGTAAGAAAAAGGGAGCAAACAGCTGTTTCGAATCTACCAACGAGATTCTTCTTCAGTACAAAAACTCAGTGAGCTAGACAAAGCAAAACTGAGCTCAGTTTTGCTTTGTCTAGCTCATTGAGATTTGCACTGAGGAAGAATCTCGTTAGTAGATTATTTTAGAAATTTTTGAATACCTTCTTATTAAAATAACACAAAGCAAGGATTTTTTTAGTGTAAAGTTTGTTTGTAAAATATTCTTAACTGTTTAAAGGACCAGAAGTGCTACTCAGTACTTATAAATTATCCAGATCAGAAGATAATTTGTCAAAAATTGTTGCCAACTACACGCAAACCAGTATTTTAATAATATTAAATATAGATAAAACAGTTAAATACTGTAAATACTGAAAAATGAATTAATAATTAAAGCATTACAAATGAGCATAGTAAAGAGATAAAAACTATAAAGAAATATTTTCCAAAAATACTCCTTAAATTAGGATAAATAAATTATATCATGTATTATTTTCATTACATTTTAGCTCTTATTAGCTATGTTAGGCTATTAAGTTGTCAAAAATTAAGGTTTAATTTAGACAGTATAACTAGCATCATCCTTGGTGCATTTGTACATGATATTGCTTGTGGATAATATGCAAGTACCCATTATTCTTGTAAGAGTTAATTTTTAGATTTTCTTAAAATAAACTACTTATGATGGTAAAATTTTCCTTCTAAATCCTCTAAAATTTCTCTTTAAATTTAAAATATTCGTTTTAGAATGAAAGAAAATTGTGTTCACAATCATGAAATTAAAGATTTTATTAATTAAAAAATATTTGTCGAAAAATAACTCTATGCATAGTTTTTACCGCGTATTTTACTTACTGTGTACCGTAAAATACCGTTAATCCGCCCCCCCCAAACGAAAAGAAAAATCGTACAATAGTTAGGGGAGGGCGCTTACACGGGATTTTTTCGCAATCATTCAACAAAATTTACAGGAATGAATCATCATGAAATGAATGAATCGTTGAATGAATCATGAATTTTGATACTTGAATTTTTTTTTTAAACGTATATTCTGTCGAAAAAACGCAGAAAAAAGGAGAAATTAGTAAAAAAAAACCAAAACAAGCATGAAATCAATTAAAAAATCTTTAAAAAATGCGTATTTCATCAAAGATTCATGATTCGTTCATTTCAAAATGATTGATCTCGCTCTCAATCGCTTTTGAGAATCGGGAAGGAGGGCGCTTTCTCGGGATTTTTTGAAAATTTCAAATTCTTTATGAAGTGGGGAGGGGGCGTTTGATCGGGAAGGGCGGATTAACGGTATTTTACGGTATGTCAGCCACTTACCTGATAGTTGTTATTCCACTAGGCAAACATTCAGTTTACCTGTATACCGACAATTTTAAATGACCATAAATATTAGCAAAAATGAAAGCCGCCGCGTATACAATTTTGTGTTAGCATACGATAAGATCAAATCACAAATTCTACTGTTTTTAGTACGAGAATAACTAAAGAAAGATATAATACCATTAATTTATTTTAGTAAAGAAAATACGTTTAAAAAATTGATTTAAAAAAAAAATAGCAATTTTGGTCAATCAGAGTAGTAGTACAACACCATTTCGACCATTTTACTACAGACGCCGATACAAAGAATGAATCACGAAAAAAGAATTCATTCATCAATATTGAATCAATCAATAAATTTCCTGGAATACAAATTTGTAACTAATTTTTTTCTAATAAAACAAAATATTTATTTATATTAAAAAAAAAAAAATAGCATTTGTGAATATGCTCTTAATGTTCAAATTCTACAGAATGTGATTTTTGTGTAAATTATGAAAATTAAGCTTAGTTTCTTTGAGAAAGCATGTTTCTTTTAATAATTCTCTGGTAACCTGTACTACAACCACGAACTAAAAATAAATATTAGTCATATCCATTGCAGCAGTTAATTAATAAATAATATTGTAATTCTTGAATCATTTTCATTGAATCATCCTCAAATTCACGATTCATTCATTCTTTAGAAGGCGTCTTATTTACTGTGATCTATTACGTTGTTTGTAATATCTGGTAACTTTTAATACATACATATATTATACCAAAGCAATTTACTAAAATAAGTTAATATCAAGGTAGGGTAGTTTATTTCGTTACTCTTCAACTAAAAACTCTACAATTTGCTATTTAACAATGGCTGCACGAATTAGGCATCTATCGGATTTCAACTTTCAGTTTTGCTGATTTATTATTAAGTCATTTAAAGCATTATCAAAATGTTATATTTATTGCAGTTAATTTATTTTACAAATTATTTTCAAGTACGTTAATTTCAATTGAAAGACATCAGATTGGTTTGAAAGAAAATTATTATTATTATTTTAACACCTAATTTTAAAATATCATGTCGCACATAAACTGAATTGGATTGTATTCTGTTCAACTAAAAGTAAATATTTTTATATAATTGATCACATAGTAAAATATCTTTTAAAAGTTTATCGAAATTAACAAAAAAAGAATACATACACTTTAGAAACTAAGGCTGAATTCTAGAACAAGCAAGACACTTGGAATGGATATAAATGAATTTTTGTTTTTACCACTTTATTTTCTAAATTATTTTCACACCTATTGTCTTGATCAGGAATGATGATTAGTTTGATCAAATTGGTTGGTTTACTGTTTTTAGATGTTTGGAATTTTTTTCTTTTTTGTTTCTTTTAATGTGTTTGTGTCACGAGTTTTGTTTTTAGATGTGTATTTCGTGAAGGGATGGTTTGACAAACAGCAGTTATCAGGAGTTTTGTGCAGCTTCATCAATGACAATGGATGTTATTGAAGTTTGTTTAACACATATTATACTTTGTTTTTTTTCAAATAAGTATATATTTACTGTTTCTGGGATAAGACAGACTCTGCAACCAGCCTCAGCTCAGTCCTGTTGCCAAGATATCTGGTCTGTGACAAATTTTCTGTCTTCTCGATTATTCCAAAAATTAACTCTTTTTTTTTTTTTTTTTTTTTTTTGTTCTATGGACAAAACTTTTTTCTTACAAGTTTTGGAACCTTCAAAATCAGGAAACCTACTCGGAGTTTTTCTTAACTTGGTCACACAGTAGTGAAAAATTTATTTTTTGTCATGCATAGCAGTTCTAATTGGGACCTTTTTTCATTAATTAATGGATGGAGAGAATAAGAGAAAAGATTTTTGTAATGTTTCTGTATCGCTGAATGATAAGGATGGAAAGGACTTTTTGATTATTTCATTGACCAAAACACTTTTGCCAAAATACAGTAGAGGACCTATTATCCGGAATCGTCAGGACCGAGGGCTTTCCGAATTTTGGAATTTTCCGGATTTCGGGTCCGTCTGAAACCCGACACTCCCGCCCCCTGCCCCCCCACCCCAAAATAAAACAAAAACACAGAAAATTTAAAAATAATAACAAAATTATAGTACTGCTATCTAGAATATGAATGAAAAGTGTGTTGTATGAGAAGTCGGTGGAAAAAAAACTAAGCTACAACTTTGACTCTTGTACTATAGTACAAAGCCTCAAATCCGGACATCCAAAATTCAGAGCTCTTCGAAATCCGGACATTTTGCTAACTGGCTATATATATATATATATATATATATTACCGTAAAATACCGTTAATCCACCCCCCCTCCCCAAACATGACGAAAAATCATAAAATAATTAGAGGGGGGCGCTTACACGGGATTTTTCAGCAATCATTCACAAAATTTGCATTTTTTGCGAGATATCTGCAGGATTTTTTTGCGAGAGACGAGATTTGCAAGGTTTTATCACGATATTTCCGAAATTTACAGGGTTTTATAGCGATATTTGACGAATGCATAGTTTTTTTAACAATACTTGAAAAAAATTTGCGTTTTTTTTATGGGAATGAATCATGATGAAATGAATGAATCTTTGAATAAATTATGAATTTTGATACTTGAAGCAATACTTGAAAGAATTTGCGTTAAAAAAAAAAAAAAAAAAAAACATAAATTCTGTCGAAAAAACGCAGAAAAAAGGTGAAATTTGTAATAAAAAAGCCAAAAAGCATGAAATCTATTACAAAATCTCGAAAAAACGTACATTTAATCAATGATTCATGATTCATTCATTTCATCATGATTCATCTCTTTCTCATTCACCTTCATTTCCGGATTTTGGGTCCTTCTGGATTTTGGAATTCTGGATAATAGGTCCTCTACTGTATATGATTAAAGACCTAACCACAACTTGTATTCGCTCGCCGGTGTGTCTGTTGTGCTGACACAATGTTTTTGATCTTTAATGCCTTTTGCAGGAAGGGAACACCTTTGCAGCGAAACAGGAATATTTCCATCTAGTAGGGTTGATCTGCTTACCTCCCAATTTTTTGTTCATTCCCTCTTGTCCTATTATGAATAAAGTGCAAAAGAGTCCTCTACAAACAGTGGACAACATTGTTGCCCAAGAGAAAATATGCGTATGCCTGTAGCCTTGACAGCAATAATGGATAATCATAAATGTGATATTTACCTGACATTAAATATAATATAATAAGTTTGTAACAATTCTATGTGTATCAGTACACTATCCTATGTTATTATATTGAAAATGGCACAAAAACGTTATCACAATGCCCTTTCCAAATAAATACCCCCAAGTTTAACTAAAACACTTTCGATTTCATATATATGAAATTTGGTACAATTAAATGCATAACTTCATACATTTTTGTATTATGAAAATAGGAGAATCCCACAAAGCCGAAACTAGACTTTTTTGCAAACATGGAATCTGGTATATTCTCTCCTCCTCCACCCATGCATGTATAATTTACATAAAGTTACGAAGTTTACAATAGCTAATTCATTTTAAAGTATAAAATATGTAATCTTTAACTACACAATAATGAATTACATAACCAGTTTAAAATATTGATTCATTAAAATATGGAAAACATCGAAAGGAAGTAAAAATGTTGTACTTTTTAGCAGTTTTCTGTCTTATCAAATATAATTATTGGTATTCCTTCTTTTAAAAATAAATAGTTTTTTTAGTTTGGACAAAATTACGTTATTGATGAATTTCATTGTCACAGATTTTTGTTAATAATAAAATCACAGCGTTTAAAATCAAAGTATATAAAGTAAGTAGTATAAATAAATTAAGAGACGACACTAATCATGGGGAAAATTTAAGAACTTAATGGGGATGTTCTTGACAAATATTTCACATGCATTTTAATACTTTTAAATAATTCTTTTAATGGAATACCTGAAGTCAATATCTAATGTTGTGTTTTGTAATTTTTTTTCTTGATTTGTTTATATTTTCTTATTTAGAAACTTTGATTTTTGTTTAGAACCAGTCTAAAATAAAAAGTATTTTCATATTAAAAAATACAAAAAAATGCATAAAGTTACATATTGATTTCATGTATCACATGAATAAAAAATTCAAAACGAAATATTTTTAAACATTAAAATTTATGTGCAAATTCTAAAAAAGCACTTTATATTAGCTTTCAAGTGTTTTCGCATGAATAATGAATTTTCAGAAGAGATTACATTGTAAAACTGGAAAGCTAATGTTAAATTTATGGGAGCCTTCTTTTTAAAATTGCTTGTTTGCACTTTAGTAATTCATTTTTATTTATTTATTTGCTTGAAATAGTTGAGAATGAATTCTATCTAGGCTAGTAATTATTTTATCAATTTTGATTATATATTTTTTCATATATTGGTTATTTAATGTTACTTTCATCTCAATACAGGTTTCAAAATTAAAGTATGTCATTAAAAAGAAAAAAAAAACAGTCACTTCTATCAAAGATGATCCCTTAAACCATTATTTTAAAAGTTCTTTAAGCATAATTTGAAAACTACTTGAAAGAAACATTTGAAAATTCGGATTTCCATAAAGCAGGGTTTACAGTCAAAGTTCTATAATCAGCACAAGTTGGGGCCAAAGGTTGTGTGGATTATGGAATATTGTGGATCATAGAGTATTATGGATTATACTTCATTTTATTATCCCCAGACAGTATTTTAGTCCTATAATCAGTATAATATGAAAAGATAAAAGGAATAATAAAATATGAAATTGTAATCTAAAACTAGAAACATGAAATTTGAATGAGTATAATTCAATAACTTATCATTCAAAAAACATGAAATTTGGTATCGAGCTGTAGTTTGAACCGAAGATTTGAAATATTTTGTAACAATTGGGCATTGTCATTTTAAAAAACATGAAGTTTGGGTTTGTTTTAATATGTAGATGGCCCTGTAAGCAAACTTTACATACATCTTTATAAATTAGACTTTATTTACAATGGATAGGCACCAAAAAATTTTCTTCTAGGATAATTTGTTGAGGAGTTAGTAGGGGGTTATATAAACAAATTTTACTTGCAGGAAATATTAAATTTATTTATTTAATATTTATTGACAGTAAATTTTACATACTTTTAATATACTTGAATTATACTTTAAATATTTACCTATTAGTAAATGTAAAAGTGCAGTTTGGCATGATTTTTGGGCATATTCAGGAGTGAAAAAAAATGAACAGGGGGTAAAGTGTAAGTTTCAAACTTTTTTCTAAAACATTCATCTGTAGCAGTTATTTTCATTTGGCAGCGCAAGAGTGTAAGTATTCACAGAAGTGATTCACATAAATCAGTCTTCTAGATTTATTTAAATGGCATAAAAATTTGTTCAACAGAAAATTTTACTTATTGAGTGCAATGAAATAAGTATGACATAGAAACAAAATGCATTATAACATATTAATTTTATCAGTTCGTTCCGACCGAAAACAAAAATCAGAAGGCTATATTTATTTATATTAAATAATTAGTGTATAATAAATACTTTTGAAGCTGTCATCAATATGAAAAATATATAAGATTAAATAAAAATTGCAAATAAAAGAAAATATTGTAACTAGTAACATAGTAGGTACAGTGTATATTTCTAACATGATAATAGACAAGTGATATTTTTCTGAATGTAAGATAGCTGTAAAATACATTTTTTCTTTTTATTTTATATCACTACAACCTCAGAATTTATTTGCAACAGATCTAATATTATGAAGAGTAGAATTTCTGATTCTACTCATGGTTTCTTTTTTTTTTTTTTTTTTTTTTTTTTTTACATTTTATGTAAACTTTGATAAAAAGTATGTAAGAACTTTGGATCTTATCAATTATATAAAAATATTATACTTACATTTAATGGAACAGAATACAAACAAATTCATTCTATGAACAACAGAATGTTTTTAATTGAAATGTTAAAAAAATCTAATTAATTTGATGATTTGAAATTCCAATTCGAATAATATTCGCCAATTTAATTACAAATAAATAAAATTACTGCTTTAAACAAAACATTTTAATAATGCTTTAAATGACTTTTGGCAGAATAAAACAGATGACAGTTTCAATAATGAAAAGTCGTATAGTCACTTTATCAAACCGCAAATTGTACAATTTAAGTTGAAAATTAACTAAAGAAGCTATGTTAGCATTAACTTATTTTACTAAAGAGAGTAAGATTAATAAATTGATGCTTCAAAAGTTACCTGATATTACAGACACAGCGAGATATAAGACGCCAATGCAAGAATGAATCGTGGATTTTTATATCATTTCTACTTGAGAAAGATTCATTCATTTGAAAACGGACAGGTTAGATATATCATAGAAAAAATAGTGAAATTACTTTATTGATATCCAGATTACTAATTACTTGGATTATTCATTAATCAATCTGTTGTGATGGCAGTATGACTAGTGCTTTTTTTTAATATATATATCTAGCTATAATACTGTCTGCTGGACTGCTGTTAACCGAAAAAAGCTTTCCCAAAGAATATAAGCTTAATATTCTTTAGTTTTTCAAAATCAAATAGTCTCAAACTTTATACCCGAGAAAACACTCAAGTGTTACATTCGCGAATTTTAACTTATGTTTTTTACTCTCTTTTTTTAAACAAATGTTTCATTTTGTTAATTGAAATTATTTATGGATTGATTCATCACTCATGACGGAACTCATTCATTGCGATTCATTCATTGTGTGTGTACTCTGGTAGTGTGTTCTGTTAGAAACATTAATTTTTAAAATAATTTACTGATGCATCTTCTTTACTAAAATAAATTAATGGTAAGATACGTTTTTTAGTCATTCTTCTATTGAAAATTTTACAACTTCATCGTTTGATGACACAAAATTTAATGTGTCGCAATTTTTATTTTTGCTGACATTTACACTCATTAAAAATATTCCGCATACAGGTAATCTGAATGCTTGATTAGTCGAATAGCATCCATGTGGTAAGTAATTTACATACTTTATAAATAAAGTACACAGTAAAAAATATGCTTTGAATTGTTACTTAAGAAAACTTTTTAAATTGATATTTCTTTTTAATTTCTTGCTTGTGAACATATTTTTCTTATATTCTTAAAGAAATATTTGTACATCAACGAGCGATTTTGAAGAACTGGATTTGGAAAAAAATTTAGTCATATACTGTGTGTTTGTCAAGGAAACATTTTAATTCAAATGACTCACTAAGTATAATAAAGCCTTACATATTATCCTGACCAGGTCAAGTAATATCGCGCAAAGTATGACCCCAACTTATTAATCCTTAATTTATGACAATTGTATGGCATAGCTCAGCTAATAAGAAATATAGTGTAATGATTACATGTAGAGGAGACTGGGACACAGTGAACCTAAGTGCACAGTGGATCACCCCTTATATTTTATTTATTTTTAATTTTTAAAGCTTTTATTTGTAGGCTAATTGATTACAATAAAGGATTGATCACATATAGCCTTCAAAACACACCGTAAACTTAAAATGATCCATTTTATCCTGACTGTTGTTTTGAGCTTATAAAAGTAAAAATTTTCATCATCTATTTTCATTTATAACCTTTCCTTTGTTTATAATTAATGATTATAAACAAATAAAGAAAAAACTTTTTTCTTAAGGTAAGTTACTTGTTTTTGTTTAATGTTATTACACATAAAAGAAAGCTTCAAAATAAAATTTTCATAAGAATGTATTGAATTTCAATGGCACAGTGGAACACCCTCTACTGGAGTAATCAATCCCACAATCCATCCTGCTTCTGTAAGCCAGAATTTTCAAAATATTTAGTAATTGCCTATTATCTACAAAAAATACTGTTTTAAAGTAATTATTTAAACAAAAAATAATGTCATTTTATTTAACATAGTAGATTAACATAGTTATTGTACTAAATTAATAGAATGCTGTAAAAGAAATATTTTTAAATGATACAGAAGTTTCGAAAAAATTGGATAGAAAGTTCGACACCTATATATTACGTTTCTGTCAAACAGATATTAAATAAATAAATATAATAATGCAAACATATTAAATATCATAGTACAATATTTTTGAATTGTGGCATCTGAGAAAAAATTAGCACAAAAAAAAAAAAAAAAAAAGCATCTGGAAAGAGCAAGTAGTTTCTGTAGTTATGAATGTACGGGTTGTTCCTAAACTCTTGGAATCAACTGATAATATGGCCTATACAAACATCTGAATACTTTTATTCCATCAGAAATGCAGGGGGAATTAGCAATGTGAAAGTGGATTTTTGTTTACAACTTTCAGAATAATGAAAATACCTCAGTAAGATTTACATCATACTTATTTTGCTTGCATGAAATATAATGATATTATCGCAAGTAACAGGGCTTTGGCTAGTGGTACAATATATTCTGAATAACGAAATGTCTAGCTCAGTGTTGTTTAGATATACATGGTCAGGGTGGGGAATTTTTCAAGAATCTTACCAGACAAGGATTTATTTTACCAGCCTGCAAGATGCAACAGGCACACAGATAAAAATAGTTATGACAAAGACGCGTGTGTTTATAGATGATATTACTATTGCTACATTGCATTTCCATAATTTTTTTGTTCTATAATATTAAGAAATATATACAACAAAGATAATATAAGATAGAACTTAGTATCATATTTACTCTGTAATAATTTGGAAAGTTAAAATGTCTAGATTAAAAAAGTGTTTCTGATAATGTCTTTATTACTTGCAGTTTTTCAAAAACTAAACATGCCTTGCCAGAAAATCTGCTCACCAAATGATGCATTTCTCCACCCCTGTACATCATCATAATTTCTAATACATCTGACCATGTGTAGAGCTGAACGATGCATCAAAAATCGATTTTTTTGAACAATTTACCTAAACCAATTTTAATCTTTGTTAAATATCGGTATATATTGGCTTGCATTATAGCCATACAATAAAATTTCTCACTTTCGACAATCAATGGCAGAATGAAAACAATGAAAGAAAAGTGCTAAATCACTCCCCTTTACCATCCCCTATGTCTACTGTATCTTGAAATCTCCCATTTACTTCTGGTTACAGGACAAATGGCATTTATTGTAACTACAAATCGAGGTGACAATAGTAGTTGAAAAATTGAACTTAGTGTGCTGCAAATCAAAATTAAAAATTATATTTTGTGAGGTGATTGAAACATGAGAACTGATATTTTGATTAGAAAATTTGTGAATATATTTTATAAATACCTCAAATACATTTCTTCTTCTTGTTGCGGCATATTTCAAATCTGAGCCCTTAACTTCCTGATGCATTCAAAGTGATTTTTTGTCCTGCATACATACAGGGCTGTACTAAAGGGGGTGCTATGGATGGCTCCACCCCCCCCCCCCCAAAAAAAAAAAACTTTTGAGCCGCCCCTGGAAAAGATTCTCAAGTCACTAAATGAATTTATGTTCTGAGAATCCAAATGAAATTCTGTTCAACAATCTAATTTAGTTTTGAGGATCTCTCGCACTTTAGCAAAAATACTAGATTAGAATTAAAGTAAGTGTTTCAACATTTGCTCATATGAAGCTAAAATGTGTTTAATTTTGCACTAGTTGTACACTTGAATTTTTCATCATTCTATTCTTTTCTTAGCCTAAAATGAAGTTATTGCAGTACTTTAACGAGAAACATTCTAAATACAAACAGTGTGAATATGTACTTTATCTTTCTGTGGCACAGAGAGAGAGAGAGGAAATATGAACCCTCCTCCCCTATTGTTCACTTCTAACTAAAGCCTTGGATACATATAAGTAAAAATCTCACTGTATCTTAAAAACTAAAAGTGAATAAGGTTTTCCATTTCTCGATAAAGTGAAGTATCTATCAGAAAAGACTGCCAAACTTGGTATTTATTACAGATTTTTCAAGTGTGACATTTCAGAACTAATCCTCATGAGACAAAAATTGCTTGTAATTAAAAATGTCATACATACATCAAAAATCCTGTTAACTAATGCTTGAGAAATAATCTTAAAACTTAGAATTTTTTTTTAATTCTTTCATATTTTTTTAATTTCTATGTTGGAAGATATGCTATTGTTTTGTTTCATCAATTTTGGTAAAATTCAGTGGTTTGTAGAATTTTTAATGCTGATTCAAAAAATATCAATTATATAAAAAATTATCAAACAATTTTTGAATTATGCACTTTTAAATATTTTCCAACATGACCAATTTGCCGCCGTTTTGAATGGCATGTGTGACAGTACAAAATTCTATAAATCTTTCAGCTTTAAGCTGGAACTTTCAAAAATTGTTTTGGTTACATTTAAAATAAAGTAAACTTTCATTTAAACAGATTTTTGTGAATGTTATTCCATTAAATGCTGTCACAAAATATCTTTTTATGATTTATTATTATTATTATTAGAGTTGAACCTCGAAAATCCGGACCTCCAAATTCCGGAAATCTCTAAAATCCGGACATTTTTCCGATTTCAGTTTTATTAATTTTTAAAATAAGACATAGCTGTAATTTTCATCAACTGCAGTTGAATTCTGATAAATATACTAAAAATATATATATAGATATATTCTGGTTAATATTGTAATGACTTGCCGTTAATAAAAGACTTTATTATTACAAAAATTAAAAAGTCAAAAAGCGTTCAACAAAATTTACAGTAATGAATCATGATGAAATGAATGAATCGTTGAATTAATCATGAACTTTGATACTTGAAAAAATTTGGGTATTAAAAAAAAAAAAAAATTATAAATTCCGTTGAAAAAAATGCAGAAAAAACGGAGAAATTTGTAAAAAAAGAAGGCCAAAACAAGCATGAAATCAATTAAAAATTCTTGAAAAAACGCACATTTCATCAAAGATTCATGATTCATTCATTTCATAATGATTCGTCTCACTCTCAATCGCCTTTGAGAATCGGGAGGGATTTTTTGCTTTTGCTTTCTCGGGATTTTTTGAAAATTTCAAATTTTTTATAAAGTGGGGAGGAGGCGTTTGATCAGGAAGAGCGGATTAACAGGATTTTACGGTATTATATAGATATAAAAAAAGATTTTTTAATAAACCTCCAAAATCCGGAAAAATCGAAAATCCGTAATCGCCGCGGTCCCGACGGTTCCGGATTTTCGAGGTTCTACTGTATTAAAGAAAGCTGTATTTTCAATGGCGGATTTCACCAATTGGTCCGTCTTCAATTTTCATTAAATTACAGAAATGGGTTTCTCAAAGTGTTTTGATGCCTCATAAAAACATTTTAATGAGCGGTTCACACATGTTTTGTCTAAAGAAGAATTTCAATTTTACTGATCTTCCAAAAGTAATGGAAAACACAAGATAATGTTGATATTTCTTTAATTACCACAAATAATGTACATATTTGCATATAAAAGATGGATAGGGTTTTATATTACATAAACATACAAATATTTTTTATGCTACTAAATTGAAAAAGAATTCCACAGGAATAAATAGGAATCTTGCAAAGCATAGAAATATCTTCATGACAAATTAAAATCTATTGCAAACTTTCAGTAAACTATAGAAAAAAAATAAAACTGGAAAAAAAAATCTACAAATATTCATATTTTATAACAAAATCATACTTGTATACTGTAGAAGACCCTCAAACCCACATGGCTTGGGACCAGAGTTTGTGTGGATTTTAGAATTTTGCTGTTTTCTGTCCTTTATATTTTACATTTTTTATAAACAATAATTTGAATGCAATAATACTATTAAAATTATTATGAATGCTTGCAACATAGTAAAATATAAAAATAATTAAGTAAAATAATAAATTAAAGTGTTAAATATAATAGAACTTCTCTGAGAAAAAGGCATATATCCCTGCACGAACCTATGTTCTATGCAATTTCACTTGACTTTTCAAGGTTAATATGCTGGTTTGCATTTTAGAACAGTAACTATGATCACAGCACATTTGGTTGAATTACCACATTACTTTTACCCATGGCAGTGAAGGGTTGAAGTGGGGAGGATGGCTGACATTTAGAAGCCACATTAGAAATTACATAGAGCATAGGAAAGGGCATCCATTTTATGAAAAAGTGGCTGCAGCTGTCAAGAGATTTTACCAAATTAATGAATTTTTCTGAGTTATGCCAAGATCAAACTATAAAGTGATCATTTCAAAAAATGAATTCATGAAAAAGCGATTATTGTTGTTAAATTTAATTGAGTTATATTCACAATTTAAATTAGAATATTCAAAATGTCAAAATTGGGTTTTTAAAGTGTTGTATGCTGTGACCAAAATGTTTCATGCTCGCAGATTCTTCAATCTGGGAACATTGTTCTGAATTGCCCTTGTTGGATTTTGAGTCCTGTATGTATCGGTATTTCCACATGAATTAAGTCATACTTCTAACAGTACATAATGTGATAATTTCATGCATGAATTTTGTACTGTTTAAAGAAATGAAACTTGTCAAAATGGCTACCTAATTGACAGTTAAAATTTAGTACAGCTTCTTAATAAATGTCTTATTATTTTTCTTTCTGTTTTTAGATTCAATCGTGGATAAAACTACTTTTGCTGAAGTTTGGTAAGTCATTTCCTTGGTTGAAAATGGCAACAATCTGATAAGGCTGATCCCTTGAACAAATTCCTGTTATCATCTGATACTAAGCATATTCATTTTAGAAAATGTCATCAATTACAGAGGAAAATTCTTCTGCCAGTGAACAGCACTTTGTTCCTCGAAATGGGGATAGAGGAAAACATTCCTCAATTGATACAGGAATGAAAACTTTTGTTTGTGAAGTGTGTTCCAAGAGATTTTCTCAAAATGGGCATCTAAGCAGGCATCTCTTGACACATACTGGAGAAAAACATCTTATTTGTGAAATATGTTCCAAAGGATTTTCTCGGAATGATCATCTAAGAGCCCATCTCTTGATGCATACAGGTGAAAAACCTTTTGTTTGTGAAATATGTACTAAAGGATTTTCTCAGAATCGTACTCTAAAAAGGCATTTCTTGACGCATACTGGAGAGAAACCTTTTGTTTGTGAAATATGTTCTAAAGGATTTTCTCAAAATAATGATCTAAAAAGGCATCTCTTGACACATACTGGAGAGAAACCTTTTGTTTGTGAAATATGTTTTAAAGGATTTTCTCAGAATAATGATCTAAAAAGGCATCTCTTGAGGCATACATGTGAAAAACGTTTTATATGTGAAATATGCTTCAAAGGATTTTGTGATAATAGTAATTTAAGACAACATCTCTTGGTGCATACAAGAGAAAAACCATTTGTTTGTGAGATATGTTCCAAAGGATTTTCTCGGAATGGCGACTTAAAAACCCATCTTTTGATACATAGAGGAGAAAAACCTTTTGTTTGTGAAATATGTTCCAAAGGATTTTCTCAGAATGGTAATCTAAGAAAGCATCTCATGACACATACATGATAAAATTCTTGTGTTCTGAAATGTACTTCAAAGAATTTCTCAGAAAGGTAATCTAAGAAAGACATCTTATGATTGATACTTGAGAAAACGTTTCGTTTGTCCAATGTGTTTTCCAAGGATTATCTGATAACCATTGTTTAAAAAAACATTTGCCTCATACTGATTAGAAACCTCTTGAAAATCTGTTGTATTTTTTTGTTTGTTAAAATTGAGTATGAACTTTGTTATGTGTCATTGTATTTACTGTTATCACATCTCTTCTGTTTTAGTTCTTAGTAATAAAATAAGTAACTGTAAAAACTTTTCATAATTGTCACAGTTGTCATTTTGATAAAAAGCAAATAACTCTTGGCCTGTTCATTAAGTTTGAGTGAAACATTTAGATGGTTTTAATATTTGTTATTCTACTGTAAAGTAACTTTCACCTAAAGTTAAAACTTAATCTGACCTGAAAAGGATTAAATAGCACTTAATATGTTAAGCAGTAGGAAAGATTTTATTACAGTAAAACTTTTAAAAATAGATATATGCTAAAAATGTTTTTTGTGGAAAAAAAAAAAATCTTATTTGTAACATTTTATTCTTTAAAAACTTTCAAAGGATTCAGATAAAGCATGTCTCATTATCATGCATTCTTTGAAACCTTCATGAGCTAAGGATTTTTCTAAAATTATGTAAACAATTAATTAGATATTCATTTGGCATGCTTACTCAATTAATAAATAATAGTTTTATAAGCTCATCAGGCATGCACTTTTTTCTAAGGTCTTGTTTCTTTTGCTTCTTGTTTGTGTCCTACTTCATCGAATACAAATTTTTCTATGACATAGCAATATTGCCTCCTATCATCTCTATATGAATAGTCTAATCATGTGACTATCATCAATAGTTCCTGGCTGACCATTTTTTTTTTTTTTTATATATATATCAAGAAACCATTTTGCTACTTTAGCAAATGCCGGGTATAAATCGTCAAATACTGTTCCATCACTATGGTTTCTTTTATTTTGAAATAGTCCAAATCATGTGACTGTCGTATGCATCTTTGACTTTCATATGCAAAGTTTCCTTTTGATGAAAATATCGAAATTATTTTTTTGAATAAAACTACAAAAAAGTTCCTAAGATCGTAAAGAATTCTTGGTACTTTTACATTAGGCAAGCATAATTCTTGCTGATAGCATTTTTAACTTACCAGTTAGTATTTTTTTCATTTTTCCCATACTAAATCAAACCATACAAAATTCCATTCCAAATACCATACAAAATGTAGTAATAATGTAGTAATAATCATTTTGTATTGGCTTTGCAGTTTCTTTTCATCTTTCATGTGTGCAGATGAAATTATTTTAAATTTATTATTTTTTAAATATATCTGTAAAAAACTAACCTTTTTCAATGAAAATTATAAATGTGTGAATTAAGAATGTTTTAAAAAGCAAGCTCTAGAACTGATGAGTGTAGATGGTCTAGAACTTGAAAATCCACCAAAGAAACAAAAAATACATCATGAGAATACTAATGTAGATGAACCAAAAGAGAAACTGACAGCAAAAAGTTCATCTATTTTCTGGCAATGTTTTCAGGAAATTGCAAATGAACAAAAAGATTGTGGCACTAGTACTAGTTTAAAATCTCTGCATGAAGAATTGGTACAAAAAGAGATACAGGCTTTTTAACAGAAGACTTATGTAAAACTGACACTTCATTAGCATAGTGGGAGAGAAAAAAAAAACTATTCCGATTATGTGCGCCTTTGCAAAATACTCTTATGTTCACCTGTTTATTCTGAATGTATATTTTCAGAGGCAGGCAACATTTATAGTAGTAAAAGAAATGCCCTGTCTACTGATAATGTAGAATGTTTGGTGCTTTTGCACCATAATTTGAAATATAATAAATTTAGTCATTAATTTTTTATTGCATTTATTGTATTTTCAGTTTCTTTATCCGAACTAAGTCTTTTCTGTTTTCCTATATATCAAAAAAGCATTTTTATTTGTATAAATGCAAAATTTTATGAGGGTTTTTGTTCTTTACTTTTTCTATATTTTGCAGACATATTGTTAAATACCGAGTAAATAGTTTTATTAATTACTACATGTATTATACATTGATATTCAAATAACTTTTTAAAGATCAGTTATAAATTCATATGCTTAAAAAATTAAATTCTTACAACTACTCAGTATTGGCTGAGTATTCGTCCAAAATTTGGCCGAGTTGGCCGAATACCAAGTATTTACACAGTACTTGGTATGGTTCTAATTTTCTTTCTATTGTTTATCTGTTATTCATGAGCATTTTGAACACAAAGTAAATCTTAACAAGGGCTTAAGATAACTTGAAAAATTAATATATGAAAAGGGAGGGGGGAGGGTCATGCTGATTACTGTAGAATATGTATTTTGGTTTAAATTAGAAAGAAAACATGTACTACAATGACCCGTGAAGAGATGTCCACACTTCATATTTTAGGAAATATGAAAATATTGTACATGAAGATGAAACAAAGACATTAAAGTGAAGGACAACAAAGTATCACAAAAAGCTTGAAAACTATTTGGTGCCAGCAGATGTGTGATGCGAAGATGAAGCAAAGAAACACAGCAAAATAAAAACAAGTTTCAAAGTCATTGAAAATATGATCAACACACCTACTACTGTTATGACATCTTTTATTCAGCCAATTGATGTTGACTCTAAATGAGAATGAGAATATAAGGATGAAAAAGTAGAAAGCCTAGCAGTGATAACCAAAAGGTTTTAGCTTACTTTCAAATGAATGGTAAAATGAACAAAAACAACACAAAAGTTAGATTTTTGCACATTTACGATGCAAATGCAATTCACATGCAATTTTCTTTATTTTTTGGAGGAGGAGGGGTAAATTTAATTTTTTCGATCTGTTTTTCAAAAATTCATGTAAATTATTTGGAGGAAACTTTTTGGAAAATTTCAAATTTGTCTATAAAAAGGAGAAGACAGTAATTTGAGAGGGGCAGATTAACAGGATATTATGGTACAGTTAATACAGTTGAGAAATTTGTTGCATTGCATTAAAAGGATATTTGTGCTCAATGTGTCCAGCGTCTAGATGATTTATAGTCATACACCTGCAATTTAAGTTTAGATTGCATGATTCTTCAAAATGTTTTAAGTGTAATGTCTAAACTTAAACATCAAATCCAGGAAAAAAAGAAAGGGATAGTATTTAAAAAAATTTTAACATGCTAAAATATACTTACTTGCCATTGAATAGATCTTAATATTTTTTGCAATCCATTCCCCTTTGACATCAAGTCAATTTTCAATTAAGGATTTTACCGGGCCACTTCACTGAGTTTTTGCTCAAAATCCAGCTGGATGGGACAATGTGCTTTGCATTGTTTTCATCTAAAAAACTGCAAACTGCAAAATTTTTCATCTGTATTTAAAAAAAATGCTTTTAGTATATCCATTTTGTTAAATGCAACTTAAAACTATAATAATCTGAAACGAAAAAGTTTTTTTTATTATCATTTTGCATTCTGGTCTTTGGAACGTTCTAGGTATGGAGTTTTCAGATAATGTGTCTCATATTGAACCTATGTAAATATATATATACATTAACTAATCTGATGAATTTAAAACAGAATTTTGCCCGTTTTGAAAAAAAGCATGCTGGAGTACCATAGCAAAACCATTGTTTTCTTCTTGACAAATGCATTTATATTTTACATTTTGTAATTTTGTGCTAAAATTTTTTTTCTGATGGGTTGATCTTAAAAATTCCCAAATTCCTAGATGGGCAAGGATAAGAATAAAAATCCCCTTTAATTGAAACATTTTTATAAATCAAATAGATTTCTCCATCTGTAGAAGCTTTAACAATGTTCAAAACTTTAACAAGCTTTTCATTTTTAAGAAAGACATATTTATTTCTAGAAGACTTTACGTTGATTAAATTGTTTCCAAACTTTAAAACTTTGTATTGTTTGCCAGTAATGTTTTTTATTGGACCAGCTGCATGCTCCTGTTTTAAATCTATCTCTCTGGAATATTCAAACATGGAATCTTGCTCAGAGAGACGTTTAACTAATTGAGCCAAAGGTTTACTGGGGCTTCTAATCAATGATTTTATAAATCCTAAATAGTTTTCGAAAGGAAAACATGAAATGGAATCCAAATTTCTAAAAGCTCTCACATCATCTGCCAGATGTATTAAATTATGAACATTACATGTTATAGTTTCTAAACCATATGTTTTCTTAGTTTCTTCAACAAAGAACAAAAGCAATTCTTCGGCATATTTTATATTTTCTTCTTGTTTTGACAGCTCTGGGCTCGATAGAATTGATGCTGCTACATGTAGTGTTAAAAAATGATTATATAGATTATCAGGAATTATTTTACGTAAAACAATAGGTCTGAAATATAAAAGAAACTGTCGAAATTCTGTAGCTTTCCATCAGTCTATGTCATGCAGACTTCTGGATTTTCTATTGAATTCTGTTGGTGAGACATTTCGGCAGATTTTTAAATTTTCAGATATGGGAAGAATTGCTTTTGGCTGATGCGAACTCTTCGCTTACCAAGATGAGTAATCTGTAGCAATAATTTCCTCATTACTCCTAAATAGAGAAAACGCATAGGATCTAGAGGGAACTTGGAAACCAAACCAATATTCAATTCTGATAAAGGTGATTCATATTTGTGTTGTTTTTCATCTAGCATATGAGCCACACTGAAATCTGTGCACAATACAGCATTTGTTTTTGGTAAAACTACCTTCCTACAAACATAATTGCCTTTCTGTGTGCATCTTTCACAACAATGATAGCCGCTATGATTTTTTATCCCTTTTATGTATGCTCTTGCTGGAGCATCACATGAAAAAGCTTTGATGGTTACTATGAAATGGTTATTATTTTGACTAAAACCATTTTTGAGCATTGCAGCCATTTCTTTGACAAATGGTGCCAGATATGCATTTACACATTTTGGTTTGCTTTTTCTGCAATAACAGGCAATTGTTACAGGAGGAGCATTAAACTTTGTAACAATTTGACATAAAATAGGCCAAAACTGCCAACTGCTACTTTTGAAAATTGGCAGGCCATCAATATTTATGACTAAGTTTAGAATTCTGTCAGGACAAAGTTTGAGCAAATCAAATTTCTTGAAAGCATTTTGAAATCCAAAATACTTCATATGTTCTTCATCACTACCCAATGTGTCAATCTCTCTTTTACTAGATGTTTTTAACAGAGTTTGTCCATCCTTTAGTAGATCCTTTACTACAGAACCAAGTAATACAAGTAATGCAGATAATGCTGTAAGGGAAATTCGATAATAAACAGTCCTATTGTTTAACTTTGTTGCAAAAGAAAGCTCAGATTCTTGACCACTTGCCAAATCATTCTCTTCACTGTCGATAGATAAGAAATCATCAGACAAGTAGTCTGAAGATGCATCGAAATTGTCTAAGTTACTTCTTTTTGGTTCTGTTTCATCCTCAGAGCCACCAAAACTATCAAAAGACATGATATAATCAGCTAAATCTTCATTACTTGAGGATTTTGCAGATTCCTCAGCTTCATCCAATATTTTAAGTACTGCAGAAGATTTTTGAGGTGCAAAATCTGTTCCAGGATTTGATGCCTCTGAATCATTTTCAATTTGTTGTGCACAATTTGATGTCTCTGAATCATTTTCTATTTGTTGTGCGCTATTCTGTAATGATGGTATTTCATCTGCCATATAAGATATTATCGTATTTATTCTTTCCTCTACCTTAAGATCTTCTAAACATTTTTCAGCTTTGCACTTACAATATTTCGATCTAGCATTCCCATTCACTTAGATTATCTGCAAAACGTAAACAAGAAATGAATAGAAGTATTGCAAAATTTGTTACAGTTAGAAATAATTTTATTCATATAGATTTATGATGCATTAACTAAACAAACAACTTGTTTTCTTTTTGAATTAGGATTTTAAATAATTAGTTAGGTTAAAATGTAACAATATTTGTCATGAAAATTAAAGGAAGTAGACTTTGTAAAATGACATGTCCCATAGCATTTATACATAACATTTTAACATCTATACATAACATTTTAACAATGTTCCTTCAATTGTGCCACACTGAAACATACTTGTTATGGAAATCCTAGCAAATTTTAGACTGAAGACTGAAAAATTGCAAATTTTGCCATTTGTGCACAGAACAATCACAAAAATGGGCATAGAAAAAAATGTGAATAGAATTTGATTAAATAATGTTTAGCGTATAAAAATTAAATCTGAATGTGATAAAATTATGGAAATCAGTTTGTAAATTCTCATTTTCAAGTACAATCATGAAAATATTTTTTTAATGTACAATTTCCACTTATTGATGAAATTAAAAGTTATTTTTTTTGTTTAATTTTGAATATTTACAGGGCGTATGTAATTCAAGCATTAAAAACTTAAAAAATTGGTGTTAAATTTTTCAAGAAATTGTGGTTTGTAATCCAGAAAAGGCATGATTTTAATAAATTTGTTAATATGCTCATATTTTGTTAAATTATTTCTCTTATTTGTCATTTATCTCTTAATTTTTTTAACTTTTGTAGATAAAACATTTGAATTTTTCATGATTTTTACCATTTTTTTGTTCAACAGTTGATTTTATTGATTTTTAGTATTCTCATTTGAACGTAATTTCACATATGAGAATATTAAAAATTAAATATCTATTAATTTTCTGTACTGTTTCATTTGATAGTAATATTTCTGAGGAATAGGTTTGATAATTATAAGAGTGATAACAAGGGCGGATCTGGAGAGTCCTCAAGGGGGGGGGGGGGTGATTTTAGAAATTTGGAGACTCGACTCGACTTTAATGGGTCGGGGCTATTTTTTCACTGCAGGTCATGTTGCTTCTATTTTTTACTGTGGGTCGGGTCTGGGTTCAGTCAGTGTTGAATCCAGGGGGACATCCCCCTGGAGCAATGAAATATCCCTCCCGGGAAATTTGAGATTTTGAGTTTTCAATGAACAAAAAGTACAATCCCCCCCCCCCCCACCACCACCACTGGAACTCTATGATGTCCCCATTCGGAGCCACAGAACTCCCTCCTGGAGAAAAGTGTCTGAATTAAACACTGAGTCCGGTTGACTTCTATTTTTTCCTGTGGGTTGTGTTTGAGCCCGGTTGACTTATTTCCTTTTGCTGCTGGTCGGGTTAAGTAATGTTTATGCTGTAGATCACATTAGCAGAATTAGCAGGTGTTTTATTCAGAAACTATGGCGTGATCTATTGTTTTTTATGCAAGCAATTTAAGAAAATATTGTCAAAATTAGCGTTTTGAATAGAATTTCTGGAAGCGATAGCATGAGAAGGTAGAAAAAATCTGCAACCATTTGAGAAGAATATCTTATATCTCAAGAAGGTTATACAAGTATCTTATTTGCCAAAAATGAAAATCGCTATTCGATTTCAAATCCTTTTAATAGTCGGTCTTGTTAATTTTATACTTTTAATTATCTACCGCTATTAATAATTTTACAAATTATAGTGTCTGTCCTACACATCTTGAAAACAATTAAGTCTAGGTCCAACTCGGCTCGTCTACATGTAGAAATGCAAGCCTGATCTCGGGCGGGCACGAGTCTGCTAAAAAAATATTAAACCCAGTTACACAGAATGTAACTGTCCGATGCTGATCTCTACATTGTAAAATTTACATTTCTGTATTGATGTTGCCAAACTAGTATCGGCTGGTGACTCACATTCATACTTATTCTAGTTAAATTCATAATCATTGAAAATAGCTCATATTTTAACGTTCCTGCTTAAATCTTTATAAAGGGCCAGTAGGCCAGCTAAATTTTTTTATCGGCCTGGCACATATGGTCTGTTAAATTTGTTTTGCCGTCTCGGTCCGTTTATTTTGTTTGTTGGTTCAGAAAAATTATTCTAAATTGGATGGCCCATTATAAAATTCGGAACCATTTCGCCAGCTCTGCCAGGTCCGGTACCGTGCATACCTCTAGGCTCAGTCGGACACGGACCGAAATTTAGCTTTTATTTAGCTTTTTAGCCGAACCCTGACCAAGGAAATTTTGGTCAGTGCGGACTAGAGATAAATTCGGACTCTTATTCCACAGCCCGTTCCCGCCTGAACCAGAAACATTTTGCGGCATCAAGAGCAAAAAAACCCGATAACGAAATTACACAGTAGGAAAAAATTGCATAATACTTATAAAAAATGTTCCAAAAGTAATTATCATTTTAAAGCTATTTTTTTAAATATAAAAAGGGCTGTTAAACGGAAATTCAAATTTAAATTATCAAAAGAACAGTTTGGTAAAAAATAAAAATGTACTTTATGCATAAGGACTCTCATATTTTGTCTCTTTTAATAAAAAATATTATGGGCATGTTAATGAAGTTTGTTTCATGAATAAATGCATGGGACTTATAGAAAATACTGCATATTATCTGTCAAATCGAACAACATTTTAAAATTTTCTGTAAAAAATGCACATTGTAACTATAATCATTTCATTCTTCTTAACAAGCCCTCGTTATAATTTGACCGAGAAAATAATGTTAAATTAAAATTTTTAAAGTTCAACACTTTTATAGGAACAGAGCAAACATTGCTCGGTGGGAAGAATTTGGTAAATACATTTACTTACAGCTATGGCATCAGCCGAGATCCCCCCCCAAAATTATAATTACTACAGTTATTTCTATATGACGAGCGATTACGACTTGTATACGTTGTATACACTAGAAATTTAAATTATACTAACCGAAAACTAAAATCAAAAGGAAATATTCTTTTCGCGTTAGATGCCAAAATAATAACAATAATAAACGATCCAATTGCAAAATAATCTGTGCCACTAAAAAAAAAAAAAAAAAAAAAAAAAAAAAAAAAATCAAACTAAAGACAAATTTATTATCCCCGTTTTTTTCCTAGACGCCAGAACATCGGTCATCGGCAATGCTTGAACATAAATGAATCTATATGACTGACTGGCTTGATTTTTTTTTTTTAAATAGCATTCAAATACTAAAATAGAAAAAAAAATGTGCTTCACTTCTATTTTTTATCGAAATTTCAAGACATTGATTTAAAAAGGAATAAGTAATTTTTAAAGGGAAAAAAGTTCTTTTACTTCTTTCTATTCATCGATAAATAAAATTTTTAGGTTTTAGAAAAAATGAGTCCGAGCCCATAGACCAACATAAAAATAGAACCGGAGCTCGTATCAGACACAGGCTCAGTCTGAACCTGTCTCATCTCTAATGCAGGCATCTAAAAAGAATGACTCCAGTCCAGATTCGATCTGGAAGAAAAATAAGTCTGCGTCAGGCCCAACCCAAATCTGCAGGAAAATAATGATCATGATAGTATCAAATAAATGACGGCCCCAGCTCTGAAAGCGGCAAGACCAGACGCAGCCCGAGCCTAAAGAACTTAAAAAGGCATGGTCTGGGGCGGCCAGCGCCGGATTTGAGAAGGATTTAACTCATTTCCTGCGAGGATGCATGTCTTTTTGGAAACTTTTATTAGCCCAAGAAGGGAGGACAATCTCCTCTTCACCCACCTCTTAGACCCGAACTTGGGCCCGACCCAAATTTGCAGAAAAATAATGATCACAATATGGCCCGGCTCTGAAAAGGAAAAGACCTTACCCAGTACAAGCGTCGCGAATTTAAAAAGGTACGGCCCGGCCAGGACTTGAGTTAGGCTTCAATTCATTTCCTTCGAGGATGCATGTCTTTTTGGAAACTTTTATTAGGCAACGGAGGGGGTGGGGAGATCGCCCTTTCAGCCTCCCCCCCCCCTTAGATCCGCCATTGTCCCGAGCTCAGTATTTTGGGCTCGGGTTGAGCCTGTCTTATCTTTACTGTTTACTTCTAGGAAGAAGGACGCCAGACCATACCTGAAAAAAACAGGGCGGCTTGGTCCAGCTTTGCAGAAAAAAAATAAGCCCTGATCCGCCCTGTTTTTGAAAGTGTGAAGGCCTACCCAGTCCCAGTATAATAAAGTTGGCTCGACCCGACCCGGGTCGCGCCTGTCTCCGATTTAAATCTAGCCACTTTTCCGTGCGTGAATCTAATGTCATTTTGCAGACCCTTTATTGGGCTCAATTAGGGAGGGGCGATCGTCCCATCGACCCTTCCCCCTTAGATCCGCCATTGAGTGATAAATGTTTAAAAACAGTTGTAAGTGTGTAATGATAAAATATCTATATATCAGCAAAGGTCGAGTTTGATGTAGATAATTATTGCAATAATAGTTCATTCATGTTGAATTTTAAGAAATTGTGCGAGAACAGTTTTTTTTTACACTGAATGCATGTATTTCCAGTTGCAGTTTTTCTTAAATAAACTCAAAAGTGGATAGTTATCAATTTTAAAAGTTATGATGAAAAGATCTAAGCAATATTAATGATAGCAAATTCGTGTAATATTTGCTCTTATGTGGTGAAAATTTCAAATAGTTTGGTTCGAAATACTAAATATTTAGAAAAATTAAAGTTTTGTATTATTAAACTATAAAGATAATATTCGTATTTAAAAAATGTTGTGTGATTTAATACTTTTCTCATAAACCGTTGTTAAAATTTTGTAATGCTAAAACATATAGGATCGAGAATAAAGTTTGATATAAGTAAGCATTGTAAAAATTCAGAAATCTTTATAGTGTTAGGTGAAACATATGCTAATTTGATTACCGTAAAATACCATTAATCCGCCCTCCCCAAACGTGACGAAAAATCGTAAAATAATTAGAGGGGGGGGGCGCTTACACAGGATATTTTCGCGATCGTATCACAAAATTTAGAGGGATGAATCATGAAAAGATGAATGAATCGTGAATCTTTGAATGAATCATGAATTTTGATACTTGAAATAATTTGAGTATTTTTTTAAAGTAAATTCTGTCGAAAAAACGTAGAAAAAGGGAGAAATTTGTAAAAAAAAGCATGAAATCAATAAAAAAATCTCGAAAAAACGCACATTTCATCAAAGATTCATGATTCATTCACTTCATCATGATTCATCCGTCCTCAAACAATCCGTTTTCAGCGATTTTTTTTAGAGGGAGGGCGCTTTCTCAGGATTTTTTGAGAATTTCAAATCTCTTGTAAAATGGGGAGGGGGCATTTGATCGGGAAGGTCGGATTAATGGGATTTTACGGTAATAATATGGGCAGAATAAGTGGAATTAGTCACATATACTATCTAAACATTTAGCATAATATTTATATTTTAAATAACTTGATGTTTGATAATACAGAAACTTCAGAAAGGTAAGTTAAAACATATGACAATTTGATTAGTAATATGAGTCGAATAACTCAGATTAGTTTTAATATGTCAAGTGTCTAAAGCAGCAAGTAACTTTCCAGTTTCTAGTATAAAAAAGAAATGTATAATATTTGTTGTAAGATCTCGAATGCACTCAAATCGTGAATAATGTAAATATGAATACTTTATGAAGACATTCAAATTTTTAAAAATAGTTAAAGTTTGGCTTTATAGTTGGTATCTTGTAACAGTATATAGACAAATGAATTTCAAAGTTGAAAAGTTGTGTAAAAATTCGTCTTTTCTTAAAAATTGATATTTATTTTTGTTTAATTGATGATACTTGTTAAGTTTTTGTTGTTAGAACTAAACTATACGTTTTATTATTTATATAGAAATCCATTTTCCCATGTTGTGGTTAAAAAAATTACAATAAAAACTCATCAAATTCACTTTTCCCCCCTGAAAAATTAATATTTCTATTTTTTTTTTCTTCATTATTTATATTCGTTATGTCTTCCAAATTTTAATTTTGAGATATTGTTGTAATTGTTATGAAATTAGGATGGATAAATAGGCTAAATCCCTTCTTTTTTTCTTTCTAGTTGGTATTTTTATCTTGAACGCAAATATTTTCTTGTATATCTCTGTGGGATTTGACGTCAAAACTCTTTTGTTATGTCCCCCTACTATTAAAGAATGTGAGGTTGGATGAATGGAAGATGCTATCATTGTTTACTTCTAATGTTCACATCAATAAAAATCCTGTTGAATTCATAAAATTGAGGAAATTAGTTTAAAAAGTGTATTTTATATGTGTTTTCGAGAAAACATTTTACAAAATATGAAATTTTTGGTTATTGATCAAATTAAAAATGGATTTATTTTGGTTAATTATGTATCATAAAATACCGTTAATCCGCCCCCCCCCCCAAACGAAAAGAAAAATCATACAATAGTTAGGGGAGGGCGCTTACACGGGATTTTTTCGCAATCGTTCAACAAAATTTACAGGAATGAATCATCATAAAATGAATGAATCGTTGAATGAATCATTAATATTTATACTTGAAAAAATTTGGGTTTTTTTTTTCTTTTCTAAACGTAAATTCTGTCAAAAAAACGCAGAAAAAAGGAGAAATTAATTTAAAAAAGCCAAAACAAGCATGAAATCAATTAAAAAATCTTGAAAAAACGCGCATTTCATCAAAGAGTCATGATTCGTTCATTTCAAAATGATTGATCTCGCTCTCAATCGCCTTTGAGAATCGGGAGGGAGGGCGCTTTCTGGGGATTTTTTGAAAATTTCAAATTCTTTATAAAGTGGGGAGGGGGCGTTTGATCGGGAAGGGCGAATTAACGGTATAGATATTTTGAGATTTAGTCACCTAAAGTTTAAAATCTTACGTAACTAGTGTTTTAAAGTATGTTAAAATCTCAGATTGATGTAAAAGTTAATACAATTGGTCTTCTTTCTTCAAAAAAATAGAAAAGTACATTGAAAAGTGTTTTAATAAACATGCTAAAATGTTGCTTTGTCCATTATCCACCAACCTGGGATGAATGATTTAGGGGGGGATGAAAAGGTGTGGTGAAGGGGTGCAAAAAACATAAACTAAAACTAAATATTGGTTCGAATATGACGACACAGAAGGCACGTGTAGGTTCAAATTTGTGTGTGCTGAGTATTATTTGAAGTGCAATTCGTTCATGTACTAAAATCCTACTTGGTATATAAAAGTATGATAAAATCTCAAATTAAACTTAAGAATATTTGTTTAAATTCGTCTTTTTTCATTAGAAAATCATTAATTTCCTTTGTTTTTTTTTGTTCATTTATGTAAATTCATTAAGCTAACGACTGTTCAAATAAAAAAAAAAAAGTTTAAATTTCCCTTTTAAATTGAAATCTCGTCTTATAGTTATTCTAAAGAAATTATTTTTCCATTATTTTGTTCAATTAATAATAATTAAGGAATTGATTACTCAAAATTCAAATAGATTTGTTTAAATTTTATCTTTTAAGTTGTTTTTCTGATTTTATACTTTTAAAAATATAAAGAAATCGGCTAAAAATTTATATCATGCATAATTCACATCAAAACCCTTATATAAGGAAATTTTATTTCAGGTTTAGCCATACTTAATAACCAAAAAGTCTTGATTCATACATAAATATATTTGGTAAGAAAATTGTGATTACCAATGATATCAGCAATATCCTTGACATCGGAATTTGTAGCTTTTGTCACAGTAAAATTGTGAAGATTTATTTCCACACATTCATCTTCAGTCTTCACATATTTTTCAATTAAAATATCTAAGAATTCACTTACAGTCGACTCTCGTTAATTCAAATTTTTGCTTAATCCAAACTAAACTTGAAGTCCTGAAACTTTCAATGGTAGAATAACATTAAAAATTTTCATTAATTCGAACTCATTTTTTTTTACTTCATTTGATTCGAACTAACTAGAATTCTGATTTTTCATTTTTCTTTTCTTTCTCACGGATTTTAGATCATTTGAATAACGTTCTTTCTTTGATTTTTGTGAAAATTGTTTTGAATGAATACATATAATCCAATGCATTTGGTATCCACTTTCTTAGTGTCCCGCCTATCCATCAGTGGCGCTTTAAATTTTTCTTCCATTGTGCTTGTTTTTAATCTTTTAATTAGTGTAAGTATTTATACATTCTAATATAATATTAAGTCATATTCTAAAGATAACAAACGAAATAAATTAAAAAAACACTATAATATTAAATTCTTTGTAATAGCACCATGACCATATTATGCATGTTTTTATTTCATATTTTTCATAATTCGAACATTTCTTGTGGTCCCGATGAGTTTGAATTAACGAGAGCCAACTGTATATAGTTTCTAATTTCTGTAAGAATCACATCAAGAAATTCATTTGGGTATTTATATATCTTTGAAATAAATTAGTTTTACACTCAAAAGAACTAACATAATCAAAAGGTTTTGTCCATGGCAAACCTTTTCAAATATTTTGTAGATTTTGCCAGCAAAATGATAATTACTTTTTACAACATCAAGTAATATAATATACCCCAATTTATTCAATATTTAAACTCAAAGTTTTCAATTTATATAATTTATCAATAATCTCAAGCAATTTTAACAAATATTTAAGTAAAATTTTATCAAAGCATAAATTCTGCAATACAGTAGATTACTTCAAATCTGCACAGCTTTTGACCAAAGATTGTGCGGATTTTAGAATTTTATGGATTTCTGGTCATGGATTCATTTGCATTTTTAAAAAGTAATTTGAATGTAATTAATAATGTAATCAAAACTATAATGAATGTTTACAATATAATAAAATATTGAAATAAGTAATAAATTAAAATAATAAAAATTTAGATAATTTTTAAAATATTAAAAGCAAAGGTCAAATTAATAATCAATAATGTATGATTAAATATTCATTATAAAGTTTAAATGTATTTTTCCCGAATTTTTCAATGAAACTTATGTCATAAAGGTACATTGCTAATTCACATCAAAATCATAAAATAAAGAAGTTTTATTTCAGGTTTAGCCTGACTTAATAACCAAAAAAGCTCGATTAATATATTTCTAAAATTTGCACTTAATTTACAGGTATAAACAATGAAACAAACAAATATATTTAGTAAAAAGATTGTGATCATTAGTGATATCAGCAATATCTTGAATTTTCTTAGAAATTATATAATATAAAAATTATTCTACCATCATGAGAAAACATGAATTCAGTAATATTAACAATAATTACAAATTAAAATTTGTATGGAATTGATTGAAAACTAAAAGTCCAATTTTGTACCTATATCTGAACTGAATATTTCATTGTTTATATCGATAAATTATGTGTGGATTTTAGGATTGCAGAATCTACTGTACAGAAAGTTGCTTATGAGGAATATTACCGCACTGTTGGATGAAAATCTGGTAAAAAGATACAAAATCAGCGTTTTGTGTCACATTTACAAAATTGTGAGAGAATCTTGGGGTGAAATTTCTAAAAATACAATTGAAAAATTCTTTTAGAAAGCAAGATTTCCAGGCACACAAGTGAAAAAAGATGAAGATATTGCCCCTTCAGAAGAAATCGTGTATGGAGAGACATCACTCCCGAGACAGACTTAAACGATTATGTCTTACATGATGATGGACTCTCTACCAATACAATTGAAGTTAATAAAATAGTTAATTTGTCGAAACGAATAAATAGAGATTCTGATGCAGATATCAATAATGGAATTCCCATTAAAACTGCTATATACTATTCTCATGACTTATATTGGGTTGGAAACTGTGAAAAGATACTTAATGCAGCAGGCTTAAATGACTCGAAATTTTCTTCTCTCCATAAAATCAAAAAACATTTTTTTAGTCAGAAATCAAATAAATTTTCAAGTGTCTATTACACAGTTCTTTAAAATTTAAAATTACTAATTATTGTGAATTTGTTTGCTGTATTTTTAGCTGCTGAATAAAACCCAAACAATTTCTTATTAATGGATATTTTTGGTTAGTGGCTTATTACCATAAAACACCATGTAATACTTGTAGACATCAAATGTTATTATATGCCGTAGATTCCCTCAAATCTGCAGAGCTTGGAACCAGAGGTTGAGCAAATTTTAGAATTTTGCAGATTTCTGGTCATTGCTTTGTTTACATTTTTTAAACAGTAATTTGAATGTAATTATTGATGCAATTGAAATTTAAAAATCAGTCAAATTCTGTCCCTAATTCTAAACAGCATGTTTCATTGTTTATATCTGTAAATTAAGTGCAGATTTTAGAGATTTGTGTGATTATATGGTTGTGGATTTGAGGGAGTCTACTGTAGTATATTGAATATGGTATTAAAAGGTTGACCAGAAAAAATATACTCATAATCTGCTTAACCTCTAGCTCACTCTTGTGTGGATAAAAGATCTTTACCTGTACTTACATTGTATTTATAAATGCAATATCTTAAAAATATCTGTTTGTTCATGCTATTATTTTAGCACATTGAAGAACTTTATTATATGAATCGAATATTTTGCAAATGAGCAAAAAATTGCTCAGGCCATGAATCAAACCCAGATCGTTGGCTTACAGGACCAATACTTTACCATTTAAGCTAACTTGGCGACACCTGACGGGCATTTCTCACTCAGATAACCTTATTGGTCATATAACATCTGGTCTGTCATTTCGACAGCTTGACAGAATAAACTGCAGGTAAAGGAACTCCAGATAATGATGGGTATGTAGATATACTATTACTTTAACACAATGCAATTGATTGGTAAATTTATTATACGAGTGACAATATTGTGGAATATTGACAAATAGTTAAATGAGCAGTGTCGATTTTCTCTTATCATGTGTTCATTTAGTTCTCTTTTATTCAGAGACTTTTACGGTTCTTGAGGTCAAATCAACTGCTGTTGAAACATGTGTTATTTTAAATGTGACATAATTTTCACTAATTTTATGTTTCATCTTAATATTTATGTGTATACATAATTTTTTTAATAGAAAGAAAATACGGTACACTCCCTCTAATCTGCACAGCTTAGGACCAGAGGTTATGCAGATTTTAGAAGTTTGTGAATTCCTGGTCATTGCTTTGTTTGCATTTTTTAAACAGCATTTTGAATATGTAATACAGTAGAGGACCTATTATCCGGAATTCCGAAATCCGGAAGGACCCGAAATCCGGAAATGAAGACGATTGAGAACGGTTTGAATCATTATGAAATGAATGAATCATGAATCTTTGATTAAATCTACGTTTTTTCGAGATTTTTTAATAGATTTCATGCTTTTTGGCTTTTTTTTTTTACAAAATTCACCTCTTTCTGCGTTTTTTCGATAGAATTTGTGATTTTTTATTTAAAAAACGCAAATTCTTTCAAGTATTGCTTCAAGTATCAAAATTCATTCAAAGATTCATGATTCATTCATTTCATCATGATTTATCCCCATTAAAAAACGCAATTTTTTTTCAAGTATCGTTAAAAGAACTCTGCAAATTCGTCAAATATCGCGATAAAACCCTGTAATTTCGTCAAATAGCGCGATAAAACTTTGCAAATCTCGTCAAATATCGCGAAAAAATCCAGCAGATATTTCGCAAAAAATGCAATTTTTGTGAAACGATCGCGGAAAAATCCCGTGAAAGCGTCCCCTTCTAATTATTGTACGATTTTTCGTCACGTTTGGGGGGGGGGGGCGGATTAACGGTATTTTACGGTAATATATATATATATATATATATGTATATATATAGCCAGTTAGCTAAACGTCCGGATTTTGAAGAACTCTGAATTTTGGATGTCCGGATTTGAGACTTTGTACTATAGTACAAGAATCAAAGTTGTAGCTTAGTGTTTTTTTCCACAGACTTCTCATACAACACACTTTTCATTTATATTCTAGATAGCAGTGCTATAATTTTGTTATTATTTTTAAATTTTCTGTATTTTTGTTTTATTTTGGGGTGTGTGTGTGGGGGGGGGGGGGGGGGAGGAGTGTCGGGTTTCGGTCGGACCCGAAATCCGGAAAATTCCAAAATCCGGAAAGCCCTCGGTCCCGACGATTCCGGATAATAGGTCCTCTACTGTACATACAATCAAATTTATAGTGAATACTTGAAGTATTGTAAAGTACGGTAGACTCCCTCAAATATGCAACTCTAAATTCTGCTCATCTTTACAGAGTAAACAATGAAACTTTCATTTCAGATATAAGAGCAAAATTGTAGTTTTTTTTTCTTTCTTTTTTTTTTTTTTTTTTTGTTGTTTTATTTCATCTTGTATTTATTTTCACATGTAATTCATAATAATATAAATGAACTTGTTATTTTCTATGAAATGAGCATATATAATTTTTTTTAATTAAGCTATTACTGATAACAATTGAAATCACAATCTTTTGACCAAATATATTTATGTACCCTATTAATCAAGCTTTTTTGTTTATTATTATGATGATTTTAATGTAAAGTAATAGAGAATACTTTTCGTAAGAAAAATGTCATAGAATAATTCATGGAAAATAAATTGCATCTTTTTTAAACAAATTCAAATATAAATTATTAATTTTATTTACTTGACCTTTACTATTAATATTTCAATCAGTTTTTAGTTTTCTTACTTTTTATCCTTTTAGTTTATTATTTTACTTGATTCTTTTAATATTTTACTACATCATAAACAGTCATTCTAATTTTGATTGCCTTATTAAATTCAATGCTTTATTAAATTCAAATTGCTGAGTAAAAAATATAAACTAAGCAAAGATCAGAAATCTGCAAATTCTAAAATCTGCACAACCTCTGGTCCCAAGCAGTGTGGATTTGGGAGAGTCAACTGTATTAATATAATTAAGTAAAGTAGCAATAAATTAAAATGATAAAAAAAAATAATTTTTAAAATGATTAAAAATAAAGGTAATAGTTCTTAATGCATAATAAAGAGAGATGTATTTTTCTCGAATTATTAAATGAAATTTTCTCATAAAGACATGTTATTAATTCACATCAAAATTATAAAGTAAGGAAGTTTTATTTCAGCTATAACCAGTCTTAAAAATCAGAAAAGTTTGTTAGATGTATAAATATATTTGAGTAAAGGATTGTGATTACCAGTGATAACAACATCTAGATTTTTGCTTAGAAAAAAAATTATTCTTCCTTCACGAAAAAGACAACAGTGGTTACTTTCTCTTTTTTAAGAAGATTTATTTATTGAAGTTTGAATACAATTATATGCATTAATAGAAATGCATGTTTAAATTAATCATCTACAAATGTTCTAGGTGAACTGCATTTATATTTAGGGTTTTTAATATTTTGATGTTCTGGGGATTGTTGTGAGATATACAGCATAACTTAAACTATAATTTAAAAAAATAATGTTATGCATAAAATGTGGATATTTTTTAATCAATATTCTGAAGCTTTTAATATTATATTTTTATTAAATGAAGAATTGATTTAAAAAGAATTGTTTTTATGACAAAAATCAGATCTACAAACTAAATCTTACAATCTAAACGGATTTATAAAATTTACTTTCATTAAAATTATACCTGGTTATCCCTGTAAAATTTTAATGTTTCATTGAAATCTCAAAAATTACTACATAATAATAAAAAATAAATAAATAAATAAATAAATGCTATTAAAGCTAAAAATGAGCCAAAACCAATAAGTGAAAGGAGATCAAAATATTGCAAACAACACTTTCCAATATATTCTAACGATTATATTTTGTTTGAAAAAATTTATTTTTACTTGCAATGCAAGTAAAATTTTGATTCAATAGATATAAGCCGAGCTCTTAAAATACCGACAAAACTATGTTAAAATTTCATGAAAAAGTAATAATGATATTCCTTATATATAATTGAAAGAGATTTTAAATTGTACAGCTGGAGCCTGTAAAAGTAATCTCGAATTAAACCAAAGCATTATGAATTTTCTTATTTTAAAAATATATCTAAAAGACTGGAAAAGAATGGGAAATTTGTTCATTTATATTAATTACCAAAAGATGGCGCCAAAACAATATTTAAAATCTAAAATTACTTGATCATCCAGTTAATCTCAGATTATGAATAATTGATAACTTAGTTAATCGATAATTAAAATTGTTCGTTCTTATAAAAAACATTTGAACCTAGAAACTCTTGAAATAGCAGCGTCTAGACTATCATTTGTTCATTATTTGTATTCTAGACGATATACTGTTGAGGATGTTGCTGTAATGTACGATGATACGTTGTTAAGTTTTTTTTTTTTTTTTTTTGCCAAAGACGAATTTAAACATTTTGAGTAATGAATCAATTAATTTTTCATAAAAACGTTTTTTTTTCTTAAATTGAAAGGGATATTTTTCTTAATTCTTGTAACCAATAGTAACATTCGATAGATGTGAGAAAGTAAAAAGTCTGAAGATGAAATTTCTATTGCAGCAGTTTTATTGACTTGATTCATTCGTCATTCAAGGTTAGTCACCGTGATTCATTCATGGCGTTGGCATCTCTTTGCTTTTATATCGGAACTTGTAGGACTTGGAAAGTCTCTGTTAATAATCGGCCAGTTTTTGAAATATAATGACCTATAGCGATATAATGAAAGAGCGTTTTTAGAATTTAATGACCTACTCTCTTTACTAAATATAAGCTAATGATAAGGTATGTTTTTCTTGCTTACTCTTAAACCAAACTTTGTATTCTCAATTGCTAATGATTATTAACAGGTAAAAACTTTTAATTTTAGTTCAGACTTCTATAGGAACACCTAAAGATCTAATCTACATAAAAAAAAGAAAGAATAAACTTTAGAATTCTATTTATTATAATTTGTTTTCTGTGGATGGGTAATTTGGGATATGGTTAGGCTTAGTATAAGTATTGTTTGATAGGCACACTTTTTTATTTCTGTATTTACTTTAGTAAATGACTAATGTTTTATATTTAAGGAACAGATGGCTTTATTTGATAATAAAATGATTTAAAAAAACATATTTATAGCTCAAGGAAGTGTAATTTTAATGTTGTAAAACAATTTATTTTACATTTTATTTTCTGAATGTAGTTTAGAAAGAGTAGAATGATTAAAAAAAAGTGTTATTATTGATAGTGACAAATATGAAAAACGCCAATATATATATATATATATATATATATACATATATATACATATTGAGAAAAAGAAACCCCAAAATGCAGAGTAATTATGAAAACAAAAAAGATAAAAGTCAATTTTAAAGAAATAAACAATTTTCATGATAGGAGGTTAAGTACTGTACAAAAAGTTAGACATTATTTTTTTATTTTAAATAACATCTAAAAAAAATTTTTTGTGTGCATTTGTACAGTTGTGGAAAACAAAATAAACACCCTGTACTTATGCCTCAACAAATTATCATTGAGGAAAGTTACTAATATTAAACAATTGAAAATAAGTCTACTTTTAAATAATTTAGATAAAATTTCATTAGGGGGCCACCTGCACATGAAAGCGAACCCTAACATTGTCTTTTTCTATAGCAGTACACAATTCTGACAGCATAAATGAACTTAACACCTTTCTGTTAGCCTAAAAAACAAATTTTTGTGCAATTTGTATGATAACTTTCTGAGAAATTATTCATAATGAACATATTTCAGGAGCTGTATCTGAATTGAAGTTCAGTACTCGACTGTTTATCAAGAGAGCTCTCTTCTTGGTAAAGGCACATTTCACACAACTGAATCTTTCCTCAATCTATAGTTTTGATTAAAATGTCTGTGACAGACAGACAGCCATGGGAATGATCTTTTAATGGTTCTGTTTTTATTTTTTAAGTACAAATTACAACAAACATTTGACTGGTTTTATATTTAAAACTCTCATTACATAGTTATTCTGCATTTGTTAGTGTAACTTAGTACTAAATAAATGCATACGGTAGGGGTGGTAAATAAAGTGGTAGCATATAAATGCATATTATATACTATATGACCAAAGTTGACCGGCTCTCGCAGTTTTAGAGATTTAGTTAAATATCTAGAAAAATACACATGGAATAATTCTGAAAATCTAGGTGTGTAAACAGAATAGTACATGTCATAAATTTCCATGAAGAGTTTTTCCTTAATATCCCATATTGAATCGTCAACAAGTTGAAAAATAACGAAGATCTTTTGCATAACCCTGTCAAAATTATTGTAGCAAAAGCATCCAAACTGCAGGTTATATTTATGTGGCTTATTGTAATAAAATGTGCTCATTTTTATGAGGATATCATGTATATACATTGAGAAATTAAGGTTTTTATAAAAACAGTCCAAATTTTTTCAAGTTTTTTGTTTATAATTTGCAGAGTTCTTAATATAAAAAATTTTTGGTAAATACTTTGGCAATATAGTGTATACACACGTATAAAAAATATATTAGATACTTTTATATTTTATTATTATTAATTGTATTTCATATTTTATATATTTAACATGCATGTGAATTAAAGCATAAAATTATACTACAAATGGTCATATATATATATAATATTACATCTACAAAAAAAAACTCTGAAAAAAAGCCAAAAAATTATAAATTTGAAAAGAAATATAATTATTACGAAAATATATATGCAAAGTTATTATTTATCCACTAGTAGCATCAAGTAATATAAAAAACAACCTCAGATGTAATAATCACATCAAAAAAATTGCCAAAAAAAAGCAGAACAGGATATGGAATTCTTCCATAGTTACACTGCTCTAACAGTATAAAAGTTCAGTCTCATGCAAATATATAATTAAGTTATTTAAGAATGTCATGCATTAAACGATAAAATAGTTGCATGTAGCTATGTTTTTGTGTAATGTTATAGTAGAATTAAAAATGCATTTTCAGTAATTTATATTTCTAAATATGCTTTACATTTAAATTTTAAAAAGACAATATAAATGGAATTATTACTAAATTTGATTTAATGTGAATGTATGTGTACATATATGTATTCATGTGCATTTAACTATGTTTTTATTATTTTTAATATGGAATTAGGATACAATTTTTTATTGATTAATAAAAATCTTCAAATGGAAATGTATATGCAATTAGTTTTGTAAGTTTATTATCTAGTTTTTACATTTTAATTGAATTTAAAATAAATCACTTGTACATTTTAAAAGGGAAACGGTTAGGAAGAATACCTTCTATCTGCAATGCCATTTTCTTTTAATTTAATTTTATGCCCCCCCCCCCCCTATTATTATTTAAAAAAAATACATACAGTCAAAGTTCTATAATCCACACAAGTTGGGGCCAAAGGTTGTGCGGATTATGGAATATTGCAGATTATAGAGTATTTTGGATTATACCTCTTTTTATTATTCCTAGACAGCATTTGAATTCTATATTCAGCATAATATGAAAATATAAATATGAAATCTAATAAGTAATTTAATATGCTATTTCAAAAAAATTGCCTTTTTTAAGTTATTTAATAGAAAAAATTGATATTTATATGCATTTAAATTAAAATAATCACGCATGTTTCATAATACAGTTTGTTTTTTACTATTAATAAAATAAAAGAGTTATATTTTTAAAAAAGGAGATGTTTTATTATGATTTTTTTTTCATATTTTCTTATTATTTCTTTAAAAAAAACTTTTTTTATTACAAATTTTTACATTTTTTAAACTGTTTATTTCATTGTTTACATTCGTAAAGTAATGCGAAATATAGAAAATTGCAGATTATGGGTGCGCGGATTATAGATCCTTGACTGTATTAAACAAGGGTACTACTCTGTTATCCCTTTGACCAATTTCGCCAAATTATACAAATCGCCAAACTAATAGCCAAATTATACATATTGACATAATTTTTGATTTTAAATAATTAAAAAAACAAATAAGTAGTGGAATATTAATAAAAATATAAATAAAAATCTGAAATAAAAGTCACTTAATGGCATTTTAAACACGTGAATCGTATTTAATGTCATTGAATGTGACATTCACGATCATCCATTATTGGCATTTAATCTTATAGTTTGGCAATAATTTTTTGGTCGACGGGATAACCTAGTAGTACCTAAACAAGTTATAGTTGTATCTCTAACAAAAATGCATATTTGTATACCTGTAATCAACTATAAGGAGTTTTAAACATGCTAAAACAGCAAATAAATGGTTTAAATATTGTTATTTTCGGTAGTGTAGCCAGGATTTCTTTTTGGAAGGGTTTCAGAATTTTTCTTCATGTTTGATCGTATTTATAGTAAAACCTGTCAAGATGAAATCACAGAGGATTGTAAAAACTTCTATTTTAAACAGGTTTTTGTGTTAATATTTGTAATTGTATGGCATTCTTTGACAGGACTATGGAATATTCCCATTTATGGTAGCATTCCATTATATGCAAATTATTATTATTATTATTATTATTATTTGAAAGCTTTGCCTCACTTAGATAAATATACATTTTATGCTACATGTAGGGGAGAGTGGGCTACATGTACACACAGATGACTTCCCCTTATATTATATTTACTTTAAAATTTTTAAGCTTTTCTTCTATACTAATTTATTACAACAATAAATTGATTATTTATAACCTTCAAAACACATCGTTAGCTCAGAATGATTCATTTTATCCTGATTGGTTGTTTCAAGCTTATAAAAATAAAATTGTCAATCATCGTACGTTTCTCTATTATTAATTAAATGTTATAGATGAATAAGTAAAAACAGCTTTTTTATTATAAAAGCTTTTTTATAATAATACTTGTTTTTATTTAATATTAAAATTAATATGTTAAAAAGAAAACTTTTAATAATAATTTTTTGAAAATGTATAGAACTTCAACATGGGGCACAGTACACCATCCACTGCTGGTGTACAGTGGACCACAATCTACTCTGTTACTGTAATGCAGAATATTCAAAATATTTAAAAATAAATTTGTTATTCTGTACAAATAAATACTCTTTTAAAGTAATTATTTAATTATAATATAAAGTAAGCAAAGTCAAATGTCTATGTATCATAGTAAGAAATATTTTTGTTTGTATTTAAGGCTTTAAAAACAATACAAGTATTTTATCAATTGTAACGGATTATTACTAAAACAATATCTTGCATTTTCTAAAATTTCAATAATCATTTTGGAAGTAACATAAAACAAATTTGGAATCAAAAGTTTATGGTTACTAATCTGTTGTTTGTATCTCTGTTATCGTAAAATCACCCCCAGATTTAAAATTATTTCAGGAAAATTTCACGCTTATAAGTATTTTGCAGTTTCATTTTCAAGTTTTCGTGAAGCTGACTTTATTTCATTTAATAACTTCACCTTATTTTCAATTTCTCCTATATCAGTCTGTTGTTATTTAAAATACTAAGCACTCTTTGATAATTTTTCTATTTTGTTTTGTAAATGTTTTGTTTGAAATTTTTACTTGAAGGATTAGCATTATTATGTTGTTTTGGATATTTTTGGCAAATAAAGCAGACTTAAATTAATAACAAATAAATTTATATTGTAATTCAAATAAATTTCAAAACAATCGACTATTTTGATTGATGGTTGCTGTAATTTGTTTTAGAAGGTGTTAAGTAAGAATGACTTCCAAAGTTATTAAAGTAAAAATTCATTCAAGACATTTTTAAAGCAGAATATCAGCATTACATCCTATAGAGGTATTAATTGGGTGAGTCTACAAAAAGTTATGTTTCCCTATTTCAATTAAAAATTTCTTTTTTTATATATAAGTTATGCGTAAATTCGTAGATGGAGCACTTGTGAACAGAACATCTGGGGGTTGATGTGAACAGTTTAAACATATATTTTTTAAGTCTGTGAATGTTTCTTTTTAATTTAAAATTTAATTAATCTTGTCAAACATTTAGCTATCAATTCAATGCTTTTAGGATTTCTTCACAATTTTAATTAACTGGAAGTAAGATAATAAGGTACTACTCTGTTATCACCGCAACCAAAATACTATCGCCAAATTATAAGATTAAATGCCAATAATGGATGATCGTGAATGTCAATTCAATGACATTAAATACGATACAGGTGTTTAAAACGTAATTACCGTAAAATCCCGTTAATCCGCCCTTCCTGATCAAAAGCCCCCTACCCACTTCATAAAAAAATTGAAATTTTCAAAAAATCCCAAGAAAGCGTCCCCCCCCCCCAAAAAAAATCGCTGAATCGGGATGAATAATGATGAAATGAATGAATCATGAATCTTTGATGAAATTGGCGTTTTTTTCGAGATTTTTTTTAATAGATTTCTTGTTTTTTTTTGGCTTTATTCTGCGTTTTTTGAACAGAATTTACGTTTTCTATAAAAAAGCGCAAATTTTTTCAAGTATTGCTTCAAGTATCAAAATTTATGATTCATTCAAAGATTCGTGATTCATTCATTTCATCAGGATTCATCCCGTGCTCGTCCCATAAAACGATCGCCGAAAAATCCTGTGTAAGCGCCCCCCTCTAATTATTTTACGTTTTTGCGTCACGTTTGGAGGGGGCGGATTAATGGTATTTTGCTGTAAGTGATTTTAATTTCTACTTTTTATTTGTACTTTTATTAATATTCTACTAATTATTTGTTTTTTTATTATTTAAAATAAAAATTACGTCAATATGTATAATTTGGCTATTAGTTTGGCGATTTGTATAATTTGGCGGAATTGGTCGACGGGATAACAGAGTAGTACCGATAATAATTAAAAGTCGTGGTCTTCTGTAAAATGTAAAAACCAATATGTTTGTTATTCTTTAATGATTTCCAGCTTTAAACTTTTTTTAGCTCATATTTATGAAATAGTAAAGATTTTATTTTATAAAAGTAACATTTAGTTGGCTCAAAAAAAAAAAAAAATAAATAAATAAAGTGTTTTGATAGTCATCAATTTTTTTATATCACGATTTTACCAATTTTTAAAATCATGGAACACAGTTTTGTGATACACATTGCAAAACATTTACAAAAAAAATTAAAAACACAGTAACAGAATTATTTAATAACTTATTTAAAAGTTACATAGTTTTGCCATGTTTGACTCATAAGGAATAGGTATAACATTAGTGTATAATTTTACAAATAATTTCTTGTATCTATGTTGAAATATTTATTGATTTACTCCCACAAATAGAAAGAGGGCATCTAATAAGTTTTTATCACAGTTTTTATTCACAAAAAATTATTTTTGTCTTACTTAAAAGTGTGTTCACATGTGCCCCGGCCATGTTCACAGCACATGTAGGGCACATTTGAACAAATTTAGACGATTTTTAAAATGATGATATAAGTTAGAAATTCTTGATAGAGCTGAGCCAAGCATTAGAGACGGGTCACGTGTGTAAAAGGTCTGAGTAACGCGAGTCTATTCGCGATAATAAATTTGAGAGCAATGAAAAGGAAGCTTTCCCTAGTATTGCTTTTGTGGGGAATAGAGAGAAATTTCGTCTCCCCTAATTACTTCCCTACCTTCCAAAAGGTCCATTATTTTGGCGATATGCCAAAACAGGTCTTTAAAACCTGGTCAAGTAATAAATGCATTTAAAAGTTTCACCTAAAGAACAAACAAAGTGTCATATAAACCAAATTTTATTGCAATGTCTCATAATCATTTTGAGAAAAAATCAAAAATGTAAAAATCGTTCATTTATGCTATCTCCCTCTTCCCTACTCATGTATATTTTTATGGTTTTATGTATTTATTGTACTTGTGAAATTAAAACATAGTATTATATTATAAAGATGAATGTTATATGCACCTTAAAAATATAAAAATGAACAAATACATCTTTACATAATACGCTACAGAAGAAAGTTATTTTAAAAAAATTTCCGGAAAATTAAAAATTATTCAATAAATAAATTAAAAAATATATATGTATACAGAATTATTTATCATCAATATTGTTGTGAAAAATCCTTTCAAATGTCGCACAAAATTTTTCATTAATAAAAAAATATTTTTTTGTCCACTGATGGTTAAAACAAATTTTGAATCAGGAAAGTTAAAACAGATATTATCCCTGAACCTAAGTAAAATCAATATAGAATCCTACTTTGGAGGGAATTGATTTGCTGTGCTGGTTTGCAAGTTGACTTTTATATAAAAAAAAAGAATCCAAAATGTATAAAATTCAGTTCAGCACATTAGTTTAAAAATTTTTATAAAAGTTATGAAAAAGAAAAAAAAATACTTCTTGGTTATCCCGTTGACCCATTTCGCCAAATTATACAAATTGCCAAACTAATAGTCAAGTTTTATATTTTGACATGTTTTTTATTTTAAATAACGAAAAAATAAATAATTATTAGAAATAAAAATCACTTACTGACATTTAAATACGTGTATCGTATTTAATGTCACTGGATGCAACATTCACGATCATCCATTATTGCCATTTAATCTAGTTTGGCGATTGTTTTCTGGTCAACGGGATAACCAAGTTGTACCAAAAAAATATAACTCAAATGCTTGACAATATGAATGCATATAGGAAGTAAAGTTAAAATTGAGTTGGGTCCGACTATATGGCCAGCAAAGAAGTAAAAAATCTTGTTTAGATATCTTTCAAGAATATGCTGAACAAGTAGAGTTCCAAAAAACCCACAGTTTCTGAGGGACGGGAATAAACCCGAAATTTTGGAGAATATTGGAAATTTTGAAGAAGCTTTGAAAGTAAACAAAACCAGTCATTTTTCAACTTTAAATTTTCTGTTGATGTTCTGAGAAATTTAAATGGATTTTTTATTAATTAACAAGACTTATTTTTTAACACTTTGCAACTTTTTAAATTCTTAAAATTCAACTGCTTTACAACAATGGTGACTGAATTAATAAAGAGTTCAATTATTCTCTTAAAAATTAAAATTGTTTACTTTCTGTTACCTGGCATATCCAACTTATATTCTTTAATTTTTCTGTTTACATTGAATCTGAGAACAAAGGTGATGTTTACATTTATAAATAAATCTGTTATTTCCCTTTCTAACTTAATAATATTTTAATCTATTTAGTTTTCACTTAAACTCTACTGGTTTTGTTTACGTTTCCTATTGTTGATATTTTTATGCACTGAATCAGTAAGTTTCATAATACACAAATAGTTGTAATGACAGATTTATTATATTTGATGCCTTGTCTTTTCAATATAAAATTGGACAAAATAGGACGGAATCAGAGAAAAGCACAGAAAACGTGTTCTGATGTTGATTATCTTCGCTTGGCTCGCTCAGAAGAAGAGTTGAGTTGTTCTTGCATCTACAGTTAAGAATAAAATAATTGAAATCATTACAAAAATATCAAATAATAAATTAAATATTTCAATGTCTAAAAATTCCTGGAAATATTCAAAATTTCCTTTCCAAAAAACCCGGTTTATTCTCGGGAATAAACCCGGTTTTTTCCAGCCTTTGCAACTCTATGAACAAGTAGTCGTAGTTTTAAAAAAAATCTAGTTGGATGTGGTAATCCCAAAACTTTCTTCTGTCTTATAGATGTTAATATATCCATAAAATGAAACAGTTGAATCAGTTTTTGAATAAGTGAAATTTTTAGTAACATTTTATGTGCTGTGTACCACCATATTTACTTTTTATAGCCAGAAACAAACTGTAGAAAAAGAAAACTCTGTGAGTTATTCTATTTATTATTGTAACACTATTTTTTATACCAATTCATTTTTTATAAATAAAATTTTGAAATTGTACAGATCGTTTTGAGATACCTTGTATATTATAATAAACTCTGATTAGATTTACTAACAGTTCTTTGAAACCAATTGTGTTTAGACTTATTTTACCACAGTACTTAAAAAACTGAGTCAGATGTGACAATCTCAAAACCTTCTTCTATCTAATACACGTTCATAGTTCCAGAAAAAAATAAACATAGCACCGTCACCGGTTAAGTAATTTATATTAAAATCTAATCACTACAAGTTCTTTCAAGTTCGAACTGAATCTGAAATTTGATGGAAATTCGTGTATTGGTTTTTTGAGATAGAAACATCGCAGAAATCGTAAAAGAAATTGGACAGAAGTGCAACCTGTACAGCCAATTTACTCAAAAATCTAAAGAATACTGATTTTATATTATGGACAAACTGAATTTAAAATTTGGGGAAAATTCGTGTACTAGTTCTTAAGATAGAGCTATTCCGATAATCTTGAACAATGACTCATAGCAGCCCCAACTATAGAACGATTTACTCTAAAAACTAAATATTAGTAATTTCTTACCATAAATCTGAAAATTCGTGAATTTGTTCCTGAGATAGAGCTATTGTGACAATCGTGAATAATGCTGCAGAGCAGCGCAACCTGTTGATCAGTTTTCTCCAAAAACTAAAGAATATTAATTTATATTAAAAACTAACTGAATCTGAAGTTTCATGAAAACTCATGCAATAATTCCTAAGATTGAGCTATTGCGATAATCATGAAGTATGTTGCATAACAGTGCTACCTATTTGGAGATTTAAACCAAACATAAACAGACCCATATTATATCAAGGACTAACGGAAACTGAAGTTATATGAAAATCAAACATTAGTTTTTCAAATATAGCTACTTTGGAAATCGTGAAAAAAAGCACCCTAACAGCAACGCCTGTTGGGCGATATACACCAAAAGCTAATCAGATCTAGTTTATATCAAGATCTAACTGAATCTAAAGTTTTGCGAAATTCTGCGCATTAGTTATTGATTTCAACCTAAAGCGCCCACAAAATCTATGTCACATTCAGAAAAACTGACAGGCAGACACTTTGTAAAAACATGTTTTTTAGAATCTCTGATCCCTAACACGTATAGATCCATCAAAAACCCGAATTCAAAAAATTTTTCACAAATCCAATACTTATATCTTGTAAAGATGGAAAAAATAAAATGACAAGCATTCAAAAAAATAAATTTGTAGTTTTTACCACTCAAGGTATAGGAGGGTCCCTATATGGGCTATGGCTGTGTCTAATATATCACATGCACATCTACGCATATGTACCTGCATCTATGAAAATAATTTTTAAGTCATATGTAAGAATGTATAATTTGATAATTCCATGCATGAATTTTGTACTATTTAAGAAAAAGAAAATTGTAAAATCGGCTTCTTAATTCAAAATTAAAACTTAGTGCAGTTTATTTTAAAATGGCTTGTTTATTATTTTTATTTTTGTTTTTAGATTCAGTGGCAGATAAAACTGTTTTTCTTGAAACTCAGCAAGTCATTTCCTTGCATGAAAATAGCAACAATCTCTTCTTGCTGACGCCTTGAAGAAGGTCCTGTTTATCTTCTGAAATCAAGTTTATTCGTTTGAGAAAATGTCATCAATTACAGAAGAAAATTCGTCTGCCAGTGAAAAGTACTTTGTTCCGCAAAATGAGGATAAAGAAAAACATTTTTCCATTCATAGAGGGAAGAAATCTTTCATTTGTGAAGCATGTTCCAAAACATTTTCTAAGAATACTTATCTAAGAAAGCATCTCTTGATGCATACAGGTGAAAAACCTTTTGTTTGTGAAATATGTTCCAAAAAATTTTCTCAGAATCGTAATTTAAGAACCCATCTCTTGATACATACAGGTGAAAAACCTTTTGTTTGTGATATATGCTTTAAAGGATTTTCTGATAAAAGCGCTTTGAGAAAACATATCTTGACACATACAGGGGAAAAACCTTTTGTTTGTGAAGTATGTTTCATGAGATTTTCTCAGAGTGGTACTCTAAGCAGGCATCTCTTGACGCATACAAGAGAAAAACCTTTTATTTGTGAAATATGTTTCAAAGGATTTTCTCATAATAGTAATCTAAGAACCCATCTCTTGACGCATACAGGTAAAAAACCTTTTGTTTGTGAAATATGTTCCAAAGGATTTTCTAAGAGTAGTAATTTAAAAAATCATCTTTTTACACATACAGGAGAAAAACCTTTTGTTTGTGAAATATGTTCCAAAGGATTTTCTCAGAATAGTGATTTAAAAAGGCATCTCTTAATGCATGCAGGAGAAAAACCTTTTGCTTGTGAAATATGTACCAAAGGATTTACTGACAATTCTAATTTAAGAAGTCATCTCTTAACTCATACAGGAGAAAAACCTTTTGTTTGTGAAATATGTTCTAAGAGATTTTCTAAGAATGGTAATCTAAAAGCCCATCTCTTGACTCATACAGGAGAAAAACCTTTTGTTTGTCAGACATGCTCTAAAGGATTTTCTGAGAAAAGTGCTTTGAAAAAACATATCTTGACTCATTCAGGAGAAAAACCTTTTGCTTGTGAAGTATGTTCCAAGATATTTTCGCAGAGTCGTTATCTAAGAAGGCATCTCTTGACGCATACGGGATAAAATCTTTGTGTTTCGGAAATGTGTTCCAAAGAATTTTCTAGACATTGTCAACTAGAAAGACATCTCATAAATCATACTTGAGAAAATGTTTTGTTTATGCAATGTTTTTAAAAATTTATCTGATAATCATTGTCTAAAAAAAACATTTGCCTCATAACAATTAGATACCTCTTAAAAATCTCTTTTTTTCTTTTTTAATTATGTATGAATCCTGTATGTGTCATTGCATTTACTTTTATCACATTACTTCTGTTTTTCCATTTAGAAATGAAATAAAAAAAGTGAAATTTTTACATAATTGTCACAGTTTTCATTTTCATCAAAAGCAAATAACTTCTTTCTTGTTCATTTGTTTTCAGTAAAACATTTTGGTAGTTTTAATTTAAATTTTTGTTATTCTTCTGTAAAATATAATCCCCTTAAAATGAAAACTTAATTTGAACTGAAAAGGATAAGTTGTACCTCAATAAATTACGCAACAGGAAAGACTTTATTGAAATAACACTTTTAAAAATACATGAGAAGTATTTTAAAAATATTTTTTGTGTGGGAAAAAAACCTTATTTCTCAAATTTTCTTCTTCAAAAACTTTTAACGAATTTAGATGAAGTATGTCTTATTATCATGTATTCTTTGAACCCAGCATCAGCTGAGTATTTTCAAAAACTATATAAATAATTAATTGAATATTGATTTAGGATGTTTACTCAATTGATAAATAAGTCTTATAAGCTAATCAGGCATGCACTTTGTTTCTAAGGTCTTGTTTTTTTTCTTCTTGTTTGTGTCCTACATCGTCAAATACAAAATAAAAATGGCATGGCATTACTGCCTCCTATCATTTCTATATTAATAGTTTAATCATGTGACTGTCATCAATAGTTCCAGGCTAACCACTCTTTTTTATATATCAAGCAGCCATTTTGGTACTTTAGCCAAGTGCTGGAAATAAATCACAAAATAATGTTCCATCGCTATCATTTCATTTATATTATAATAGTCTAAGTTACTTGACTGCCATATATGTCTTTATTTTTATATGCAAAGAACCCTTTTCTTTAAAAAATCAAAATTATTTTTTTTTTTTGAATAAAACTACATAAAAGTTCCCATGATTAAAAACATTCTTGGTACTTTTATGTTAGCCAGACTCAAGTCTCACCAATAGGATATTTTGCTCACCATTTAGCATTTTTTATTTTCCGCGTGGTAAATTAAAACATGTTTTGGTGTTAAATTAAAAGAACTACTTTGTTATCCCATTGACCAATTTCGGGAAATTATAGAAATCGCAAATATAAAAATTGACACAATTTTTATTTTAAATAATAAATAACAAATTAAATAGTAAAACAATAATAAAAATACAAATAAAAGGTAAAATTTAAAATCACTTTATGACGCAACAAACACGGTTTTTGTGTTTAATATCGAGTGAATGTGATATGAACTGTAAGCCATTATTGGCGTTTTAATCGAAGATTTTAGAGATAGTTTTCAATTGACGCGTGACCAAGTAGTATCAAACTAATCGTCATAGTTGGCTGTATTATTATTATTTTTCTTAAAAAAAAAAAAAAAAAAAAAAAAGATGCAAAAGCCATGAATTTGAAATGTTTCAATTTTAAATATAAATGTTATACTTTAAATAAAAAATGAATGAATTGACTACATTTTAAAAAATTTAATGAAATAGGGAAAAAATGTCACAGGAATATTGCTTTGATTTATCCTTTTCCGCCCATCTAAGAAAGAAATTTTATTGACCAATTTCGCAAAGTTACATAAATTTCCAGACTGCTCACCAAGTTATACAAATTGATATAATTTTTATCTCAAATAACAGAAAAACAAATAAATGAGCAAAATATAGATAAAAACAGTAATGAAACATCAATTTCAAACTCCCTTGATGAAGTAACAAACACATGTAACGTGTTTAATGTGATGTAGGGTGTCTCAAAAATATAAATTTTTAAATACTTTCAATCTCACCCCCCTAAAAAGTTTCATATGGCGAATTTAAGATTTCCTGTAAATTTTCAGCTAAAAAAAAAAAAAAAAAAAAAAAAAAATTGCAAGTCTTCTCAAGGTTGCTAAAAAATTTTAGAAATAATATTAATTCCATAATATTTTACATTTACATGCAAAATTATTACTTTTCAAATGTATATATATATATATATATATATATATATATATATATATATATATATATATATATATGAATATGAAAGCTATATGTATTTTTTATGTTGTTTGTAAAAAAAGTATCCTATTAGTATTATTTGGAGTAGAAAATATGATAAAATGACTAAAAACAAACTTCATTCAAAATTGCAAACTGCATAGTACAAAAAGTTGTATACTACTATCTTTAAGAATAAAAACTATTTCCCATAAATGGTCAACTTTTCATGTTTCACTTGGTTATAAATCAGGTAATGACTTCCCATCCCAATGAACTACTGTCAGTCAGGATTGTCCATCTGTCTGTATATAACAATTCAAAAACTGCCTAAACGTATTATGTGAAATTTAAAATATATAATTTTTACATAATTTTGTGGAGTCATTTCAAATTTTATCAAAATCGGATGCATAGTTCAATAACTGGAAGAATCAAAAGTATTCCGATCCATTACGGTCAATGGGGAAAAAAGTTCAAGTGCACTTTAATGGGGTTATACTTTTCAGAACATAATAAAATTGATATGTATCTATGAGGTTCATACTATAATATACATTCTGTACAATCTGTGGTGCAAAGAATATTTGTTATTGAATTACAGGGCCGCACAAAAGTATTCAATTACAGTTCTAGGAAGAACATTGTTTGATGCACGTTTTAATTGCATTTAACTTTTTAACATTTTATAAAATTGATATAGGTTGCTGAGGATTACTTCAAGTTATTTCCTGTATAATAGAAAGTAGGAAATATGTACAGGAACACACAAAATATTTCAAACGCTATTCTATATCCGAAGTACTGTTTACTGTAACAGCAAATTCTGAATATTTTTAAAACGCCGTTATAGTCGACCGCACCTCATTTCCTAAATTTTACGTGTAATTTCCAACTTGTTTCAAAAAGAGCAGCATCTCTAACTTCATAGCATTATTGATGCAATATTTTTTTTGAAAGATCCAACGATCATTCTTTTGGTAATTCCATCCAAAAATGGGATATTTAATTTTTATGAAAAAGCAAGTCATAACAGAATGAGCGAGATCCAATTGAAAAGATTTTGCAGAATGTACAAATAGGAAAGATTAATCACATCAAAGATCGTATTTTTAGGCATTACCTATATAACAAAAAACATCTTTGCTGAATTTTTTCATCATAATTTTTTAACGTCAACTTGTATAGGGGTTTCCAATTTGGACGAATTTTCACTGACATGTCGTATACTCGACTTATGCATGGAAATATATGATACTACTTATTTGTCATGTATAACTTTAATCTTTTTTAAGATATGATGCTTAATAGCGAGCTTGATTTTTCTCTTCATTACATACATAAATATAACGTTCTATGCAGGAACAGCATTATCACTGATTATATAGCTTCTTACTAGGTGCAGTGAGACTATATAAAACTAGCAGGTGCAGATTTTAATTGTGTTTTTATATTTAATTATTCATTTTATTTATTTTTGTCAATAATAAATACTAAAAAAATTTAATGGAAATAAATTATGCACAATTCATCCTCATTCATGATTAAAATTCCATATTTTTATCAAAATTAGTGAATTTTTTTGACTTTGAGAGACCTCTTAATTTTTTACCAGATGAGTTCTAACGTCATATAGTTTAATAATAGGAGTAGAAGAAACTTTTTAGAAAGTAAGACTAAAAAAAAAATAATTTTGGGGCACCTTAAGGTGAAGTGAATATGGAATTTGAGATCAGCCATTATAGGAATTTAATCTTATAGTTTTTCGATAAATTTTTGGTCGACTGTGTAATGAAGTAGTACTGAATACCGAATTCTTGATTTCCCTTTCAGAATCTTCTGATTTGACAAAGGATTGAGTAAGTAAAATGTAAATTAATTTAGGAATAAAAGTAGCATGATACAGTGCTTAACATATATTTAAGGGAGATCAAACTGGTCGCCAAGAGAGGCTAGTCATAATACGACCAAATCTTGTGAGTTTGCATATTTTACCTTAAAAGCATCTCTAACTTAATTTTGTTTCCCACCGTTTCGAGGTACGAAAAGAGCATTGAGATAGGTCACATGGTCAAGGCATAGTAAGGGGACTTAACCCCCTTTTAAAACATTTTGAGCCTCTCCTAGAAAAGATTTCGCGCACATTAAATGAATTAATGTTCCGAAAATCTAAATGAAATTCTGTTCAAAAATCTATTTCTATTTCGAGACCCTTTCACAGTTTTGCAGAAATACTAAATTGTCACTAAAATAAGTGTTTCAACACTCGCTCATCCTGTTTGTACAGATGAAGCTTACATGATCTTTAACACTGCACCCTCTATACACTCGAATGTTTCATCATCCTATTCTTTACTTAGCATAAAATGAAGTTATTACAACAGTTTAACCCTTTGCGGCGCAGAGCAAATTCATTGCTTAAGTGTTGAAACTAATGACTGACACTGGAATTTGAAAGCAACTTTATTTATAAATAAGAAGAATGTATATCGCGCATTCAATAAACCGTAAATTTTTAAATCAAAATTCCGATGCCAATGTGGCGTTTGGGAATTAAATTTAAGTGGTTTCATAGATGTACCCGGAAGGGGTTAATAATCTACAATAGTACCTACAGTTGGAATACGCACTCATTTATCTTTTTGCGTCATTGAGCGAGAGAAAATATAAACTCCCCCTCCCCCCTGTTATTCACTGCGCATGATTTGGAAAATTCGATGTGTGGTTGATTTTGGTGTAACTGTAGATCAGTGTATTTTAAAAGAAATGAAGATTGAAACAGCTACTAAATTTCAAAAAATATATATTAAAATATTTAATTGCTATAAACTTTTCTACCAACTATTGAACCGACTTCAAAAACTACTGCAAAGTGAAAAATAATTTTTTACATAATAGTAATAAGAAATTAAAATAAGAGCGTAGTATTTACAATGCGTGTTATTATATTTATGTACATTAATTTCATTTTTTTGGAGTCGGTGCCAGCCAAGCCAAGTTACATGTAATTTTCCAATAGACACATATCCAAGTACTTACGAGTTTTTTACGATTTAATATTTAGTTAAAAAAATAAACTTTATTTTAACTAAATATTAAATCGTAAAAAACTCGTAAGTACTTGGATATGTGTCTATTGGAAAATTACATGTAACTTGGCTTGGCTGGCACCGACTCCAAAAAATCAAATTAGTGTACATAAATATAATAACACGCATGGTAAATACTACGCTCTTAATTTAACTCCTGGTTACTATTATGTAAAAAATTATTTTTCACTTTGCAGTAGTTTTTGAAGTCGGTTCAATTTTTGGTAGAAAAGTTTATTTTTCTCTTTTTAGTTAAAAGTTAACGATTTTTTGAAGTCGGGTAGTAAAAATTATAATACAGAAAAATTATAGTAAATTATATGCGTATATCATGAGTGGGGTTCGAATGCAACTCTCGAAAACCAGAGCTTAAATCTGGCGAATTAGACCGCTCAGCCATCCTGACTACGCTCCAGGTGGCGATATTATTCAAACTCCATATTGTTTTTAATTTGCGAGAAATCACTAATTTTATTAGTTTATGCCTTATTACTAAAAAAGTACTGAACCAATTTCAATAAAATGGAAGAAGTACCAATGGAAGAGTAGTCTCTTTTATTTAACACAAAAACCAAATTAATCGGTTGGATAGTTTCAGAGTAATCGGTGAATATACACAGAAAAAAAATACATTCGCGCCGAATTGATAACATCCTCTCCTTTTTTGAAGTCACATAAAAAATACATATAAAAAGGGAAAAAAATTGTATACTATACACATATGTTAAGAGTGAGGTTCGAACCGACACACTATTTCAAAACCAGAGATTAAATCTGGCGCCTTAGACCGCTCGGCTATCCGGACTTCATTCTCTTCAGAGAACTTATTCAATGTCATGTTACTTTTCGCAAGTCTATTCCCCTTTTTCTGTAATCTTTCACTGATAAAGTATTGAGTTAATAAAAAATCTGTGATACTCGGTGGTAACGGTTAAATACAAAATATTCCTAATAGCATAATTAGCATTTAATTTGTTAAATATATATTTAAAAATTATAATACGGAAAATATTACTGTATACACGTACGTCAGGAGTGGGGTTCGAACCCACGCTGCCTTTCAAAAACCAGATCTTAAATCAAGCGCCTTAGATCGCTCGGCCATCCTGGCATCGGTAAATTTATTCGACATCCATATTACTACTGATTTGCGAGAAATCACTAATTTTATTAGTTTTTACCTAATTACTAAAAAAGTACTGAACCAATTTCTATGAAACCGAAGTGGTACCAATTCGAGAGCAAGCTCTCTCATTTAACAACAAAATCAAGTTAATTGGTTGGAAAGTTTCGGAGTAATCGGTGAACATACATAAAAAAAAATACAAACGCGTTGAAATGATAACCTCCTCTCCTTTTTGGAAGTCGGTTAAAAACAGACTTCAATTACTAATAAAATACATTACAAGATTTTAATAATTTGACATGTTTCGATTGAATTTACTCAATCATCATCAGAAAAAACAAAATACAATGAACACAAAGATGGAAAATGACAATAAACTGTTACAAATGAAATTTAAAAATAAATAAAAATCACGCGCGTTATATTTTCATTATGTTTCACGTTGCTTAATTTTAATTTTCAAATTATCTAACAAATCAACCCAAATATTTGGTATTTGAAATGACAAGGAGTCATTGCAGACCATTGAGCTTTTGACGTAAATTTCAATAGATTCTCTGATAAAAAGTTGCAAATAAAATCTGACCTATAAATTAATCTACTTTCATTAAACAAAATATCTATGTTTTCTATTTTATTTAGCCTTGATAATTTGGCTTTATCTATATTAAATTTTATGTCTGCAATGTGTTCTTTACATCTCACTTTGAATTTTCTCTGAGTCCTGCCAATATAATACAATAACAAGTTGGAAATTGCACGTGAAGCGTAGCAAATGAGGTGCTTTCGTACTATAAGTTTTAAAATATTCAGATCTTGCTGGTATAGTAAAGCGTACTTTCGATACAGTATAGTGGTCGAAATCTTCGTGTTCCTGTAAATATGCAGGGAGTAATTCTTATTATACTTCATTAATGTATATCTTATTCATAAAATGTGAAGTAGTTTAATATAATTAAAACACCTCCCAAACAATGTTTCCCCGTATAACATTATTTAGTGGAATACATTTGTGTGGCCCTGTAATTTAATAATAAATATTCTTTGCATCACAGATTATACAAAATGTATTTTTAGTACATATTTCATAGATTCATGTCGATTCTAATATATTCAAATGAGTGTAACACCATTAAAATGCATTTGAAACTTTTTTCCCCATTGACCGTAATGTAACGGAATACTTTTGATTGTCCCTGTAATTGATCAATGCATCGGATTTTCATAACATTTGAAATGACTCGAAAAAATTATGTAATAAATATACGTTTTAAATTTCAAACGATTAAAATGCATTTGAAACTTTTTTCCCCATTGACCGTAATGTAACGGAATACTTTTGATTGTCCCTGTAATTGATCAATGCATCCGATTTTCATAACATTTGAAATGACTCGAAAAAATTATGTAATAAATATACGTTTTAAATTTCAAATGATTAAAATGCATTTGAAACTTTTTTCCCCATTGACCGTAATGTAACGGAATACTTTTGATTGTCCCTGTAATTGATCAACGCATCCGATTTTCATAACATTTGAAATGACTCGAAAAAATTATGTAATAAATATACGTTTTAAATTTCAAACGATTAAAATGCATTTGAAACTTTTTTCCCCATTGACCGTAATGTAACGGAATCCTTTTCATTGTCCCTGTAATTGATCTATCCATCCGATTTTCATAAAATTTGAAATGACTTGACAAAATTATGTACTAATTATGTATTTTAAATTTCAAACGATTCGGTTGGGTAGTTTTTGCGTTGTTATATGCGGACGGACAGACAGACGGACAGACAGACAGACGGACGGACTGAGCGACAACAATAGGTGCTACGTATTTACATAATTACGAACGCACCTAAAACGTAACACTTTGTAACACGGTCCACAACTGTAATAGTCCAAGAGCCGACAACACAAAACCCTAAGTCATCGAGCAGAAGAAAAAATCCTTTATTTTATGAAAGCGTAGTCATAGGGTAATCTAATGATCCATGTCTATCGCATAAGCCAAAAATTAATACTACTAGTGCTTTATTCGTAGGCTTAACACTGTGTTTGAAATATATTCAAAAGTATGAAAACATGGAAAACTGGGTGCAGGATAACACAGTGCTAAACTTACAAACTATTAATGCTATTAATTTTTTGGCTTCACTTCCGGCGGGGGTTTTCTTGTGACACAGGGTTGTGGTTTCAACTCTTGAACTATAAAGGCACACATTTTCGCGAACCCATCGTAATCGCGAAAATTCAAGACTCGCAAATTATTTATTTATTTTTGTCTGAAATAATAAGAAAACATCAGAAATTTTTCGCTTATCCAAAATTTAATGATTACAGTTACTTAACACGTTGACCGCCGGTGACAGACACTGAACTTCACGATCAGGCTGCGTCAGTCACCTGGGACTGACAGATTAAAATATGGTATAACAGCGGTTCCCAAACTATCTTGGCACGCGACCCACATTTCAATGAAAAAAAAAATTTCGCGACCCACCCAAGATAAATTAGTATATCAGTACAGCCAAACCTCGTTAACATGAACGTCAAGGGGAATCAAAATTTGGTTCATGTTATTAGTATAAAATCTTCGTATTCGTTTTTACAGGGGACTGAGAAAACAGTTCATGTTAAAAGTAATTCACGCTAAGCGAATTCATGTTAAAAGTAATTCACGCTAAGCGTGTTCATGTTAACGGGGTTTGACTGTATAGCAATTTTTGTACGAACTCTATGCGTTCAGCTATCCTATCCTACAAAAAACTTAAATCTTCATACGGAAGATACTTTATCAACAAAAACTAGAATTGGTAATCTCAATGAGCATAAGAGAATAGTAATTAAAACAATGCACAAACTACAAAGACAGTTGAAAATACGTTTAATTATGATAAAAACATAAATTTACAATCAATGAGATTTCTGGTACTGGTGTGTACCAATGTGAGAAAATGTAATAACACGCAGTTTTTCTTAGTATTTGTTTTTCAACAACATCAAAGTAGAAAAGCATGTATATAATACATAAACACGAAATGTTAAATTTCATCAAGGACCTCAAAGCTAATTTAAATATTTCTGGATATTTTATTCGCATATTAATCTAGAAGGAAATAAAGTAAATTCCCTTAAAATATTATTTCCTGTTGAAATTATCATTTCTTTTTAAACAGATGACATAAAAGATATAAGTTGATGGCAAACCTCGATTAATCAGACACCCACTAAAACAACTGCCACGGCCCACCAGTGGGTCGCGACCCATAGATTGGGAACCGCTGTGATATAAAACTAAAAATAAATATGTTGTTTTGAGTAATTACTGAAACTTTTTTTGAAATTTACTTAACTTTTGTTTATTGCAGGATTATAATAATTATAAAACAATATATATTTTTTAGTTTTATATCATATTTTATTCTGTCAGTCACGGGTGCCGAATGTGGCTTAGATAAAAAGATCAGTGTCAGTCACCGTGTTAAATAAGAAATAAATACAAAAAATTGGTGAATACTATACAAGTATTTATTGATAAAACTAATGGAATGCAGCTCCTTTATTTACAATATTTATACCAGCTTCTGCGAAGCAATTCAAAATTATCACATGTTTGACTTCAACATCGCTAAATGTGTTTTTGAGATTTTTCAACTTTCGGTTTATTTGAAATTCGAGAAATTTTCAGCTCGTGAAATCACCAATATTTTTATTCTCACGAAAATAGATGCACTATTTCACAGCTTTCAGCCTTCTCAGTGGGGGAGGAGGGGGAGGGGGTTACCTGTGATTTTATTGAAAATCTTCTAGCTACGTTTCTACGAAATGTTTTTTAGATTATAAAAGAAAAAAAGACTGTGCAAATTTGGATTTGGAATACAAAAAAATCTGTTTCTTGTACTTGTTCTTTCTGAAACCAGGCCCTTGGTCAGTTTCTCTTTCCCCCCTCTCCCACTGGACCTGGTTGTTTTGTGTCTGCATGTGTAACCTAACTACAATAGGTTATGCTTGAATAAATGTATGCAAGTCATTTCGCTGTATATATTGGAATCTTCAATGGTACACTACAATATTAACTGAATTTAATCACAATGCATCTTCTACACAAACTCAGGATAAAACCAGATTATCCCATGAACCAAAAATCTATCGCCAAACTATAAGATTAACTGTGAATAATGAATAATCGTAAACGTCACATTCCCTGATTTTTATGAATATCTCTTTAAGTTTTGATAACATTATTATAAAATTTTAAATGAATAAACTAAATTCTGCAGTGAATATAAATATTAAGTTTCAAACCGTTTAGCTGGATAGTTCTTGCAGTGTTATGTGTGGCCATATAGACAGACCAGACAATGATTATGGGTGTTGTGTTTTTATAAATTAACGAAATTTTAGCATAGAACATAATGAAATGGAATAGTTTTTAAGTGTCTTTTGAATGAAGGGCTACACAGTGTTCTCGCTGTCGCTTGCCATGGTGCCAAATTGAGATTGAATTCTTCATTCGGCGAGTAAATAAGCGATTAGATTCGCCAAATTGCTAGCGCTTTTGCAATTTTTGCTTTTTAGTTCTTTTCTTTTTTTGTGCGTGTACTTTTGCCCTGTGCTTTGAAGAGTACAATTTTGAAACTGCATTTGATATATGGGCATCTAAAAAAGCCGAAGAATTCTAGAAAAATAAAAGTTCATTTGAATATGACATATTTTGATTTTTCAGATTCATTGTATGCAAAATCATAAAATTCTGAATTAACTTAGGAAGTTTTATTTTATAACATTTTAATAATATAAATCGATTTTAGAATTTTTTTAATTACGCAAGATATTTAAAATATGCATATTTTTAATATATTTGTAGCGGATAATTGAATTTATATTAATAGCAATCGTTGTCGCAGTTATAAAAACTCAGGTTATTTTAGAGCATATGGAGAAAAAAGGGGTACATTAAAGGATTAAAGATAATTTTTAGTGCTACATGGTGAATTTATTTGGCTAATACTTTTTTCCTTTGGCGAATGTTTTTTATTTTTAATAAGCCAAATTATTAACGTTGGTCAAATGTCAGCGAGAACACTGGCCATATATATTTTTAATACCGAGCATGCCTCAGTAACATATTTAAACAAGGTTTACACAATTCTGATAAAAACATTCCCGAATTTTCCCCTGACCTTTCTGTATAAACATTTGGCTTACATATTGTTGTAAAACCATCCACAATTGACCATTTTAGTGTAGAAAAATGCTAAAAAAGTATGTGCTGTATGAATTTCTGTTTTTAACTTTTCTATTGTAATATGTAAGCATCAATTTTATATAAAATTTTAGACTGGATGAGTAATTAATTGAAAATTTCTTCATTTTCAGCCATGAAGAGTAGTACGTCAAAAATTCCCTGATCGCTTCAAATATTTAAAAAGTTCCCAGCCTAAATTTTCAAATTCACTGATTTTTCTCTTTTTATCAGGTTTTCCTGATCCGCAAATATCCTGTTCAATTAAAGAACAATTTAAGTATATTTATGTAAAGTTCGTACAGACAGACAATCAAAACCATAAACACTTTCAAGTACGTTGGAAAGCGTTACAGACGCATAATAACTTGTATTTGAGTTTTGGCAATTTATGTCAATATATTGAAGCATACTTGAATCTTTTTGTACATAACTCTATTTTATCTGCTATCTATATATACATACCTCTATTTAGCTAAAATTTAATTAAGACTGAAGCACAAATAATGGAGGTCAACTTTTAATTTCTACAAAAATTTACCCTTAAAGTGTTAAAGTGAAAAAAAGTAACTACAATAAATCTTTATGATAAAAATTTGCTGTGACGTAATGAAAAGGTGATGAGTTTTTTGCTTATTATCAAAAACACAATACGCTATGGAAGACTTCTTGAAGATTTAGAAAAAAAGTGTACATTTTTATTTCAATGCTACATGCTGAAACACATGATGTTATAATAGTAAATGCATCGACAGATACAGGATTCATACGCAATTTTGAGAGTAAAAAGATAAAAAATTTTCAGCAGATGTCTATCTGATATGAGATAATTGATGTCTTCTTAGAGTACTCCTATTAGAATATGCTTTGGAACATACTCACAAACAAAAGGCTTCTCTCCTGTATGTGTCAAGAGATGGCTTCTTAGATTACTATTCGTAGAAAATCCTTTGGAACATACTTCACAAACAAAAGGTTTTTCACCTTTATGAGTCAAGAGATGGCTTCTTAGATTACTATTCGTAGAAAATCCTTTGGAACATACTTCACAAGCAAAAGGCTTTTCACCTGTATGTGTCAAGAGATGGTCTCTTAAACTATTATTCTGAGAAAAACCTTTGGAACATATTTCACAAGCAAAAGGTTTTTCTCCTGTATGAGTCAAGAGATGGGTTCTTAGATTACTATTCGTAGAAAATCCTTTGGAACATGTTTCACAAATGAAAGGTTTTTTACCTGTATGAGTCAAGAGATGCCGTCTTAAACTACTATTATCAGAAAATTCTTTAAAACATACTTCACAAACAAAAGGTTTTTCACCTGTATGAGTCAAGAGATGCCTTCTTAGATGACTATTTCGAGAAAAACCTTTGGAGCATGTTTCACAAATGAAAAGTGTTTTTCCTGTATCACCTGAGAAATGCTTTTCTTTATCCTCATTTTTAGGAACAAAATGTTGTTGATTGGAGGAAGAATTTTCTTCTGTAATCAATGACATTTTCTTGCGTTAAAATTTATTTTCAGATGATAACAGAAACTTCTTCAAAGTTTGAAGAAATTTTTGCCATTTTCAATTAAGGAAATGACTTACTGAACTTCAGCAAAAACAGTTTTAGCTACTATTGAATCTGAAAAACAGAAAGAAAAATAATAAACAAGACATTTTTAATTAACTGTACAAAATTTTAAATGTCAACTAAGTAGCTGATTAGACAACTTTGACTTCTTTGGGGACTGGTCATCCAGCTTCGGAATTCTCCTCCGTATTGTTAAATCCATGGACGTTGGAGGTATTCGTATATTCAAACTATCTCTTGGGGAGATTAATATTTTTAACTTCTTTTTTTTCTGTGTACTCTTTGTTAAAAGATGTTTCCCTTATTCCTTAGTTCTCAAACTATTTCTAATACCTATGCCTAGTTCAATATTTTATGTATTAAAAGCGGGAAAACTGTGAGTAAGAGTGGCAAACATTTCATATAAAATAAAGTCTATACTTCAGAGGTATTTTGAGAAGTAAGAAAAACAGAGACATCTTTTAAGAAGTGTCTACAAAAAATAGAAGTTAAAAATATTAATTTCCTGAGTAGATATTTTAAATATACGAATGTATCCAATGCCCTTAGACTTTACATTGCTGAGGAGCATTCGGAAATTGAGTGAACAGCAGAGATGTAGTGGAAGGTATACGGGGGTATACGCCAAATATCTTCTGGATTTTTTTAAGGAACGCCGCATACCCTCTGTTTCTCTAGAAAGCTATAGTACTGTCGAAGTTCTATAATCCGCACACGTTTCAGCCAAAGATTGTGCGGATTATAGAATATTGTGGATTACAGATTATTATGGATTATACGTCATTTTATTATTCCTAGATAGCAAATCCTTTAATCAATATAACATGAAAAGATAAATATGAAATCCAATGATTAATTCAATATACTATCTAAAAAAATTCCTTTTTAAAGTTATTTTATTAAAAAAATTATATATATATGTATGTACATTTAAATAAAAATAATTACATATGTTCCATAATGCGGTAATCCATTTTTTACTGTTAATAAAATAAAAGAGTTATACAGTAGACTCCTTTAAATCCGCACAGCTTGGGACCAGAGGTTTTGCGGATTTTAGAATTTTGCGGAATTCTGGTCATTGCTTTGTTTAAATTTTTTTAAAAATAATTTGAATGTAATTAATAATGAAATCAAAAGTTTAATGAATGCATACAATATACTAAAATATTAAAATAAGTAATAAACTAAAATAATAAAAATTTTGATATTTTAAAAAATGATTAAAATACTAAAAGGAAAGATCAAATTAATAATCAATAATGTACAATTAAATATTCATTATAAAAGAGGAAATGTGTTTTTCCTAAATTATTCAATGAAACTTGCGTTATAAAGGTACATATCTAATTCACATCAGGATTATAAAAGAATGAAACTTTATTTCCTGTTTAACCAGACTTAATAACCAAAAAAGCTTGATTAATATTGCTTGATGTTTCATTGTTTACATCTGTAAAATATGTGCGGATTTTAGAGAGTTGCGGATTTGAGGGAGTCTACTGTATTAACAAAAAATGTATGTTTTATTATGATTTTTTCAAGTTTTTTATTATTTGTTTTTTAAAAAAATTTTGAATCACGATTTATTAAATTTTCTTAACTGTTTATTTCATTGTTTACATTCATAAAGTAACGCGAATTATAGAAAATTGCAGATTATGGGTGCGTAGATAATCGATCTTTGACTGTACTTACATCGCAGGGTATATTATCTACTTTGAGCGTATACCCTCTACTTAGAACGTATTCGCTCTGGCTTTTTTATGACTATACCACTGATGACCAGCTCACTGAACTCGAGTACAGATAAATATACATATGTGTAATACAGCTGAATTCCTATATTCCGCACAGGTTTCAGCCAAAAGTTGTTCGGATTGTGGAATATTGCAGATTATACAGTATTATGGATAATACGTCATTTTATTACTTCTAGATAGCAAATTCTTTAATCAATATAATATGAAAAGATAAATATGAAATCCAATGATTAATTCAATATACTTTCTAAAAAATTCCCTTTTTAAAGTTATTTTATTAAAAAAATTATATATATATGTATGTACATTTAAATAAAAATAATTACGCATGTTCCATAATGCTGTAATCCGTTTTTTACTGTTAATAAAATAAGAGTTATATTAACAAAAAATGTATGTTTTATTATGATTTTTTCAAGTTTTTCATTATTTGTTTAAAAAAAATTTTTTTGGATCACGAATTATTAAATTTTCTTAGCTGTTTCTTTCATTGTTTACATTCACAAAGCAATGCGAATTATCGAAAATTGCGGATTATCGATCTCTGACTGTATTTAAGTAGAAATATTGATCATGGTCTACCTAATACATCTTTCTTTTGAGTTTACGTGGTAGGGAGCTGTACATATACAATATTACCATCTTTTGTGGAGAAGGGGTGGGAATCTGGCACTTGACATTATATTGATATCCATCCCTACCACTAGATCAGGCATGAAAGAAGGAAATAAGGAAAAAGGTGGAATAATTTTCCAATTTATACAGTAAAATGAAATTCTTAGAATTTAGACACATTTATTAGTTACTCATACAATAAAATAAAATAGAACTGTACATATGATTGTTGTTATTATTATTTTGTAATTTAAAATTAAAAAGAAAAAAAGGTAATGATAAATGTAGGATAGATATAAAAAAATAAAAGTATTGAGGCAGTCTGCTGAAAGACATAAATCCTAATACCTGGTGAAAACTTATATGAAGTACTACAGGGATTATTTTTTCAAAATAAATATAATTTTGCATAATTTGACTGTTTAAAATTTTAACAGTGACCTCCCCCCCCCCCCACATTTTTTAAAATCTCCATGCTAAGTATATGCACTTCAAATTGATTTTTTTTTTTTTTTTTTTTTTTTGACATACATTTCCAAGCATGTAACACTGATATCACTCAAAAGTGTTGTACAATAGATTCCCTCAAACCTGCACAGCATGGGATTAGGGGTTTTGCAAATTTCAGAATTTTGCAGATTGCTTTATTTACATTTTTGAAGCAGTCATTTGAATGTAATTAATAATGCAATCAAAACTATAATGAATGCTTTTAATACAACAACAAATTAAAGTAAATAATACACTAAAATAATAAAAATGTAGATAAGTTAAAAAATGATTTAAATTATAAAAGCAAAAATCAAGTTAATAATCAATAATGTATGATTAAATATTCAAAATAAAGATGAAATGTATTTTTTCATTTAATGAAACTTGCCTTTTAAAGGTACATAAGTAATTCACATCAAATCCATAAAATAAGGAAGTTTTATTGCAGCTTTATCCAGACTTAATAACCAAAAGAACCCTGATTAAAACATTATATACAGGATGCATTTAAACTCTTGTGCAAAATTTTAAGGGGTGATAGTACTTATCAAGACAAATAATATTAAACAGGAAAATAATGATCCCAAATGTCTTCTGAAGAACATAGGCGCCATTAAAGTTTAGGGTCCAAAATTTCAAAAAATGGAAAAATTGCTCGATTCGTTTTCAGTTTTCACTAAAACTATTTCTTATGTCAGTATTTTCTAGAAAATAAATGCCAATAGAGGCCACTAAAGACTTTGGAGTAACAAACAATTATATTTTACCGTTATTTTTTGCATCTCATTAAATTTGTTTTAGAAGCTTAGATATAAACTTAAATTTTGAGCTTAAACTCTGAATCGATAGGGGTGGTTAAGTAAGCACAAACTAAACTGTGTTCAAGAGTGGAGAGGGGAGGCTCAAACTTCAAATGATTATAAAAAATTGAAAAATTGGTCGATTCATTTGCGGTTTTCGCTAAAACTATTCTTTATGTCAGTATTGTCTTAAAAAAATTATAAAGACAAATTTCAAAAATACCGATAGAGGGCACTTTAGACTTTGGAGTAATGAACAACTATTTTTTACCATTATTCTTTGGATTTCATTAATTTTTTTAGAAACTTAGACATAAACTTAAATTTTGAGCTCAAAATCTGAATCGTTGGGAGTGGTTAAGTAGCGCAAACTGAACTGTGTTCAGGGTATGAAATTCAACCTCCCCCCCCCCCCTAAACACAGTTCAATTTTGCAATACTTAATTACTCCCAACAATTCAGAATTTAAACTCAAAATTTAAGTCTAAGCTTTTGCAAGCATTTAATATGGTACAAAAAATGACGGTAAAAAACAGTTGTCAGTTACACTAAAGTTTAAGATGCTTTCTAACGGAATGTTTTGAAATTTATTTTCAAGGTACTACTGACATAAAAAATAGTTTTAGCAAAAACCGCAAATGAATCGGCCAATCTTTCCGCTTTTTATAATCATTTGAAATTTGACCCCCCACCCCCCTTGAACTATTGCCCCTTGATGTATTACTTGGATTAAGTGATAATTTGCTAAAAATTATTTCCAATCACATTCGAAAAACAGTAATTTAATATCATTAAATACACATAAAATTGTTGAAAATGATAATTAATAAAACAAAATTTATTAAACAAATATAAATTAATGACAAAAACTACAAAAAATTTAAACTATTAAAAAATCTGCATAAATTATGATAAATAAAAAAATTATTTTATGTATTATAACATCATGGCTGTCATTAGCTATTCTACACTATATGGTTGTCAAAATTAAATGTTAATGAAATCAGTATATTTGGCATCATGCTAAGTGTAGTTCTAGTTGACATGGCTTGAATAATACATAAGGAGTCTATTTTTCTTGTTTATATTGGCATCATTTGATTTACTTGTATTATTTATTACTTTAGTATTTGGTACTACTTGGTTATTCCATCGACTGAAAGACTATTGCCAACTATAACATGTGAATAATGGCTGATTGCAAATGTCACATTCACTTAACACTGACTACGATACACATATTTTTTTTTAATTCAACTTCTTTTTTTTCCATTTTTCGATTATTTTTACTAATTTATATGTTCTTCGATTATTTAAAATAAAAATTATGTCAATTTATTAAGTAAGTGGTGATTTTTACATTTTAGGTTGTGCTGTGAAAGAATATGCCATTAAAATATTGCTATCACTCACATATTTTTAAAAAATTCAAAATCTTGAAAATCTGAATTTTGTATTATTTATTCAACACATATACCTTAAAAAATTTATCATTTAATATTTTAGTAATGACAAACTTTTAAATACAGTCAAAGATCTATAATCCGCACAAGTTGGGACCCAAGGTTGTGCGGATTATGGAATTTTGCAGATTGTAGAGTATATAGGATTATTTGTAATTTTATTATTCTTAGACAGCATTTTAATTTTATAATCAGTATAATATGGAAAGATAAATATGAAATCTAGTAATTAATTTAATATGTAATCTCAAAAAATGCATTTTTAAAATTATTTTATTTAAAAAAAATGATATGCATGTGCATTTAAATAAAATAATTACATGTGTTCCGTAATACAGTTTGTTGTTACTGTTAATGAAATAAAAGAGTTATATTACAAAAAAGTAGATGAGCTATACGTGAGATCTTTTAGCTGCTGAAGAACTTGAAGCATCATTACTACGCTCTCCGTTATTCATTTTCCACCTTGCATATGCATTAAAGTAAAAAGTAAAAATCAATACTAGATGACACTTGAGCCATAATTCATATACATGAACTCATCAACTGTGCATGTTATCAAGTTAAGAATGTAAATAGAATGAAAAAAAGAGCTCCCCGGCTAAAGCTTAGTTTCCAGAAAGATCGGATCATGAGAAATCAATCAGAGTTTGCTTGGAGTTGAAGGTTACCGTCATTCCGTAATACAGTTTATTTTTTTACTGTTAATAAAATAAAAGAGTAAATTAAAAAAATACATGTTTTATTATGATTTTTATTAAATTTTTTATTATTTGGTAAAAAAAATCACTTTTGGATCACAGATTTGTAAATTTTATTTACTGTTTATTTCATTGTTTACATTCATAAAGTAACGCGGATTATAGAAAATTGCAGATTATGGTTCCGCGGATTATAGATCCTTGACTGTAAATACTTATAAAGCTTAAAATTAATATTTAAAACACTGAAAATATGCTTGTTTATAAAGTTTCAAAAAAATGTAGAAGAATTTTTGTAAAAAGAAATGATATTAATAAGAAATTTCACACTTTATGTAGCAGTAAATGTCTTATCTGTGGATGCTCTCTTACAGGCACAATCAATAGCTTCAGTAATAAGGTTTCAACAGTAATCTCCAAGCATATTAGGATTCCACTTGCCTTAATATCGGGTTTCCATTGCAGAAATATCCTGGTGGAAGCGCTCTTCATGCTCGTCGCTCACAGCTCCCACATTTTAAGGGGGAAAATTTAGATGAGATGCTAAAAAGTGGTTTTTCAACGACACTGAACATCCTAAATCTTTGTAACTTTTTAACAAGTCTTTAATTAATGTTTTATAGTTAGGACTTTGATGATTTCCAAAGAAATGTGTCATATCATTTTAAAAATCGATCCATGCTGCTTTTTCTAAGGCACTTAATGTAGCATCGAAATTTTTATCCTCCATAAGGTGTCTAATTTGTGGGCCAACAAAAATAGCCCCTTAATTTTTGCTTAGCTTAGCAATGGCAATTGTTCTTGCAGATGTTGAAATCCACGACCTTCTTTATTTATGGTTTTAACAAAATTCTTTATCAATCGCAACTTTATGTGGAAGAATAACTTTCTTTTTATCGATTAGAGAAACGTTTTGGATATTTTTTTCACCTGCAATATAATGTTTGTGCTCTGGCCACTTCTTTCTGATATAATGCTCATGCTTTGTTTTGTTATCCCACTCATATAGGAAACAGCAATATTTTGTATAACCTTGTTGTATACCAATAAGAATAGCAATTACTTTAAAATTATATATATATTTCAATCATGATGTGAGTAATCAATTTCATGAAGTAGTATCTTCATATTTTCATAAGACTCTTTCAATATGCAAGAATATGCTATTGGAATAGATGGCAGGGCACTTCAATTATGAAGAAGCACAGTCTTCAAGCTGATTTTCAAATAATCGATAAACAATCGCCATTGTTCCGAGTTATTTTGACAATTTAAAGCAGACATTAAACCACTTATATTATTACAATAGCATAAATCACCTTTTCTTGAAAAAAATGTCGATATTTCTTATGTTGATCTCAATAAATATATATCTTTGTATTGTTTTTCAGGAGATTCCAACCTTGCAATCTTGATCCACATAATTCTGAGTTTTTCTTTGATAAATTTAAATCTCTCACATGATTATTTAATTTTCCTTGAGTAATTAGGCGTGGTTCTTCATTTATGACAGGAGAATAGTTTATATCAGATGTAGAGGAAGTTTCAGTTTCATCAATTTTCATTTCTACTGCTGAATCGTCATATGTAAAATTCACTGGAGATTTCGGCATTGGTAAATCATCATTATGTAATACTGGTCACATTTCTGGCGACAAGTTTGGGTACTTAATTTTATGTTTACTTCTTGCAGAGAATCCTTTCATTTTTGTAATACAAAAGTAGCAGTCAATTACATGATCCTTCGGTTTGCGCCTTATCATGGGTATAGCAAAGGGCTCTCTTGTACCTTTCATCCACGTCCGGAGGTTTGTAGCAAATCATGTATAATAAGAATTAGGTGTCCATTTCTTATCTTGAAAGTACATCGATGCTTTTTCAAAGTTAGCTCCCTGCACACATAGGAAAAAGAATTGGGTTCATTAATGTAACCTCTACATATTTCTCACAGATTTTAGAGGAAAATTGGATAATTAGAATCAAAATTAAAGTAAAAAGTCTTACAGAACAAAGAAATAGTAGTACACTTGCTCTGAAAGATAAGTTTGAGTTGTCACAGATTTGCATTAAAGCCAAATATTGTGGGGGTGGCTAGCGCTGTCTGTTTAAAGTCGCTAACATAAAATTGATTATTAGGGGGACATCTGTTTCTACTCTCTTGCTGTATCTTTTATCATTGTAATTAGAAAAAATAATGTTTGTGTAAATTAAACGCTTGCAAGAGAATAGTGTAATATAGTTATGATGCCTACATACTCCGAAAGGTATAAATGAAATTTCTCAAAATTGGAGGGTGATAGAAAATTTTTACATATTCTTTTTCAGTAGCTTGAAAATTTAACTTTCTAAGTAATTTGCCTGTACTTTTCCATTTCCCTAAAACAACTTTAATCTATTGTGGACAAAAAAATTTTAAACAAAATTGTACCTAAAGATGTATGTCAAATAAAGTCGCATTCAAGTGTATTTTAGAAATAAAAAAAGGAGGGAAGTAAATTTTAATTAGGATTATTCTTATAAGCATTGTTATAAAAATGCAGGAAAACCCTCAAGATGCTCATTGATTTAAAGAAATGCAGATGAGTTTCACCCCTGATTAAGCAACAATATGACAATAAAATTAAAATCTTTTAACGACTTTTTGCAAATTTTGCATTAAAATAAGTATTTTTAAGCACCAAAAATTGTCTTTGAAATATGCAAGCACTTTTAAGGACTTTCAAGGACTGTAGAAACCCTAAATTATATTAGACTGGGAGGTGGCGGTACAGGTAATCACCTCATTGAGTTCACGACTGAAATTTCAGAATTTGTCAAAACTCAAATCACATAAACGCAATCGATCATCCAAGTCATATCTTGGTGGAAAACAACTGCAAACATGATTTTAGAAGTTGACTCATAGGTTTACTATTGTGTTTTCCTGTATCCAAATGTATGAAAACATGCAGGACTGGCAGCAGAAAATTACAATGTCAAACCTAAAAGTCAAACGCTAAAATTGGCTTTTCAGGTGTTTTACATTTAGAAATGACTACACCCAGGGACGTAGCTTTAGGGGGGGGGGGAGGGGGGGAGCCTCCCCTCCCAATAAGTTTATACATTAGGGCGCCAAAGAAGGTTTAAGGGCGCCGTTAGGCGCCCGAAATAAAGACTTTGTTAGTAGTAACAAGTAATTATAAACTAACTTAATTTTAAATGTAAAATTACAAAGTGAGTTATTATTCACTTACAAAACATGGAAAAAGCACTTAATCTTAGACTTGTTACTACCTCTATTCTTTCACTCTTATCCCAAGGAAAATTTATGCATCTGAAATAAAAAATTTCAAAAACGGACTTCTAATGAATTCCAGGATAGATGAACAATTATTTCCTTCTTATAGTAGTTGTTGGTCATCCTTAGAAATAGATAGAAAGGGAAAAGAAGTGTGGAAACGACTGTAGTGCGTTTGAATGGTTCTATAATATGTTTTAGTAGTAGGGCGCCACAGAAGGTTTAGAGGCGCAGCCAGGCACCTAAAAAAGAGGGTTTCAAAATGGGCGCCATGGAAGGTTTAAAGGCGTCGTTAGGCACCTAAAATTTTTATTATTAATGTGGCATTCTTAGATTATTTTTTACACGCACAAAAAAAGAAAAAATAATGAAATAACAATAACATGATTTGGAATTAATATTATTATAAATTTAGAAGAAAATAAATTATGGTTTCAAAAAAACATAGGAGATCCATTACATTTGAGACATTTTGAGATTACTACCAGGCGCTATCCCCAGTGTGAAAACAAGAATACATTCCGGAAATAGGCATTGTTCGAATCCTACATGTAATTTGATCTTTCGGTGAAAAGCTCTCCCCTTATTCCAATCCAAGGTTGGTGGTCTTCGACAGGTTCATCTGACATTAACTATTTTAACTCCCCTCTTATGCCCTTCGTTGTGTGGGGTTAGATAATTTCCGGGCGTCACCTACATACATCTTTGTTGTCCAGTGTCTAGTGTTGTCAGATTGTACTGAAGCTAATAATGCGACTTTTCAAAACTAGCGATTTTTTTCGTTCAATTTTTAAAATAAACATAAAAAGCTGTCTTTCGTAGTCGTCCAGAGAGAAGAAATTCAGTCATGAGTGATGACTGAAATAAAACATAAAAACAAAAAACCAGGATCTTACTAAAGAGAACAAAACAGAAAAAGAAGTTATGAAGCGGAGAAATGATGCAAATTTTTGAAAAAGTGGATGAAAAACATTGATGCAGTCGAAGATAAAAAATTTACATATTCTCCTTTAGTTAAGCATGTTCTTAAAGTACAATGTTAATCTTTCTGACGCAATTGTGAGTTCATTTTTATCATTGCTATTATTAGTGGAAAAAATCGATTAGCATTCTCAGTTTTCCGGTAAATTTAAGTTTTAATGGTTTTTATTATTTATTTCCTAAACAGATAGCTATTTTTTGATTAATGATGATTTCTGAAACTTTTACATTATTAATAATCGACCTAGTTTTAACCCAGGACTGGGCAGGAATGAAGCTTTCCCCAAAATTAAAAGAGATATATGCTTAAGGGTGTACTCGAAAACATGCTTTTCCAACCTTCAACATCTCGAAATTTTCTGATAGAATTTCAAACTCATTTTTAAAAATAGAAACACGAAACTGTATTTACTGGGGAACTAAGATAATAAAAGGGAAAATGTGTTATTCCATTTTACAGAAACTGGAATAAGGAAAGTGCGTGTTTACAAACAAGTGCTTCCTTCAACCAGGGGCGTAAACCACCTTAGTCGCATAGGGGGGTGTAGGCTCAAAAATTTCCGACTCCAAGAATGAAAATTTCCGAGTACTATGGCCAACATGTGACTAATATAAATATATATATATATATATATATATATATATATCATAATTCGCAAGATAATTATGACTTAGTGTATCGAGATAGTCAAATAATCTTATAGTATGGTATTATTAGTCTTATATAACAATATAGTTTTCCCGTTATTAGACGATTTCCTAATGGAATACAATAACCTTACCACCCGAGAACGACACGGGTAGTACATAATATAAATAAGCAGTCACACGGCTTTCCAGCAATATATCACATGAAAGGTAACGGCTAAATTTAGAAAAGTGGTCGCCCGTGAAGGCAAAGTAGGAATCCAATGATATATCACAAGAGAGATGTATTCCAAATTTAGGAAATTGTCTTCGGTCCCAGAATAAACCCTTCCCTTAACTATAAATTTTTCATATATTATAAGTAATATTTACCGGAGGGCCCCGTAAAAAAATACGATCTAAAATGATAAAACGCTACAATTTGAAAAAAGATCAAAAATTGTCCCCGGTAGGGAAATAGGAGGGAGTCAGGGAGAGGGGGAGAAAGACTTATAACATGAAAGAGTGATCTGAGGGTTTTCCTATGATATGTGACCATGATGGGTCCAAAAAAGTATGGAATTTTTCCACCCTCATTTTAACCACCTCGGAGGTGGAAATTTTAAAATATCGCTGAAACACATATTTAATTAGTTTTTAATAATTTTATTTTCTGTTGTTTCACGCTCTTATTTGAAAAGACTGTTGAGATGTGCCAAATGTTCTAAATTTTTCAACCCCCCCCTTTTAACCCCCTTAGGGTGGGATTTCTAAAATCGTTGGATAACGTTGTTTAATAATTTTTTTAGTAGATTTATTTTCTGGAATTTTACGCTCCTACCTTAAATGTTTGCCGAAATATGGCAATTTGTTCCAGAATTTTTGACACCTGCCCCCGCTTGTCCCTCTTAGGGGGGGGGAGGTAATTTCAAAATTTCCATCTTAGTGCATGCTTACATCATAAGAAATATTTTCTCTCCAATTTTCATTGTTCTAGATCAGGCATGTCAAACACGTGGCCCGCTGTCTAATTCTCAGTGGCCCGCCAAGCTTTTGGCACGTTACTTGTGATTAATTCAGTTGTTCGAATGCGTATCCTGAAAATACCCTTTTCTGGAGCACACTTATACTAAACATGGTTTTAGAGCTAGTAAACATCGTAAACATATCTTATAACAGTGAAGCCATTTAGGACTTTAATTTTATTCAGAAGGCTACCACTATTTTTGAATAGTAATTTTTGTTTTATTTATTTATTTATTTATTTATTTATTTATTTATTTTTTGTCATTAAATATACGGAATACTTCTCTTCACAATGTGATAGCATTCTGCATAAAAAACTGAATAAAAATAAACATTCCATTCATCTTAGCAACAGGTATGGAGTAAAGACAAATGCAATTCAATTTTAAATTTTATCTCCAAAAATTGCGGATACAAAGATTAACCAAGTGGAATATATCCAGGAGCAGAATTTTGAGTCTGAAATTTTAAAAATTTACAAAACTTTTACAATATTTTATTTAAAATGTTCATAAGTTTTACGTCGAAATGAATACTTTATTTTACGATTCTCTTCAGTTTTACTAAGGTGTTTTATTAAATAAAAATAAATGCATTTTAAAATTAACAAAATTTGACGCTAATTAAGAAAAGTTTGAACTTTCAAAAAATCAAAATTAAAAATGAAATAATTTTGAAATATGTTTTTTTTTTTTTTTTTTTTTTTTTTTTTTTTTTTTGAAAGATCACACAATTTATCATTTTTTGCATGAGAATCAAGTACAATAAATCCATCAATTTGTACAAGAAATCCGAATATGCCATCTAAATTATTTACCTCGGTCTTAGTAGAAATTAAACATGATTTAAGTTCTTTGACTATTTTCATTATTTAGGTTACTAAATGCATCATTGTTTATGAATTGTTGCTTAATCTTTCTTTTCTGTTTATGAAATACACAAATTATATTGACATACTCATATACATCCAGGATTTATTTAAATGTCTTCTACCAGTATTAATCAATATGATTAACTGAAAATGAACATAGCAGATTTTTTGAAAAGTGATTTAGAATTCCATTATATTAAAAGGAAAACTGAAGTTTTATATTTGTTTGTATTTGAAAAGAATTAAACATTAAAAGGTGCTACAGTACAAAGTATAAATAAAAGTCATAAAATTCTGTCCAAACAACGAAAAGATAAACTGTCACAACTGAAACTGGTACTTCTGAAAAGAGAAACAAGGTGCTTTCCCCGAGTCTATAAAAAAATTATTTTGCTTTATAAAAATAATTATTATCTTTATGAAATTAAATATATCTTGAGGCGAAATTATTTATCAGAAATTGGAAAGAATGGTATACACAAAGCAGTTAAAGAAAATTGAAAATACTATAAACATAAGTATATCATTCCTAGAAAGTATTATATGAAATAGGCAGAAAAATTTGTAAAACCTAAATATATGCTTAAAAATTTATGATGCGTATATTATATTTGTGCATATTATATTTGTGCACTTAATTATCGTCAATCTGAGAAATATCTTGGAAATTTGGGTACTGAAGATAATTTTCTTACACAGATATTTGATGGCTGTTAATTTTGAATTATACTATTTTCATTTCAAATTTATATATTAAGAATGGGATTTATTAAAAGACAGTACATAGACAATGTACTTGCTTGAAATATTCATTTGAAATTACAAAGCACTGAGTAAACTTCAACCACAAGATAATTTTCATGATAATATTATGTTATTTGATAGTATTCGTGTTTTCAATCAGAACTTTGACAAAAAATATTTTAAAAAGAAAATGGATTTCATCCGGGGGGGACACATTACAGTTCCGGGGGGAAATTACACTTTTTTACCATTGAAAATACAAAATCTCAAATTTTCCGGGGGGACATTTGATGGCTCCGGGGGGATGTCCCCCCGGGCCACCCCCTGAATTCAACAATGTTTATAGGTTAATACCATTTTTTCCAATCGAACAAGAATTTTCTGACTGATTTTTCTCTTTTTTCCAAGTTATAAGTATTTATATGTTAATACGTAATACTATTTTTTCCGACTAAACATGACTTTTCCGAAGGAGTGGGAAATTTTTCGAATTTTCGTTTTTTCAATCGATAAGTTTTTATAGGTTAGTACCATTTTTTCCGATCGAACAAGAATTTTTCCGACTGACTTTTCCGTTTTCAATTTATAAATTTTTATAGGTTAATACGTAATACTATTTTTTCCGACTAAACATGCCTTTTCCGATGGAATGGGAAATTTTCCGAATGATATTTTCGTTATTCCAATTTATAAGTTTTTATAGGTTAATACCATTTTTTCCTACCGAAAAGGATTTTTCCGACTGACTTTTCCGTTTTTCCAATTTATAAGTTTTTATAGGTTAATACCATCTTTTCCGATTACAAAACGCATATTTCGATGGAACGGGAAATTTCCCGAATGACATTTCCTTTTTTCCAAGTTATAAGTTTTTATACGTTAATACCATTTTTTCCGACTAAACATACTTTTTCCGATCGATCTGGGAATTTTCCGACTGATTTCTTTCAGGGGGAGTGCTGCACCCCCCCCAAACCCCCCCGGGATTTACGCCCCTGCCTTCAACCAATATACCAATTACATTTTTGCTTTAACGATCATTACAGGAATCAACATGGCGACGTTGACCAATCATACAACAGAGCTTTAAATCGTGGCATTAGACCAATCAGATCGCCTTGTCTTCTTGTGTACAGTAGGAGTCTTAAAGACGGGCAGGAAATTACTGTGGATCCACAGTAATTTTGCCCACAGTGACGTCAGCTGCCCTTTTCTATAGACCACCGTTACTTCCTTGAAAAGGGGTCGAATGTTCATCGAGAGATTTAACATTCCTTTTTTACATTGGTGGGAGTGATAGTAGTGGGCCCGATCTCGGAGGATCTCCCCAGAAAAAATTGAAGGCTAAATTCAATGGACCACTAGCATTTCTGACGTCAAAGAACGCCACGATGGATTCTAGCTAATCAACTTCTCCATTTATCCCACAAGCATTCACCAAAAGCCAATCAAATACCGCAATGCTTGTGGGAAACATTGCAAGCTCCTCCACGTACATGTGGTCAATTACACTGGTGTCCAAAATTTAAGCATAATTGGTAATTAAGTAATTATTTTTAAGTAATGAAAGAAATATGAATCGGAATGTGCTGAAACTCCAGGTGTGTAAACAAAATAGTACGCGTCACATATTTTCGCGAAGAGTTTTCCCCGAAATCGAACAGGGGACCGTCAACAAATTGAAAAAGAACGAAGATCTTTTGGATAACCCTGTCAAAATTAATGTAGCAAAAGCGTTCAAACTGCACATTATGATTAATTGGCTTATTGTAATGTACTGTGTTAATTTTTACAAGGATAGCATGTATACTCATAGAGAAATTAAGGTTTTTATAAAAACAGTCCTAAGTTTTTTGCTTATAATTTGCAGAGTTCTTAATATAAAATAGTGTTCTTTTTTGAAAAAATGACAAACATCATTGTACACAATACCCTGTCATCAGAATTTTAAAATAATAAAAATTTTATGACAAATGAGCAGGTTTACTAAATATTTTTTTACTGCGCATGCGTGAACGCTATTAAAATTTCATTTGCATATTATGTTAGTTAAATGTATAGAGCAACTTTTGTGAAAGTCTCAAAAACATAGCTTAAAAATTCTGAAAATTATCGTTGATAGAATGAGATCAAAATCCTTTATTCCCTAAATGAAGCAAAACGATGAGGGGCTGTATCCATACTCCATTGTTTAGTGCCTACACAATATTGCACGTACAACTATATTTAGGTAAAACCCCTGATCTTTTTGCTTCCTTTAGGAATAACGGATTTTGAGTTGATTCTATAGGCTCCCATTTTCAGAATTTTCAAGCTATGTTTTTGAAACTTTTACAGAAGTTGCTCTATACATTTAGCTAACACAATATGCAAATGACATTTTGATATCGTTGACGCATGCGCAATGAAAAATTATTTACTAAACATACTCATTTTTCATACAATTTTTATTATTTTTAAATTCTGATGACAGGGTATTGTGTACAATGATGTTTTTCATATTTTGAGAAAAGCACATTATTTTATAATAAGAACTCTGCAAATTATAAGCAAAAAACTTGGAAAAATTTAGGACTGTTTTTATAAAAACCTTAATTTCTCTATGAGTATACATGCTATCCTTGTAAAAATTAACACAGTACATTACAATAAGCCAATTAATCATAATGTGCAGTTTGAACGCTTTTGCTACATTAGTTTTGACAGGGTTATCCAAAAGATCTTCGTTCTTTTTTAATTTGTTGACGGTCCCCTGTTCGATTTCGGGGAAAACTCTTCGCGAAAATATGTGACGCGTACTATTTTGTTTACACACCTGGAGTTTCAGCACATTCCGATTCATATTTCTTTCATTAGTTAAAAATAATTACTTAATTACCAATTATGCTTAAATTTTGGACACCAGTGTATATTGACCGACAAGTTTGGGGCGGGAGCTGCGGCTTTGAAACCACTATAACTCTATTGTAATTAGTTTTGCGTTCTATATTTTTATTTTTCTTCCAAATATAATTGTTCTTATCATATCAGGAAAATGAATTTAAGGATCCAGGATTCGGATTCTCTTCAAACATTCTACATTGCCTTTTTAGACTTTGAAAAAACAAGAGCTGAGAGAGATATTTTATCAGCACCTGTGCATGTATGTTTAAAATGGAAATTTAACCATGGCTGCATCACTTATATCACCTAAATAGATGCCATTGCCATGAATAAATAATTAAAGATAAAAAGTAGCATAATTAACCCCCCCTCCTCTCTCCTAAAAAATGTGCAAATAAATCAAGGGCGGCAAAACATTAAAAGGCGCCAAATTTTGGCTCTCCCCCCCCCCCAATAAAAATTTCAAGCTACGCCCCTGACTATACTGACTGATTGCATTTTAATATATAAATAAAATTTTAACAAATTCTGAAATTTCAGCTTTGAATTCGATGATGTGAGTGTTTGTGGTGTCTATCTCAGAGTCTTTATCTAAAACTCGACCAAAATTGAATTTTGGTGATCTTCCTATTTTCAGCTGAAAAGTAAAATGAAAAGACGGAAATTTTTTGCAAGAAGTTAAATTGTATGCATTAAAGTAATTAATACATACATAAATATTACTAATTAAATATATGTATTTATTAAATATGCATAATTATTTAATATATACGATTTTTAATTAATTATACGAGTGGTTCAAGTTGGTTCCCTGTGCTTTAGACTCAATACCTTTTATTTTCATAAAAAATAAAACATAATTAATTCATCAAAGACAAAGAAATATTATAAAGTTATTCAAATTTCATTTAATTAAAAACTTGAGTTTTATACTACCTACATTGATTTATCTTTTATAATAATTTTTTACAGGATCATCTTACTATGCTAGAGTTATCTCAAATTCAGTATTCAAAATATTTCTGCAGTTTCAAAATGAAAACATTTTATTATTGTTATGTGTGCAACTTTAAATGTGCATGTGAAAAAGTTAACTTACACATGCATTATAATTTCTATTCACATCTTGAAGCAGTTATGACTAGTGATTATAAACAGCCAGTGGTGCAGGCATAATAAAATAAGGAGGTATATGCTCAAGACAGTGAGTATACCCTAGAATGTATGTATGATAACTTTTTAGAGAGACAGAAGGTATATGCTCTTTCTTAAAAAGTCCTGAAAGCATACGGCATATACCCCCGTATATTCTCTAATACATCTCTGTAAACAACACAAGCTCATAGCAATAAATAGTTCCATTTAAGCAGATAAAGTTGAAATCGATAAGTAATTTTGACAATTTCTGAAGAAAAGAACAAGATTTTTGGATTATTGATAGTTTCGGTCCATTTAAGCCCAAAGTCAATTTTCAGTGAAACCCAAATTTTAGGCTGAAAACAAATTTTCGGTCATCTCTAATTATATCATACATCATGCATATTATAAAGCAGTAGGTCATAAAAAATCAATCCGAGTAATTTTAAAACCTACAGGAAGTAATTTTTATACAGATTGAATCATTGAATAGAGATATTCTCATGGTGGTTTAAGAATATAATATCAATACAAAACCCCTTGATGGGTTAAAAGTTTTAACACAGCTCTCTATCTTACAGCTCTAAGAATTTTAAATACTATCCAATTACATCCACATTTTTGGCAAATTCTAATAACAATAAATTTGAACACAACAAATTTCTATTCAAAAACAATAAGTTTTCAGATAATCAGAGCCCCACCCTCCCCCCCCCCAAAAAAAAGAAAAGAGAAAAGCTTTCGATATGAGTCTTTCAAAAAGAAAAATTATGACTGGAAACAAAATGGAAAATAAGTGTTTTTTTCGGTCTAGAGATATCTGAAACCGTATGATACTGGTTTTTATTCGTTTTCTAATTGGTCCATGTTTAATGCCCAGAACTGTAATACTTCTGTTGCCAGAATGCCAAAAAAAATTTAAAATTACAGAAAAATTAATAATAATAATAAAAAAAAAAAAACTGAGATATAGCTTTTAAACAAATTACATTTAATAATACATTTTTTTCTGTACAATAGTTTCAAAATTAAAAATGCGCGATATTTAAAAGTTGCAACACTGAAAATTGTAAAACTGAGATTTCATTTAAAATATGTTTATGATTGATCCAGGAGTATTTAATCCATGACACATGTAATATAGGACTATTTTTATTACATAAGCCACATTTCGATCATTATAAAAGTGCTGTTTATTATTATTTTTTTTTTTCAAATATAGAATTTATTTGCAAGTCCGAAAAGCCTTTTAGTCTTGGAAAATATTTTCCAAATGGTCTTCTAATTTGTTGATTTACGTTATTTTTTTATTTATTACTTTTTTTTAATCATGACTGGAGAAATATGATGTTATCAGTTTGCATCTGATAATGTCATTAGCTATGCAGAAAGGAATCATAATTACGGTGGCGTTGCTGAACTTATTCATGGCCTGTATCCATTTGAATAAATATCAGGTGTGGTGCCAAAATCCAGAAAAAATTCAACTTGAATTTCCTGCCATGCAATACCATTTGGCAAGATAGCGATTGGCATCTAAATAACTTCACAATACACTTATATACACAAATAACACTTATGTATTAAGTAGTCATACCCTCAAAATAGGTGCCATGTTGCAAGCAAGAGCAGAAAATAACCGAAGAGCCAATCGTACATGATGTGTGTGAGATAAGTTTGTGCTGGATCTGCAGTGACTGAAATCATTTGAAATTTGGGTATCTAAGATAGACTGAGTATGATGTCATACCAAAGCTTAATGAGTCAGAGAAGAATTCAACAATTATTTCAGAACAACAGCAAGAAAATCTCACTTGAAGGCTATTACATTCTACAGGCTCAAGAACTACATGATCAGGATCATTTTGACATCAAGGGCAGTCAATCTAAAATTTCATATCGGTTGTCAGTGTCAGAGAAAAAATGCATTGAATCATCGAGGAAGACTGCATGTTTCCCAAGTCATTTGGATCAAAATTGATTGTCAGACAATGTCAACATGTTTTGGTCTAAAGAATTCCAACCTCCCAATAGCCCATATATAAATCCTTTAGTTTTTTATATGGTGAACATAATTTAAAGGATTATGAACGAGTCCAGCCATCCAAACATTACCTCACTGAGAGCAGCTGTTTGAAGCAGCATTTGCCAATATGAACAGTGCAGCATAGTAGCAAAAAAGTTTCAAAGCTGCTCTTTATCCTCTTAAATGTAATGTCAAAATAGTTATTTTTAAAAAGTTAAGAGTTTTACATTTTTATTTGGCCGCTGGGTTTTATAAGGTCCCTGGTAGTTTTATTGTTTATGTTATATTTAGAAAAAATATTTCCATATTTTAACAGGTAAAATAATAAAAAAAAATTTCTGCATGACAAAAATCTTCTGAGTCATGATACTGTAAATTTTGTGGAATTTTAGTAATTTTCGTCACTAAAAACAGAAAAACGTATTTCAACCATAAGCAAAGAGTAAAAAAAAAAAAAAAAAAAAACTTGAAAAGAAAAATAGATGCTAAAGAGGCAGATTATATAGTGTCTCATTTGTGAATTTAAAATTATAATCACACTGAATTAATAGAAAATATTGGTGAGTATACTTCATATTTGTGATTATGAGTCCATAATTATTATAAGAATTATACCTCATTTCATTATTTATTTTTAATTAAAGGTATTTAATAAGTTGATAAAATACTTCATGATGCTGTTCCAATCTGCTATTTTTAAATTGAAATTTGAAATTAAACTGCTTAATAATGTATAATAATAAAAGAAATTAACAGCTAAAAATAAAATATTTTAAAAATGCTTTAAATGACTCAATAATAAATTAGCAAAATGAAAGATGAAATGTGTGGCATATAATTTCGTGCTGTCATTATCAAGCAGCAAGTTGAAAAGTTTTGAGTTGAAGAGTAATGGAAGAAACTACCCTGTCTTAGCATTAACTTATTTTAGTGAAGTGGTTGGGTTCAAATTATGTTCAAAGTTACCTGATATTAGAAACCACGGAAGATACAAAACGCCATCAAAAGAATGAATAATTCGTGAATTGAAGGATGACTCAGTGTAAATTATTTATGCATTATAATATTATTTATTAATTATCTGCTGCAATGGCGATATGATTAATACTTGTTATAACATACGTTACCGTAAAACCGTCAAAAGAAACAAGCTTCATTAAAGACACTAAATTTATTTTTCATGAGTAATTCCCGTAATTCCAAAACCAAATTGTACTAAATTTACAACCCGAGAGCATATTTAAGTACTATTACTTAAAAATTTCTATTGCAGGAAATTTATTGATTGATTCAATATTGATGAATGAACTCTTTTTTCGTGATTCATTCTTTGTATCGGCGTCTCTAGTAAAATGGACGAAATGGTGTACTCTGTAAAAATGGCTATTTTTAAAAATCAATTTATTAAACGTATCTTCTTTATTAAAATAAATTAATGGTAAAATATGTTTCTTTACTTATTCTCGTACCAAAAACAGTAGAATTTGGGATATGATCGTATCGTATGATAACAATAATTTTATGTGCGGCGGCTTTCACTTTTGCTGACAGTTATAGTCATTTAAAATTGTCGGTACACAGGTAAACTGAATGTTTGCCTAGTGGAATAGCAACTATTAGGTAAGTGGCCTACCTACACTATATGTAATGTACACCATGAACATAGGTACAGAGATTTGATCTATGTTCATTATGTAAATTATAAAAACTATGTTTTTTTTTTTGTTTTTTTTTTGTTTTTTTTTTTTTTTTTTTGAGAAAATTTGTTTATTAATAATTTTTTTATTTCATTGTTGCGAATCTAATTTTCTTACATTCTAAAAGAATATTTTAAAATAAAAGCGAAATTTTAAAGGAGTAAGTTTTAAGTCAAAACAACACCGAATCACTTTTAATACATTAAAGAGTTTTTTTTTAAGACCTTTTAGCTTTAAAAATTACCAGCAAAATGAGTAAAAATAAAAAATTGACAGTTGTACACATGTATAAAAAGCGAACTTTCCCTATGTTACTATAGGTGCTGACCTTCAATCAGCTACAACCAAAACGTTAACACTTTGTTTTTAAAATGATGTGTAATATTAGTTTGCCATTCAGGGTGCTTTGAATATGAAACCACAACTTTTTTTAAAAACAACAATGTTCTAAATCATGATCACAAATTTTTAACAAACAAGTTTTCACCATAAACTTGGCGATTATTCTGAAATTCCTGTAGACCCTGATTATCGGAAAATTTCCATGGAGCCCGTGTTCACTGAAAAAGCTATGGTCCCATGCTTTTTGGATAAGCGGGGTTTTACTGTATTACTTAGCTTTTAAGATTATGTTACATTTAGAAATTTTAAACTGTTTGATTTGTTTTGAATATAATTTATTTAGTTGACAGTTTTAAAATGATTTTATGTTTTTAGTTCTGAACATTAAAACAATTAGTTTAATTCATTAATGAAAATATATAATGTATTTTAAGTGTAAAGTTCATTTGCATTTCTTTGCAAGGAATTTCTTTTGATTGTTTATAATGACAATGATATAAAGTGCAAATTAATGTCTTGTTTTATAAAAGTTTTTATAATTTATTTCTTGTTTATTAGGTGGTATCAAATGTTAAGCTTCACATAAAAGGAATGTGCTGCTACAAATATATTTGAAAATTGATAGTACATATTTCAAATGTTAAAATTTAGTGATTATAGTTTACAGTATGTTTTAATATTTTACATAAAAGCTTCAAGAAGAGCTGTGTTTTTATGCAGTTTCTTAGGATTATTCATTATTTCACTTGAATTTACAGAGTGTCTAACTTTTATTGAAACCCAAATTTTTGTTTGTTACCCTAAAAACAAGTGATTTTTTTATAGAAGACAGAACTCCAAAAATTCGAATAATATATGTAAAATGAGTTAATCATCTTCCACATATTGAATGCATAAAAACATTCAATATTAAGCTGTTAGTCAAGGAGCATGGTTTGTGTTTTATTTGAAATTTAATGAGGTTGTCTGAATCTCTTACACTTTCAGCACTTACTCATTCTATCATAAATCATGTTACGATGTAACTGGCATCAATCAATAAGTAATAATTTTTCTACTACAGTCAAAGTTCTATAATCCGCACAAGTTGGGGCCAAATGTTGCATGGATTATGGATGTGGATTATAGAGTATTATGGATTATATGTCATTTTATTATTCTTAGATAACATTTTAGTTCCATAATCAGTATAATATGAAAAGATAAATAATCAATATGCTACCTCAAAAAATGCCTTTTTTTAAAGTTATTTTATTAAAAAATTAATATATATGTGCATTTAATAAAAATAACAAGATATGTTCTATAATATAGTTTATTTTTTACTGTTAGTAAAATAAAAGAGTTAAATTTAAAAAATGTAGATGTTTTATTATGATTTTTTTTCAATTTTTTTTTATTATTTGTTTTAAAAAGTCATTTTTGGATCACAAGTTTGTAAAATTTTTAAAGCCTTTATTTCATTGTTTACATTCGTAAAGTAATGTGAATTATAGAAAATTGTGAATTATGGGTGCACGGATTATCGATCTTTGACTGTACTTAACACTGTGCTTAAATTTTGCGCAAGTCATTGCGTAATTGGTATGAGAGTTTAGCTCTGATATTTTTCATTTTCAGTGAATACTTAAATACCAGCAGTGCCGTAACAAGAATAGATGACACCCAGGGCAGATGTAAATGGTGTCACCTTCCCTCCCAAATCCATCATATTTTTTTCAGTCACAATTCTACGTTATTACAATAAATGATCATATCACTCCTTATTATCCTTCTCATGCATAAAAAAACAAGAGCGGCTCATTATTATTCAACTCATAAGTCAATGCGGTGTCTATATGTAGAATAAAAATCTTTCTTCTTAAGTTTGCTTTCGCCACACTCGTTGGATAGTTTGTTTTTTGTTCCCTTCTGCATAATGGTAGGTTTTATATCATAGAGGGTAAAATTAGAATTAAATCACGATGTAGCACTAAATCGTTATGTTAGATGGATGATAAATCGATTTAAGAAATCTCTATATCGCCCAGTCCTACTTGTCAGTTATTCTAAAATTCCTATAGAACCCTGATTATCTGAAAATTCCTATGGAACCCCGGTTCACCGAAAAAGCTATGGTCCCATGCTTTTCGGATAACCGGCATTTTACTGTATTACTATCTGCTTTTAGATTATGTTACATTTAGAAATTTTAAACTGTTTGATTTGTTTTGAATATAATTTATTTAGTTGACTTTTTAAAAATGATTTTACGTTTTTATTTTTGAACATTAAAATTGCTAAAGCAAACAATTAGTTTAAATCATTAATGAAAATATATAATGCATTTTAAATGTAGATTTCAATGGCATTATTTTGCAAAGAATTTCTTGTGATTGTTTATAATGACAATAGTATAAAGTGCAAATTAATGTCTTGTTTTATAAAGGTTTTTATAATTTATTTCTGGTTTTAAACTATTAATTGTAATTTATATCTTGTTTATTAGGTGGTATCAAATGTTAAGCTTCACATATAAGGATATTGGAGGATATGTATGATAAGGAATGTGCTGCAGCAAATATATTTGAAAATTGATAGCATGTATTTCAAATGTTAAAATTTAGTGATTATAGTTTAAAGGGTGTTTTAATATTTCACATAAAAGCTTCAAGAAGAGGTGTGTTTTTAAGCAGTTTGTTAGGATTATTCCTTATTTCACTTCAATTTACAGAGTGTCTAACTTTTATTGAAACCCAAATTTTTGTTTGTTACCTTGAAAATAAGTGGTTTTTTTTTATAGAAAACGGAACTCCAAAAATGTGTATAATATATATAAAATGAGTTAATCATCTACCATATATTGAATGCATAGAAACATTCAATATTAAGCTGTTACTCAAGGAGCATGGTTTGTGTCTTATTTGAAATTTAATAAAGGTTGTCTGAATCTCTTACACTTTCAGCTCTTATGAATTCTATCATAAATCATATTAAGATGTAACTGGCATCAATCAATGATTTGTCAATAATTTGTCTACTACTTAACACTGAGCTTAAATTTTGCACAAGTCATTGCATAATTGGTATGGGAGTTCAGCTCTGATATTTTTCATTTTCAGTGAATACTTAAATACTAGCAGTGGCGTAGCTAGGATGGATGACACCCAGGGCAGATGTAAATGGTATCACCCCCCACCTTATCCCCCCTCCCAAATCTGTCATATTTTTTTCAGTCACAATTCTACATTATTACAACAAATGATCATACCATTCTTTATTTACCTTTTCTCGTGCATAAAAAATCCTCCTAGCGATATCTCACAATGTCACCCCTTCCACCCCCTAAAGTGATATTATTGTATATGTACAGCCTCCTATCTCAAACTTGTGGAGAAAGTTGTACGTGGAACAGGATGAATATTTCTACTTAAGGGGGTAGTAAGGTTTTTTTTTTTTTTTTTTTTTTTGCATTTTTTTTATTATTTTATATTAATGTACAACATCTTAAGATTATTCTGTGAAAATTTGAAAGCAATTGAAGTAAAACTGACGGAGATATACACTTGTAAGTCTCCGCCCTCCGATTTCACACTGAGGAATGTGGCCGCAACAATCAGCTACAAAGTAGCTGCTACTGCTTGACCAGGTTTCAAAGACCTGTCCTGGCATACTGCCAAAATAATGGACCTTTCCGAAGGTACACGTACACGTGTGTACACGTGTGCCGTAATTTTGTGTTGTGATTTTGAGTTTTTTAAGCGCAAAATGCCAAAAAAAAGTCTGTGAAACTTTAAACGTGTTTTTCTAAGACTTTGCTTTTTCAAAGCCGGTGAACTCTGTAGCTCAAAATCTACTGAACCGATCTTTTTAAAATTTTACACACTCTTTCTTTATATAAATTACGAGGTAACGCTGTCGAGTTTATTTATTTTTTTTTTATTTTAACTTACTTTAAAAAAACAAAATATCAGATTTTTTTGATGAAAAATCGGTATTTTGATTTCCGAGCCTTGTAAAAAATTGAAAAATCAATAATAAAAAAAAAACTCGACGGCGTTCCCTGAGGAAACTTATTAACTAATTAAATCAATTTGGTTTTTTAATTTCAGTTGATCCAGTCATGAGTTATGCGGTTCACCGCGAATCAACTTTTTTTTTGGGACGTCTTCGAAGATTCGCTGTCATTGGCTCATTTTTTAATATTTCTTAATGAAAATTTCACAGAATACTCTTTAAATGACATATAATTATACTATAACTATGCAAATAAATAAATATTAATTGTATCCTTACAAAAAATCATAGAAAATATGCTTTTTTTCCCTCGAATTAACCTTACTACCCCCTTAAAGACAGTCATATGTATCTACACTCGAGTCAAGTCATATATCAAAGAATATATAATGGGAAAATTTAAGGCTCGAATTTTGTGCCATTTTAAGAAATGAAACTTGTAGAATTAACTACTTAATTCAGAGTTTAAATTTAGTGCAGTTTGTTTAAAAATGTCTTGTTTATTTTATTTTTCGTTCTGTTTTCAGATTCAGAGGTAGATAAAACAATCTTGCTGAAGTTCAATAAGTCATTTCCTTGGATGAAAATGGTAACAATCCGGTAAATGCTGATTCTTTGAAGAAGTTATTGCTCTCTTCCTAAACAAAACTTTTTCACATGCTAAAATGGCATCGATAACAGAAGAAAATTCTTGCTCTAGTCAACAGCATTTTGTTCGTCGAAATGAGAATAAAGAGAAACATTCCTCCATTCATGCAGGAGAAAAACCTTTTCCTTGTGGAGAATGTATCAAGAGATTTCCTAAGAATAGTTCTCTAAGAAGGCATATAAAAGACATTCACACAGGTGAAAAGGCATTTGTTTGTGAAGTATGTTCCAAGAGATTACGTGATAAATATGCTTTGAAAAATCATCTCTTGACACATACAGGAGAAAAACCTTTTGCTTGTGAAGTATGTTCCAAGAGATTACGTGATAAATGTGCTTTGAAAAATCATCTCTTGACACATACAGGAGAAAAACCTTTTGCTTGTGAAGTATGTTCCAAGAGATTACGTGATAAATATGCTTTGAAAAATCATCTCTTGACACATACAGGAGAAAAACCTTTTGCTTGTGAAAAATGTATCAAGAGATTTTCTAAGAGGAGTCATTTAAGAAGGCATATAAAAGTCATTCACACCGGTGAAAAGGCATTTGTATGTGAAATATGCTTTAAGAGATTTCGTGATAATTGTACTTTAAGAAAACATCTCTTGACACATACAGGAGAAAAACCTTTTTCTTGTGAAGTATGTTCCAAAAGATTTTCTCAGAATGAAAGTTTAAGACAGCATCTCTTGATTCATACAGGTGAGAATCCCTTTGTTTGTGAAATATGTTCCAAGGGATTTTCTCAGAATGGTCATCTAAAAACCCATCTCTTGATGCATACAGGTGAAAAGCCTTTTGTTTGTGAAATATGTTCCAAAGGATTTTCTGATACTTGTAATTTAAGAAGACATTATTTGAGTCACACAGGAGAAAAACCTTTTGTTTGTGAAATATGTTCCAAAGTATTTTCTCAGAATGGTCATCTAAGAAGACATATAAGAAGCATTCATAAAGAAGATAATCCATTTGTTTGTGAAATATGTTCCAAGGAGTTTCGTGATAGGAGTACTTTGAGAAAACATTTCTTCATGCATACAAGAGAAAAACCATTTGTTTGTAAAGTATGTTCCAAAGGATTTTCTGAAAATAGTGACCTAAGAAAGCATCTCTTGACTCACACAGGAGAAAAGTCTTTTGCTTGTGAAATATGATCCAAGAGATTTTCTCGGAATAGCTCTCTAAGAAGGCATCTCTTGACTCATACAGGTGAAAACCCTTTTGTTTGTGAAATATGTTCCAAAGGATTTTCTAAGAATGATCATCTAAAAAAAATCTCTTGACTTGCATACAGGATAAAATCCTTGTGTTTTAAAGGCTTTTCTAGACGTTGCCAACAGCAAAGACATTTGTGATTTATATAGAAGAAAAATATTTTACTTGAATAAAATGTTCCAAAGGATTTTTTAGAATAGTGATCTAAGTTACATTTATACAGGATAAAGACTCTTTGTTTCTGAAATGTGTTCCAAAGGATTTAATGATAACATTATTTGAAGAAAATGTCTTTTAATTCGTACAGATGAGATGCCTTTTGCATTGAAATTTATTCCATTCTGATAAATCAGAATGATCATTTAAGAACCCATCTCTTGTTGCATACAGGAAAAAATCTTCCTGTTTCTAAAATGTCTTACTGGGGATTTTCTAGGTATTGTCAACTAGAAAGACTCTTGTTTTATACAGGAGAAAAATCTTTTGTTTGTGGCATATTTTTTCCAACAGATTATCTGATAACTATTATTGAAAAAAAAAATGTGTGCCGCATACTTTATAGACAATTCGTGAAATTATCCCATATTTTTATTTTTAAAATTGAGTATGAACCCAGTTTATGTTTTTGCATTTACTATTATCACATTTCATGCATTAACATTAAGTGATACAAATTAAAAAGAAAATTACACTAATTCCATAGCTCAGTGTATTTTTTGATAATAAGCAAATAATTGTTGAAGTTTTCATTAAATGTATGTACAATCAATGTTCTATAATCCGCACAAGTTGGGACCAAAGGCTGTGTGAATTATGGAATACTGCAGATTATAGAGCATTATGGATTATGCATCACTTTATTATTCCTAGGTGGTGTTTTTATTCTATAATCAGTATAATATGAAATCTAAAAATTAATATTATAGGTTATCTCAAAATATGCCTTTTTTATGTTATTTTATTAAACAAAATTATGTGCATTTAAATAAAAATAATTACATAGGTTCTGCAATACAGTTTGTTTTTTACTGTTAATAAAAAAAAATTTTATTTAAGAAAAAAAAAATTTCATTTTTTTTTTATTATTTGTTTTTAAAAAAATCATTTTTGGATCACTAATTTGTAAATTTTCCTAACTGTTTATTTCATTGTTTACATTCGTAAAGTAATGCGAATTACAGAAAATTGCGGATTATAGAACTTTGACTGTAATTTTTTATGTGAAAGGTTTTTGATGGTTTCAATTTTTGTGATTTAACTGTAAAGTAATTTTACCCAAAAGTTAAAAATCAATTTTACCAGAGGGGATAAACTGTATCTCAGTATCTTATTTTATAGGAAAAGCTTTATGAAGTAACATTTTAAAAATATATAACAGAAGTGTACAAAAAATAGTTTTTGTGCAAAAAAAATCATATTTATTTGTTCAATTTTCTTCTTCAATATTTTCCCAACATTTAGGTGAAGCATATCTCATTATCGTGTAGGGGAGAGAAGGAACAGTGGGCAGTTATATTAATTAACAAAATTATTGTTTACAAATATTGTTTTGTTAGTACAAAATAGAAATTTTCATTAATAACATCTTACAGCATTTTAATTCATCAATAATATATAAATATGGGGATAATGATTAAAAATTTTTATTAATTATCCATTAAATTAACAACAAAACTCTCCCATACCTCCCTCAAGTGAGGGAGCAAAGGAACATGTTTTTAAAATGAAAATTCATCTTTAATTTTAGAAAATGGAGTGGAAAAATGACAAAGTCAGATTGTCATTTATATTCCTATTTTTAATCGCAATATTTATTTTATGTTAGATTTTGTAAAATCCAATTCAAATAAAAATATTTTTATGTCTAATTAATGCTGTCAATTAATTTTTGTGGTACTTAATTTGCAATTCTTCCTTGTTCACCCATGACGAAATTGCCAATTTCTTGTGTAAGATGAAATTTCTTTTTTCATTTCTCCTTATTAGTAGTGTATTGCCATGTAAAAATAAAAGTTTGCAGATATAGTTCATTAATTTTTTCTAAACAGCAATATTTTATTGTATAAAAAAAAAATCTATGGAAACTGCTTATACTGAAATACACATTAATCTGTTTTATACTTATGTTTGATATTTATATGTAATGCATAGGTAAAAAAAGAAATATTTGCATTGCTTTAATTTTTCACTGCATATTTTTTTAAGAAGTAGTTAAAATTCCTTTAAACATTCAAAATAATAAGTTTTATTCGTTACAACTTCAAAACAAGATAGTCTTAATAATATAAAATACCAAAAAAGTATATGTATTTAAACATAATTATTGGGATAGAGATGTCATTTGGAAGACATGAAATATGTTCCATTGCTGCCTTAGACCAATATTTTCAGAAAATAGTTTTTTACAAAAAGCATGTAACTTTTCCACTTCGTTTAACTGTTCACTCGTAAAAAGACGTAACATTAACAGCAATTAAGTTAGCAACAAAGAATGAGATTGAAAATTAACATTAAAAATGTGTGCAATTATTTACTTTTGATACCTCTATAATAATAGCCTAAGTCGTGTGACTGTCATCAATCTCTGTAATAATAGGTTAAGTCACATGACTGTCATCATCAGTTCTGGATTGACCCCTTTGCTTTTTGCATGCCTGGTGTCTATTTTGATATTTATTGTACGTGATAAATCACCAAACATTGTTCCATCGTAATTATTTTATCTATATTATAATAGTGCAAGTCATGTGGCTGTCATAAACAACTGTGTTTTATATATACAAATGTAACAGGACATTCCCAATCAAAGACTTTATATTGAATAAAAGTATATAAACATTGTCATGATCACTCAGAATTCTTGGTGTTTTTCTGTTAGCAATGTAAAATTCTTGCCAGTTTTTTTTAACTCGTTCTTCAGAATTTTTAATTTTTGCATGGTAAATAAAAATAATTCATTCATTTTTAAATTAAATGTCATGGCTTATGATATTATTTACTATTTTGCTTCCCTGTGTCATGAATTTTAAATGTTTCAGAATTAAAGGAAAGTTGTGTATTTTGAATTAAATGAATCAATGGAAGGATTTTATTTAGTACTACATGGTTACCCTGTTGACCAAAAAACTATTGCCAAACTATAAGATTAAAGGCCAATAACAGATGATTGTACACATCGCTGTCACTTGATATTGAATACCATACACATGTTTATTATGTTGCAAGTGATTTTTAATTAGATTTTTAATTTGTATTTTTATTAATGTTACTAATTGATTTCTTCTTTCATTTTTTAAAATAAAATTATGTAAGTTTGTATACTTTGATAAAGTTGGTCCACATGATAATCAGATAGTGTGAAATTATCCGAACACAAGTTTTTAAAAGTAATTTTCTTTTCCCTTATTAACAGCAAAATGTTTGCTGATTAAAGTTGGCAAAATAAAATGTAACAAAAGGGTAACAATGTTCTAATGAGTTTAACATCATTAAAATGCACTTGATTTTATTTATTTTCTTGTTGGCTGTGATGTAATTTTTTAATTTAACTTCTGATAATCGCTGTAATCAAATTAAACATCAGATTTTCATTAAATTTCAAATGACTCTTTAAAATTCAAACAACTCAGTTGGGCAGTTTTTGCACTGTTACATGCGGACGGACAGACTGAATGACGACTATTGGAAATTAAAATGGCCTATAGGTGTACTGCTCGCAGCTTTCAGTACAGGAAGATTGTTCCTTTAACGAATGCTAAAGTTACATTGCAACAATTCTTTATTGTAAATGCATTTGAAAGTCATAGATTTTCAAATTCAGATAAATATTAATTAGTAATGGACCTTTCTGAGACAGGTTTCTTTGCATAATTCAGGAAAAATGCATCTCATCTTTATACTTCATATGTAACTATACATTATTTATTGACTTGACATTTGATTTTAATATTTTAATCGATTAAAAAATATATCCATAAATTTTTATTATTTTAGTTTATTACTTTACTTAATTAATTTAATACTTTACTATACTTACATAAACTACATTCATGATAATTTTGATTGCATTACAGTGGACTCCCTCAAGTCCACACAACTTCGGACCAAAGATTGTGCGGATTTTAGAATTTTGTGTATTTCTGGTCATTGGTTTGTTTATATATTTTTTAAAAATAATTTGAATGTAATTAATAATGAAATGAAAAGTATAATGAATTCTTACAATATACTAAAATATTAAAATATGTAATAAACTAAAATAATAAAAATTTAGATATTTTTAAAATGATTAAAATATTAAAAGCAAAGATCAAGTTACGAGGATAAATTGAAAAATAAGTTTTTCCTGCCGACTGTGGTCAGAGTTGTGTATGAACGTCAAAAAATAAAATGAGACACTAAAGATATGACATATGTTTATTTTATTATTCTCTACGAGTACGTTGAGACATTTGTCATATCACTTGATAAGCTTCAAAAAGTCCTCCAAGAAAAATTCAAGGCTTTGCATATGGAAGAAGCGTTGAACGGCTACGGGCGAAAGGCGACACAGCAGGAAAATGCGCAAGTCACTGATACACCATTGGGTAGAGGTCGCTACAAATCAAGCAGGTGGCGCTGTTGCAGTGCCTGCGCATAGCGGAGACTAGCCTCTCATTTGAGCTTCAGTAGGTATGGAGAGAAGGTGCGTTTTGAATTCGTGGTCAAAGGAGGAAGTGAGAGTGGTTATCCGCTATGAATGGGCATGTGGAGTGTCAGGAACAGAAATTCATAACCGCCTCGGGGAAGTCTATGGGCCAGGTGTGATGTCGAAGCAAATGGTGCAGAGATGGTGTCGCAAATTCAGTTATGGACGTCAACAAGTGGAGGGCTGGACAGACGCGCACAGCCACTACAGATGCAAATGTCAGGAAGGTGGATGACATGATTAGAGCGAACCGGCGTATCACCATCGATGACGTACCGGAAGAACTTGGAATCTCACATGAGCGAGTTCAAAACATCATCCACGACATACGTAATAATTAATAATGTACAGTTAAATATTCATTATAAAAGAGAAAATGTGTTTTTCCTAAATTATTCAATGAAACTTGCCTCATAAAGATATATTACTTATTCACACCAGGATCATAAAATAATGAAGCTTTATTTCAGGTTTAGCCAAACTTTGTAACTAAAAAGGCTTGATTAATATACAATTATATTTGGTAAGATTGTGTTTACCAATGATATCGTCAATATCTTGATTTTTTTCAGAAATAAATCATTCTTTCATTATGAAAAATATGAATTCAATAACTTTAACAAAAATTACAAATTAAAAAATGTATGAAATTGATATAAAACTAAAAAAGTTAAATTTTGCACCTACATCTGAACTCAATGTTTTATTGTTTATATCCGTAGATTATGTGCGGATTTTAGAGAGTTACAGATTTGAGGGAGTCTATTGTATTAATTATATTCAAATGACTGTTTTAAATGTGTATACAAAGCAATGACTAAAAATCTGCAAAATTCTAAAATCCGCACAATCTCTGCAAATTTGAGGAAGTATACTGCACCATAATAGACAGAAATCGACAATATAAGTCAAAAGGTTCTCGGTTTGAATCCATGATTGGGATTTTTTATTTTTTATTATTTTATTTATTTATTTATTTATTGCACAGTTAGAAAAGTCCATTAATTTGTATCACGTCTTCCACCAATCAGTGATGATTGAGATAAAAATTATCGTTAATAGCGATGGTTAACAATTGAATTATAAATTTGATATTGAAATGACTGGAACCATGACTCGTACTGATCACTCTAGATTGAGGCTATCATTTTACCCAGTGTTTGCATTGATTTTTTACAGTGTTTATACAATAGAAGATCTTTATAATGCAATTCCATAAAACGGAATTCTCCATATAATACTCAACTTCTACCCCCCCCCCCCTAACTTTATAATTAACCAACAAAACTAATTAGAAAAGTGCTTTATCAGAATCAACCTATTTACAAAATTTTTAACAAATCTGATAATTCTGCTTGAAAAACAAATTATATAAATTAAGGAAGCTAGTCCCCCTCCCCCTTTATATTTAATAAATGAACTCCCCAAAACTAATCAAGGAAACATCTTATCAGAATGAATCTATATATAAACTTTAGAACAGATTGGATAATTCTGCATGTAAAATCCATTTATATGAATCGAGCAGGAAACTTGAAAACAGTTTTAAGGAATTTTTATTTTATCCCAATTTTACATGTAAAAAAGGTAAAGGATGTATTTGGGAAAAAAAATCATATTCTTAAATGTCACAATATTTCTTCATAAAATGCGGTAGCTCTTGCAGGTAGCTTCATGCAAACAATGAATTTTGCCATGAAGAAGCACCTGAAGATAGATTTCAAAAAACTGCTACTGTACAGGAAACTAAATCTAATGCATTAGTTCAATTTCAACTCCTTAATTTAGAATATTTTAATAAAAAAAATTACTATTGCAATAAATGTTTTTGAAAATGAGCAACATAATGACGGATTTGGGTAAAGGTGTATTTAGACCATTTTAAAAAAACTATAATCAACAAAATATGGAATGATCTAAATAATACAAAGATTTATAATCCGGATAAGGAATGCAGTATAAAGATACTGTATTGTAATTTGGTGTGTTTCAGACAGGTTTGTCTATAATTATGAGGTAAATTTGATGATGTATGACATGTGATCCAATTAACACTCAACTTTGCTTTTTTAGATTTGCGGTACATAGATCCTCTAGTGTATTTACATAGTTTACTTTTTTATGTGTACAAAAGGAATGCATTAGATTCATAAAAATTTTTGAATTCCGGATTTTGCAAATTTACATTTATTGAGATTTCTAAAAACATGTTTTTACAAAATGTCTGGCTGTGTGTGACATACATTTTTCTGGGATCTCCACCTCAACAATTAATGCGCAGAATATGATGAAAATTTATATTCAGGTAATCCCTGATATTAATAGATGCTGATTAGTTTTTGGTGTACATCGCTCAACAGGTGGCGCTGCTATGCTGCATTTTTTACGATTTATGCAACTGGTATATCTCAGTAACTAATGCTCAGATTTCCATCAAGCTTCAGATTTAGTTCATCTTTGACATGAATGGATATTTTTTACATTTTGATGTAAATCTCTCAGTAGGTGTTACTCACACGATGCATATTTCACGATTACCTACATTGTTAAAAATCTGCAGCATTTTCTACATCGTCACTCCACTTGTTTTTTAGACTATCTTTATTCAGACCAATGAAAATGCTTCGGTTTATAGTCAAGTAACCACTTTTTATCAAAGCGGCGGAGTGATGATGGAGCAAATTCTGCAGATTTTTAACAATGTACAGTGAAAGGTGTGAAAACATGAAGGACTGTGAGCTGGAAAATGATGAATCTTCAAGTCAACCACTGGTGTTACTAGTTTTTGGCTTCTGTACCACTTCACTTCCTGCAGACATGGATCATTATATTCCCCTATTACTACTCTTCCATGAAGTAAAGTTTTTTTTTCTGGCGTTTGATAACGCAATTTTGTTCTGTCGTCTCTTGGACTATTAAATGCATAAATTTTAAAATCATTTTCCCACAAAAAAGTGATTTTTTTACATACCACTATATCAAAGGTACCTAAACAAATTGCTGTTTCTAACATAAATAAGAATAGTGAGAAAAAATAATTTTATAAGATGCTTGTGATGCATTTATTGGAAAATGTGCAGCTGAAAGATCCTTGCGTGGTTTTTAAAGTAATTTTTAAGCATGATTTTGCTAAAACGTCTGTTGAGTCCTGGTAATTACGAAAATCGAATCTGTTTCATTGAAGTTCAATATAAATAATTTAGCATTTGTTTCCACCTGAAATTCCATACCAAAATTAAATTTTCATCAATCAATCAAATCAGTAAAATAATGAAATATAAATCAAAAAATAAAATCATGTAATCATATTAAACCACCGGAATTACCAAAATCAGTATTGAATTCAGGATGTGGCCCGAGGGGATACATTTCCCCTCGGAGTAATAAAAGGCCTCTGCCCCCGGAAAATTTGAGATTTTAATTTTTCAATGATCAAAAAAAGAATCCCCTTTTTCCCCCAGAGCCACAGATCTTCCTTCCGGATAAAAATGTCTAAATTCAACACTGAATAGAATAAAAAAGGCGATTTTTGCCGATTTCTCCTGGTAAGAAAGATAATTTTTAATGTATATTTCAATGTATATAATTGCTATTTTCCGTGTAATAATGAGTTTAAATAATGTCAGTAGGCAATCTAAAAAAAAAATGAATGTAAAAAATCTAGTTGAATTTTAAACTTAAACATGGTTTTCACCTACATTATGTAATTTGGGTATGTCCAGTTTTGAGAGTTGCGAAGGAATTCAAAATTTCATCAACCAGTATGGAAAAACAACTTTAATTAGTTGGATATCTATATTTATCGTCTTTCAGAAAAGCAACTATAAATACAAAGAACTTTTATCATACTTTTGAATTTGCATTGTGTTACGTGCGTACGCGATTAATCTTACCAAACTTCCGAATTCGATTTCTGTTCCGTGAAAACGTTGTTAGTATTCACCATTTGCATCAACTAGGACTCCTATAACTCAGGCTTAATCATCAAGCATCTTGTTTCCCAGTTACCGTTTGTTTCCCATTGATTCCTATGAGGCGAGAAACGTTTGAATGATTTTAAAGCTACAAAATCATTAAAAATGGGCGGTTGTTGAGCAGAAAATTATTCTGACATGTTCAGGAATGGCTTTGGAGTATTTAAATTCCATATAAATGAAGAAAAGTGGAATAATTTGTCTATAAATGTTTAAAAGAATAGATCTGGATTGGAGAACTTCGCCAAATATCGCGCCAACCTAATTACTTGTACACAACAAACCGGTTCTTCGAATGTTCTATTCTCACATTTTCCCGTGAAAGAGATTGAGTAAGTAAAATTCGCCTCGCCATCTACGCGATAAGACGCCAAGTCAGGCAACCATTTTGGAAACTTAATGGAGGCGTGATTCAGCCCGTATTGTAGGAGCCTTAGCATCAACCTATAAAACCTGCGTCAAATGCTAAAATTGTATTCATCATTAATCTGATTGGATTTCCTGCGCTATCGGGTCCAATCAGATTAATCGGAAATATCACGTGAGCATTCAATTCGTTACTATATAAAAGTGTTTTATAATAGCTTTTTGTTACATAATGCATTTAACTGTCATAGAGTTTTGTTACACTTGTCCTAAGCAGAGGAGGAGTGGATGGTAGATAGAAATTCTTATCAAAACAAAACAAGTGGATAACATTCCTTCTTTATCTATTTTATTTATTAGAAAATAAATACTTCAGATATGATTTTTTGAACAGCGATTATGTATACATACATATAAGAAATAGCACAGGAATGTCAAGCGCTGGAGCATTCCATATTTTAGAATTAAATAATTTTATAATAATTTAGTGATTTTAATAATAACTTTGTATTTTCATAAAAATAAAAGGCTGGAAAAAGATAACATGCTATTTTGAACCAAAGACCATATTACAAATAAAAAGAGAAAATTTCAATTGAATTAGTAATGATATCGTATCAAAAGACACCCCCCTCTACATAGAGATATCTTACGATATCATATGCCAGATCCTCCCCTCCCCCATAAAATGATAACAATATATTTGCACTGCCCCATATATGGCAGTGATAATAATATTTGTTAAATGTTGATTACCTAATGTCTCCATTGTGCCATATTAATATTGACATAAAACAGAGGAATAAAAAAAATTTTGCTTTCAATAAAAAAAGAATATTTGTACATTATTGTTTGTAGTTCTTTAACTTTTTTCATATATATATATATATATATTTAATTCATATTTAATTTCTTATAAAATCACTTTAATTTTTAAGCCATTTGAATATTATTTATAAAATAAAAAATAGCTAAAAGTATAATATTTATTGTAAAAAGGAAATTTTCACAAATTAAATATTTGTAGAATAAATTTGTCAAAATTTAAGTTTACACAATAAATTCATGCCACTTTCAGGTTCTTCATTAAGGAAAACCATTTGCAAATGCCATTATCCTCGACTAATTTACAAACTTAGTTGACAAATTTGTTTAAAATTTTAATAGAAACTATTATAGATTTTTTAAAATTTTTATTGGACTTGGCAAAATTTGCAAATCTAAATGGGAATATTATTAAACATTTTACAAAGAAAAAAAAACTATATTACTACGTTTTCCGATTGTGTAACTTCGTAATAAAAATTAATAAAACTAGTAAGTAAATACTGAAATTTGACTTGGCATTTTAAACTCCCCTCTTCCCTCCCTCCTTCCAAAAAAATTTTTTTAACAATGGCATGGAATACAATGACTGGTACAAAGAGTGTTGCAGTCATAACAAAACCAGAGTGTATACCCTAAATGAGGATTCGCACGCCTTATATGCTATAGCTTTATTTCAGAAACAAAAGGTATATAGAGCTTCTTAAAAAAAATCCAGAAGCTGTACAGCGCAGCGTAGGTTCCCAACCTTTTCTGGACCAACACTTACCCCCCCCCCTCTTCCCTAATATAATAAAAATATGAAATTATAATTATCTATACCGAATTTTATCGTTTTATTTTAAGAATCACAACGCAGACACTAGTTAACTCAACAATGAAAATTTAGTAATTTTTTTAAAAAATATTTACAAACAAACACAAAATTATTAACTTTCGAATCATTGCATTGTTATTCAAATAGAACTGGTGGTTACTCATATGTGTATGTGTACAAAGATATTTTCGCACCTTGTATGTAAATAGAAAATTCTTAGATCCATCAATTCTAAATTAAATACCTTAATTAATAACAGTACACTTTTTTTCCGTTAATACAACAGAAAACGCTTAAACTTTAGCAATTTGTTATATTACTTTAAAATGAATTTAATGAATTCAACGTATGCAAGAGTTGGAATTGGAAAAAGAAAGTAAATACTTTGTAATTTAAGGTATGGATTCGGGATCCCTTAAGGTCCGAGGCCCATGGGCAAAGTCACGATTTGTCCATGCGGCAACAAGGGCCTGAACAGCATGCAAATAAATATTCCTGTTTTGTAGAAACTGCTAAAAATGTAGGATGCGATTGTATTAACCTCTACTTTACATTTCATTTGAACACACGGACACACATAAATAAAACACTTTTATGAACACATGGCTGCCAAATTCTACGCCTCTTTAAAGTCCAATATACATATTCGAACCAGAAATTTTAATTAGCAATTCGCAATATTTAGTACAATTCATAATTTTTAGGAACATTTGGCTTAAACAAATTGGTGGTTGAAAACATATTTATATGCTGTAAACAAGCGTAGTTTTTGGCAGCTTTGTGAACATTTGTTTTTTTTATTTGCGATTACATTATTCGAATACAAATAAAAATAAAATATATTGCAACATTAATAAAACAAAACACCACCAGTTATGGATTCAGGTAACTTCTTCGAAATATATTAATAGGGTGGGGGAGTGATCAAGGAAAAACACAGTAAAAAAAAGTAGGTAACTAACAGTATTTTCTTTTAGAAAATACTTCCAGTAACGTAAATGGATTAAATAACGCGAATTTCTCTTTAACAAAATACTGATATTACACACATTTTTTGATTAGTAGCCAATGGCGGACGATGAATAATGTGCATCGAGTACAAATGACACTGCTTGTTTCACATGCACCCCTTATAATGCTCCGCAATTGTTGGAGAACCATCAATAACAGGACAAATTTTTTGACATTCGTAAAAGAAATTAGATTTTTGGGACCCAGCTCTAGGTTCTATTGCGTAGATTTGCATTTAAAAATATATTTTGTTTTTATCTCAGTCCTAAATAAGACCATGGAGGGAAGCTAGTTTTGCTAGACATATGTTAAATTGCTAGGTACGTCACGTCAGCGTCCCCCTTGACTGTCTTAACGGCCCCCCTGGAAGGTTCCAGCACTCACTGGGGGGGGGGGTGGTACCACCCCCGTTGGGAACCTATGACCTAGATAAAAATTTGGGAGTGGGGCTCAATCCCTTATAATCCCCTTGTTGGCTATAGTCTTTTGGGTTGACTTCAAATACGATTTCGAGTTTGGGCTGCGGACAACCCAACGCATTCAGGTTTCTAATCCTTATTAGATTCGGGAAAATAAATTTTTCAACTGAGAATTGTAACTGTATGATTTACATCTTATTGTTAAATCTGTCTATAAAAATAAGATAAACTTAAAACCTACACTATGTGTAAATTACTTAAGAATGCCAAAAATATTTTTAAAAAAGGTGTTAAATTACCGTATTTTCGGGTGTATAGTCCGCGGCTTATACAAGAAGAAAAACCTTCCAAAAGCCGCCGCGGCTTATACACGATGCGGGTTATACAAAGAGTTTTTTTTTTAATTGGAAATCATGATATTTTTTCTACAACTGTTAAACCTCAAAAAATTTGAAAAAAAAACATCAAAATTTGTAATTTTTTTTCGCTTTGCCACGAAATTTAGAGAGTTCTCCCATGTTTGTAAAGGCTTTTTTTACTGCTGTTACTTACTGTTATTTCTGGGTTTGGAAGAACTGTCGCAACTATCGCCAAGTATTGCACTGATAGATCTATAATAGCTACCGTATTTACTCGCATATAAGTCGGGAAATTTTAGACAAAAAAAGAACTTCAAAGTGGGGGGTCGACTTATAGGCAAGACCTAAAAAAAAAAAAACATTGTGTTTGTAGAGTACATAATCCTAAATCCGGAACCCTTCCAACCTCGACGATTCTGAATTTAAAATCATTTAAGATTTAGTTTATTTTTCAAAAAAATAATTTACCCTACCCTGATGCAAAGAACAAAAAAAGTGCGTGATTTATGTCATTTTGGAACAATTCCGAGCAGTCGGTCTTTTCCGAAACGAATCCAAAAAATCGTTCCTTTACAGAATCGTTTCATTTCGGACGAGTTCAAGGATTCGAACTTATCCGGAGTCGTTCCATTTCAGATAGAATCCGAGAAATCGTCTCTTTCCGGAGTTGGTACCCTACCCTGTTGCAAAGAACCAAAAAAAATGCGTGATTTATGTCATTTCGGTGCGATTCAGAGCAGTCGATCTTTTTCGAAACGATTCCGAGGAATCGTTCCTTTACAGAGTCATTTCATTACGGAACGAATGGTCTCTGAATTATTTCCTTTTTCTATGGGGCTTGTCCCGGTAGCTATTTTGACTGATATGTGTTTTTTGGAACTAATGGAATATTTTCTTTTTTTCTTTTTTCTCTTACATTTTGTTAAACTTTATTTTACATTTCTCTCTATTAGTTGTTAGACAAATTTTCTTATATCTTATTCGTGGATTAACCACTATTACACAATATTTCTTTTTCACGGCTCCCTAATGCCTCACATAGCCGAACCATCTCTAGACTGGACGTACAGTTGATATGAAACTAGGCCATCCAGGACAAACATACATTGTTCCATTGTTCCGGAACGAATTCAAGGAATCGTACTTTTCCGGAGTCGTTTCATTTCAGATAGAGTCCGAGGAATCGTTTCTTTTCGGAGTTGGTACCCTACCCTGTTGCAAAGAACAAAAAAAAGTGCGTAATTTATGTCATTTCGGAACGATCAGGAGTTTTTGGAAACGATTCCGAGAAATCGTTCCTTTACAGAGTCGTTTCATTTCGGAACGAGTTCAAGGAATCGTACTTTTCCGGAGTCATTTCAGATAGTGTCCGAGGAATCGTTCCTTTTCGGAGTTGGTGCATTTAGGACAGATTCCGAGGATTCGATCCTTTTGGGAACCAATGACCTAAGATACGTATACATTTTATGTCCGAAATTTTGAATTTATCACCGATTTGTTTTTTAATTTTCGGAAAAATTCAGAAAAAATACCACGCTTGTGTGAAAAAAAATGCGCGTAAAAGCCTCACCGCTTGAAATTTTATCTTAAAACACGTAAACGCCGCGGCGTTTCTTCCGAAAATTACGGTACTGATAATCTTAATTTTTTAGCCGAATTATTGTAGGTATTATGCATCACGAAAAAATTTGGTAAATTTGTGTTAAAAATTATGACTAATGGCTTCTAATTTCGAACCCTGATCGAAATATACATTCGTAAATGGTGTATAGCCCGCGGACTATACACCGATGCATCACCGCGGGTTATACACGAACTTTTTTTACTGCACTGCTTGATTTAGGGGTGCGGGCTATACACCCGAAAATACAGTACTTTTAATCCTAATTACTTTCAACTGTAAACACAGCCATCGACCGAAAATAGAAAATAAAATAAAAATACAAATATTAACATCTTAATTTTCAAATGTCATATAATTGGATTGAAAGTAAAATTAAATTTTTAGATCTGGAAAATAAAATGTAGATATTGAGGAAAATGGAATATTGCTATTATTGAGTTTCTTTAAGTAAACTTATCCAAATTATTCGTATGTTATAGGATAAAACGTCCTTACAAACAATATGTCCTTTAGTAAAATAATTGATTCTTGTATGATTAAGTCACGATAATTCTTCAAGGGACACATAATTTTAGCTGAGCATTGTGTTCATGCAAAATTATTTTTACTATAGCAATCAGTGAATATGGATCCTGTTTATGATGAAATCTTCCTTTATACGGTGAAATGTTATAATCACATATACACCTGCTAAGTTAACCATCTACCTCAAACTCAACTTGTTTCTGATCCCGTATTTGTATTCCCTCTTTGTGAAAACAGAACTAGTCAAAAGGATTCATTAAAACTTTGCACAAACAGAAAATGTATGAAGCAGAATACAGCTTGAATAATAATAATAATAATAAATCATGGTTATGACAAACTGCATTCCCAACAACTATTCCTGCTAAGCTGTAAACTCATCTGAAATGGAAATTTCCTTCGGCTCATTCAGATCTTGTCTAGGCAGGTTTTATAATGCTTTGGTTTTTATATGATAAAATTAAAATTTTCAAACTTTTCAACTGATTTATATTGAAAAAAAGTTTGACTTTACCAAACCAAACTTCTCAACCCATATTGATGCCTTTGGGCCAAGCCTGGACACTGCTTTTTCCTGAAGTCTCGGGGCAGGCCTAGTTACACTTTCTAAGTGGAGGCTTTTATTCTGAAGGACCGGGCCAGGTCTAAATTATTTTTTCCGTATCAGTCCGAGACTGGTATCATTCTTTCTAGTTTTCACGGGCCTTAATTTAGTCCCGGTTTTCAGCCTCCTCGAATTAAAGTCACTCTGTCAGCTTGGCCTGGTCTATTCAAAGGTCAGTAAAAATTGTCTTAGCCAGAAATCTTTATAAAATTGCACATGTATTTAAATTATCACTATTCTACAACTAAACATTAAATTTTGTTTTTTATAAAGAATAGTACATGTCTAGGCTTTTTAAATGTAGCTAAATTAAAATATAGTAAAACATTCGAAAAAGAACTGCCTATAGCGGAATCCTGTCTTAAGAGGCTTGTGGCGGCCATCGTGCGCGGTCAATAAAACGAGTTTTTCGTAGGAAGCGATCGAGCTAGCTTTTTGCTCGGCGGATAAGACGCTCGTTTTCTGACCGTGGGATCTCCGGTTCGAACCCTGCCCGGTCACCTCACCTGCATTAGTGACCTCGGACAAACGAACACACTTCACCACATTCGCTCTAGTCCAACAGATGGCAGCACTGAAAACACCCCCAGCATCCAAAGCCTGCGAAACGCTCGCAGCATGAAAGTCTCTGTAACGCTCAGAGCACACGACCAAAACCTGTGTAACGCTCACAGCAAGCAAAGCCTGCCACGCCTCGCATCATCGAGGGGTCACACGTGCAATTGGCGGCAGCACGACAACGATAACGCATCACACTGGCACGCGCCAGCGCAACAGGAGTGCATATCGCTCGTCGAACGTCAACGCGACGTTCTTCTCACTGGGGGTGGAGTACTGTGGCGGCCATCGTGCGCGGTCAATAAAACGAGTTTCTCGCAGGAAGCGATCGAGCTAGCCTTTTGCTCGGCGGATAAGACGCTCGTTTCTGACCGTGGAATCTCCGGTTCGAACCCTGCCTGGGCGCCGTCACCTGCAGGCTGCTTCATTATAATGAAAAGACCCATTCACCTAAGGAAGAAATTTATAAATATATCTCGATTACATTTTAATATTATTATTATTATTATTATTATTATTTTGCATTGGACAGCTGAGCAGTCCCTTTTTTACTTTTTTGATTTTGTTTACAGATATTTTTTATGAGGACGCTTTCATTTTCGGAACCAAAATCGAAAGAGTAAAAGAACGGCCTGCATTTATATCAATCTCAGCTATTCAATATAAAAAATCATTTAAAAACATTGTGGGTATCGGGAAAATGCAGAATAAGAGTCCTGGTGTGCAATTTACACTAAAACATAATAAGCAATAACACTGATAAACCTAAATCTGATGTTTGATAAAAATTGAAGCATCAGTTCTTGAGATAGAGCTATTACGAAAATCGGGAAAAATTGAGTATAACAGCGTCCCCTATTGGGTGATTGATATCAAAATGTAAATAATTTCACTTCATATCCAGGATTAACTGAAATCCGAAGTTTAATGATAATCCATGCATTAAATCTTGAGATAAGCTATTACAGAAATTGTGAAAAATACAGCACAGCAGCGACACTTGCTGACTGAATTACACCAAAATGAAAAACGGCATCCATTCATATCAAGGAATAACAGAATTTTAAGTTAAGTGAAAATCCATGCAGTAGTTCATTAGATAGAGCTGTTCAAGAAATCGTAAAAGGTAGCACAGCGACGCCACTTGTTGAGCGATTTATTCCAAAAATAATTATCATCAATTTATATCAGGGAGTACCTTAATATGTTTTTTATTAAACTCTGTGCATTACTTCTGGAGATAGAGTGCCCACAAAAGTTATGTCACACACAGACAGACATTTTGTAAAAACATATTTTTTGGAATTTCTGATCCTTAAAATCTGTCAATCCGTCACAAACCGGAATTCGAAAATTTTAACGAATCCAATGCTTTCTTTTAGTAAAGATAAAAGAAAGTAAACATGAAAATTAAACTAAAAAATTAAATTAACATTGGTAATTTGTGAAGAATCCCTTGTCATCCAGTTGTATATAGAAAGAACCGAAACTCAGCTCACTCATATCGCTGATATCTGTCTGGATTTTCAAAAAACTTGACTGTTTTTTTTTCTTTCATTATTATCATTTTTTTTGCATGGGATGCGGATTTTTAAATGAATTGCTTGATGATCCAATTAATAAGTGATTTCGTTTTGAAAAAAAAAATTACTCCACATGAATAATTATTTACGTTAACGTCCGAGATATTCAGAACAACATAGATGACAATATTTTAAACTTTTAAATAATCTTTTAAAATTAAAACTCATTTAATATATCGGTAGTGAGAGCTATTCTTGCAAAATAGGTACAAAAATAATGAGATTCATTAACAAAAAATACTGTTATGTGAATCTTGCAATTCTTAACGGAATGATGTCAATAAATGCATTATGATGCCACCTGTAAAAGAAAATTGTTTTGTAGTTGCAAATTTTTCGTACAATATTTTTTAAAAGGAGAAAAGCGACATCTTTGTAAAGGGTCGAGAAAAGAACCGCATTGGAAAATAGTGAGGCTTCGACGGTTCACCTGCGCTTTCTAAAACAGGATTTGGCAAATTACTTTGTATGAAAAGGTTAATCTGCTTTTATGGATATAGAAGAAATAAATGAACTTTACATTGAATTTTCTTTAATGGTACGTACAAGTACCGTCACACTATAAAGGGTTAATAAATAAATAAAAAAAAATGATTTATAATTATTAAATCCTTCATCTTTTTCTGTAAAACATAGATGGCAGCACCATTAAATTGAAAATTTATTTAAAATTAATTCAATTATAAGGTACTTCTTTTTAATCAATTTGGAAATTTAGCGAAAACGGTTATAAATATTTTGTGGATGAAATTTGTATACACTCACAAACATTTGCTTATATTATAACATAACAGCGAGAAAGACTGGGCATAGCTCGTTAAAAATTTAGCTCTGAGTTAAACTCTATAAAACATTATACTCTCAGAAGATTAACAATTATATATTGGTAACAAATTTGGTGACATTGTTTCACTTGATGCCAAACCTTATTGACATTGCCCAACAAACACATAACTTGTGGGCCATTAAAGGTGTCGTTAACGTTGGCCCAAAGTGTTTGGTGACGGCCCGCCATCCTTTGCCGTAACGGCTCCGTCAAAAAACTGTCACGCCGGCCAGAACGCAGCCACAAGATGAGGCCCACAAATGTGCCATAAACTTTTTATCAAAATATCAGACAGCCTCAAACTTGCCACAATTATTCTTTTAAAGGCCATTAACAATCAGAGCTAGCCATAAGTGTGCCCTAGCCATGCCATTTGTGTTTTGTAAGAATTAAGTTTAGCCAAAAGCTGCCCACAAAAGAGCCCTTTAGGATTTATTCTATCCAAAAGCCTGCCACTACCATGCCATAAAAATTATTTAAGCATAAATTTAAAATCTGTTTAATAAAAAATATTTATTAAAGAACTGCTTGAATGATTAAATGTTTTGCATAAAAAATAAATATATTAAGAATAATTTAGGTACAATAAAATATATGTATATATAAATTTACTTTTCTTGAATTTTTCGAAAATTTTCCAAAATACAATACTTCGCATATTGAATTTAATAATTTGTTTATTTATTCTATTATGCATTAAATATATATATATATATATAAATAATGCAATTTATAAACAGTTGTATTTCATATACAATTCGAAAAATAAAATTAGTATGCCAAACATTGTATTTTCAATAAGCTCAAGATAAATAAATTTATACATTTTTGAAAAATGAACCGAAATCATTATTACTATATTTATTTTTCATGAAGAAACATTTGTTATTCAAGCAATTATTCAACAATTATTTTTTATTCAACACATTTTGAACTTACGCCTAAATAACATATATTCTTAATATGATTTATTATGTACTTTATATTAAAATAGATCTATTTTATGTATGTACGTGGTGTTTTGTTTAGCTTATTGTTAAGTCTGTTAATATATAAAATGTATTCGTGATATACTTTTGTTTATTTTTTTATACATTTATTTGCAAGCCTTTTACCAGTATTTTGTGCTTATTCATTAAAGAATTATTTAATTATTTTCTTATAATTCCTTTTTTTATGTATATTGATTTTATTTTGTAAGAAATTTTTAAACGCTTTTATTTTGGCAAATGCAAGATAATATTTACTTTATATTGTATGATTCACCGATATTCTAATACATTAAAATTCTATTTAACTTAGAAAATAGTTAATGGTCTTTTTCAATATATGAAGTTTCAGGGCACAGTTTATCAATCAAAGATAAAAAATATATATACAAAGTATTTTAACTTTTCCTAAACACCCGAGAGTTTTATTCAATTACTTCAATTAAATTTTATTATTAATATTCTTACTTACAAAAAGAAAACAGTTTTTTCTCAAGCTCTCTCTCTCTCTCTCTCTTTTTTCCACTGAAGCAAGCTATTTTAAAGAATCTCAAATGATATATATAAATATAACATTTCAAAGTAATATCGATAGTCCTTAGCAAAAAGAAAATAAATTATTAAACAATTATCTATTAAATTAAATTTTACAATATTTTACACTATTTGAATTAAATTTTACAGTATTTGAAGAATTAGAATGGGAAAAAAAGTAAATTTCACCCATAAGAATAAGATTTATTTAAATTAAACTGTCCAAGCATTCGCAATTCATTGAAAAAAGCCCCAGTATTTACTGATTAAAAAAAAAAGAAAAAAAAAGAATTTAATGTAACAGAACGTCATTAAATCATGCTATGTATAAAAAAAATATTTTACATTTGCCAAAATAAAAATGTTAAAAATACTCTATAATCTAATACATAAATACTCTATATATTATACAAAATAAAATCAAAATATTTAAAACAGCTTAAATTTACAATTCTTTAATGAATAAACAAAAAATAATAAAACTTACTAATAATTTACTTATGCTCTTGTGCATATTTCAGCATTATAGTACTTGGAAAATTCCTGTAACTTTTAAAACATTCTCTCTCTCTCTCAGTACGATATCGAATGAAGTAGCGTGGTGACTTTGCAAAAATAGAAGGGGGTCGAAAATTAGGGAGAGGTTTCCTAGAAATTGCTCTGTTCCCCCTATAACCTTCGCGAGTGAATTCCTTTCGGGAAGCAAAGAAAGTAGATGGATACCTCTCTAAGGCTGCGGGAAAACAGCACTACTTTCAGTTACACTAAAAGAGCAATTTTATTTTACCTGAAAATATATTTCAAATCATATCAAAAATTTGCGTTATAAAAACAGTTTATTTTCCGCTTTTCCTGCTGCCTTGTATTCAATAACATATGCTTGCTGAAACAATGAAAGGAATATTTTTTTCGTTTGTTCGTTACAAATATTTTTTTCGTGAATCTTGAAAAAAAAAATAACGCTTACCATTAAATTTGTAGGAAATTATAAGTATAATATGAAAGCTCAATGAACAAAAAATATATATAATTAAATAAACATAAATACGTATTTATGTTTATTTAATTATATATATATATATATATATATTTTTTTTTTTGCAAGAGAAAAGAAATGATAAAATTTCAACAAGGGGAAGAGGCGGAAGAATTTTCAACAAATAAATGTGATGAATCATTAAATGAAAGTTTTAAACAATTGTTTAAAACTTTTATCCAATAATTCATCATGTTCATCACTTATAACCAATGCAACAAAAATATTACTTTTGCTCTTTTCTTTCTATTTTATAAATTTATATTCCGGAAATTAAAAATATCCATTTTTATTCCAATTTTTTTCCCCCATAAAAAATCTTTTAATTAAAATAGGGAGTTTTTATTTATATATTATTAAATAGATAATAAATCGTGCAAAATACTAAAGTTTTCAAATAAAATTCCGGTTTTTGCTTCTTTAAAGTCAGGTATGACATCTGTGTTTTTTATTAATAATTTAAGAATAATAATAAAACAAACAAACATAAATTGTAAGGAATTTGATAAAAACATTTTTATTTATTTTTTACTTTACACTGAATTTAAAACAATAAAATTTATTTTCGAAGAATTTTATTTTACAGGAAAATAAATTTTAAATAGAGTTAAAATTTTTTGTTATAAAACAGTTTATTTTCCACTTTTTCTACCCCCTTATATTCAACAACATGGGCTTGTTAAAACAAAGAATGCAATATTTTTTTCATTTGTTCATAACAAATATTTTTTTTAATGAAACTTGAAAAATATAAAAAAAAAATCACGCCTCTGATTTATTTTCCAGCATACTTTTTTATAATATGAAAGCTCAATGAATGGATGCATCTTATTGTAATTAAATATTTTGTGCACTTCCTATGAATTTGTATTTTGTCTATTTCAGCTATTAAAATCTAGAGAAATTGAAAATTAATGCATTCATTGTTTCTAGCATGACCATAAAAATATATCTATGCAAAGATATTGAAGTATAGTTTGGAAATATATTATTTTACATCTCTTAAATGTAAATATTTTTACATTTTTACTGATATATATACATATATATATATATTCCTTAAATAGTTTTAAACGAAAAAGAATAAATTAATCATCTATACTGTCCTAGATATAAATCTTATAATGTATTTACATTTTTAATAAATGCCACATTTGAAAAAATTAAGCTTACTTTAAAAGAAATGAAGAAAAAAAAATACATTTCCTCTCATTAATTAAATATTCGGGTTGGGTAATACCGGGCCTGCACTTTTTAAACCATGAGGGGCTGTTTCAAGCTTGCCCGAAACTGCCCCTCAGTGATGACAGGTCAAATAAACGCAACCGTTTTCTCCCCGCCGAAACGTGTACAATTCGGCAACTGCTGCCGCAAGTAGCGGCGCCTCACTTACGGTATGGTAATGTTTGGCTACAAATGGCCTTAACTCACTATGGCCGCAACGAATACGGCTTCTGGCCGCAAGTCGAGCGTTTGTTGGGTGGTAATCTTGAAAATAAATTAAAATACCAAATCAGACAAAATGTTGCCAGCTTTCAAATTTTGATTGCTGACAACTCTTCAACAACTTAATGTCTGTTTTCCCACTAAAATACAATGACTCATAGTGATACCAAACTCACTAAATCATCGAATTTTCCCAATTGTGTGATCTATCCCAATGATCTTCTCGTACCTCAAAATGGCAGGACCCAAAAAATAAGTCAGACTCTTTCAGAGATGTTTTTTGAGACAAAATTTGAAAACACACAAGATATGGCCATATTATGATATATAAATATCCTCCCTTGGCGACCAATTTGGTCTTCTTTAAATGCATGTTAAGCACTGCATCATGCTACTTTCATTACTAAATTAATTTATATTTTACTTGCTCAGTCCTTGACCAAACCAGAAAATTCTGACAGAGAAATCAAGAATTCAATATTTGGCACTACTAGATTACATCGTTGATAAAAGAAAAATTATCGCCAAACTATAAGATAAAATGCCAATAATGACTGATCATAAATGTCACGTTCATTTTATGTTTGTTGCATCATCAAGTGATTTTTAAGTTAACGTTTTATTTGTATTTTTATTAATATTTTATTACTATAATTTTTTCTGCAGTTGTGCAGATAACAAATGTATTAATTTGTATAATCTGGCGAGAAGTTAGGCGATTTATATAATCTGGTAAAATTAGTCGATGGGATAACCCGGTATTTTTATGTTAGACAGGCGCAGGTGGTAAATCACCAAGCATTATTCCTGTCGTATTTTTTTTCATATTACATTAATTTTTAATGTAATCCTTTCACTCATTTGTTATTTTAAATGTATGACTTATATTTAAAACTGAAATATTTAAAATCCATGGCTTTTGCTTATTTCTTGAAAGAAACAAAGTAAATAATATAAACCATGACACTAATTTTACATCAAAACATTGTTTTAATTTATCATGCGAAAAATAAAAAAATATTAATTGGTAAGTTGAAAAATTGCATTAGCAAGAATTATGCTTGTCTAACATAAAAGTACCAAAAAATCTTTACGATCAGCGGGAGTTTGATGCGGTTTTATTTAAAAAATAATTTCGCTTTTTTAATCAAAAGGAAGCTTTGCATACGAAAGTCGAAGATATATATGACAGTTTTGGACTATTTTATGATTCTATGATTTTGACTATTATAATATAAATGAAATCATAGCGATGGAACAGTATTTGATGATTTATTCCCGGCATTTGTTAAAGTAGAAAAATAGTTGCTTGATGTATAAAAAAAAGCAAAGTCGTCAGCCTGGAACTATTGATGATAGTCAAATGATTAGGCTATTATTATAGAGATGATAGGATTAAATATTGCTGCGTCATAAAAAATTTTTGTATTTGATGATGTAGGACACAAACAAGAAGCAAAAGAAACAAGACCTTTGAAACAAAATGCATGTCTGATTAGATTATAAAATTATTATTTATGAATTGACTAAACAAGCCGAATCAATATTCAATTAATTATTTGTATATTTTTAGAAAAATGCCAAATGCTAGGTTCAAAGAATACATGATAATGAGGCATGCTTCATCTAAATCCTTTGAAAAAATTTTAAGAAATCTTAAAAAATGAGATTTTTTTCACAAAAAGTATTTTTAAAATACTTCTATTCTATTTTCAAAAGTGTTACTTCAATAAAGCCATTCCTATCGTGTAACATGTTGAGGTACAGTTTATCCTTTTCATTTCAGATTATGTTTTAATTTTAGTACAAAGTTACTTTACAAATAACAAAAATTAAAACTATCAAAAGGTTTCACTAAAAATTAATGAACAGGTCTGGAGTTTTTTGCTTCTTATCAAAATGACAACAGTGACAATTATGGAAAAATTTTACAGTTTTTTATTTTATTACTAAATGCTAAAACAGAATAAATGTGATAACAGTAAATACATCAGAACACACAAGGTTCATACTCAATTTTAACGACAAAAAAAAGCAGTATATTTTTAAGGGGTAACTATTTAGTATGAGAAAAAAAATTTTTTAATAAATGATTATCAGCTAATCTTTTGGAAAACATATAGTACAAACAAAACATTTTCTTCTGTATCCATCACGAAGTGTCTTTCTAGTTGACAATGTTTAGAAAATTCTTTGAAGCACATTTCAGAAACACTATGATTTTATCATGTATGTGTCAAGAGATGCCTTCTTAGATGATGATTACAAGAAAACCCTTTGGAACATATTTCACAAACAAAAGGCTTTTCACCTGTATGAATCAAGAGATGCTTTCTTAGATCACTGTTCTGAGAAAATCCTTTGGAACATATTTCACAAACAAATGGTTTTTCTCCTGTATGTATCAAGAGATGTCTTGTTAGATTACTATTATCAGAAAACCCTTTGCAACATATTTCACAAACAAAAGGCTTTTCACCTGTATGAATCAAGAGATGCTTTCTTAGATCACTGTTCCGAGAAAATCCTTTGGAACATATTTCACAAACAAATGGTTTTTCTCCTGTATGTATCAAGAGATGTCTTCTTAAGACACCAGTCTGAGAAAATCCTTTGGAACATATTTCACAAACAAAAGGTTTTTCTCCTGTATGAGTCAAATAATGTTTTCTTAGAGTACGCTTATCATTAAATTCTTTGAAACATATTTCACAAACAAAAAGTTTTTCACCTGTATGAATCAAGCGGTGCTTTCTTAGACTACTATTGTCAGAAAATCCCTTGAAACATACTTCACAAGCAAAAGGTTTATTACCTGTATGAATCAAGAGATGCTTTCTTAGATTATTCTTATCATTAAATCTTTTGGGACATATTTCACAAACAAAAAGTTTTTCACCTGTATGTGTCAAGAGATGGGTTCTTAGACTACCATTTTGAGAAAATCCTTTGGAACATATTTCACAAACAAAAGGTTTTTCACCTGTATGAGTCAAGAGATGTCTTTTTAGGTCAGAGTTCTTAGAAAATGTTTTGAAACATATTTCACAAATAAAAACTTTGTCTACTGTATCTGTGGAGGAATGTTTTCCCTTATCCTCATTTCGAGGAACAAACTGCTGTTCACCGGAGGAGGAATTTTCTTCTGTAAACGATGACATTTTCTCAAATGAATTTAAGCTTGATTTCAGACGAAAACAGGAACTTCTTTAAATAATCAGCAAGAAGAGATTGTTGCCATTTTCATCCAAGGAAATGAATCGCTCATTTTCAGAAAAAAACAGTTTTACCTACCACTGAATCTGAAAACAGAAAGAAAAATACAGTCAAGGATCTATAATCCGCAATTTTCCATAATCCGCGTTACTTTACGAATGTAAACAATGAAATAAACAGTTAAGAAAATTTACAAATCCGTGATCCAAAAATGATTTTTTTTAAACAAATAATAAAAAAATTAATAAAAATCATAATAAAACATGTATTTTTTTTTTAAATTTACTCTTTTATTTTATTAACAGTAAAAAACTAAACTGTATTATGGAATGCACCTAAGCTTACTGAACGTTCGAAATACCGACTTTTCATTCGTAGCTATTTCAGTTTGTTTAAGTTCAGATGAGGAAATAACCAATGAAAACGCTCTATTTCGTGTGCGTCGCGCGTCCTAGAAGTAACACAGCACCAACTGATAACTAGATATTATGGGTTGAAACGGTCGAATCAATGTAATCAATCATAGAGATAGATTGCCAAGGTTTCGCGAACGTCATGAAATGCAAACTGGAACCTTCAACTACAGGCGAACTCTGATTGATTTCTCAAGATCCGATCTTTCTGGAAACTAAACATTAGCCGGGGAGCTCTTTTTTTCATTCTATTTACGTTCTTAATTTGGCAACAAGCACAGTTAATGAGTTGATGTTTATGAACTCACGTGTCGTCTAGTATTGATTTTACTTTTTACTCTAATGCATATGCAAGGTGCAAAATGAATAACGGCGAGCGTAGTAATGATGCTTCAAGTTCTTCAACAACTAAAAGATCCCACATATCACTTATCTACTTTTTTAATATAGCTCTTTTATTTATTAACAGAAACAACAAACTGTATTACGGAACATATGTAATTATTTTTATTTAAGTGCACATGTATATCATTTTATAAAAGTAAAATAACCTTAAAATGCATTTTTGGAGATTACTTATTAAATTAACTACTAGATTTCATATTTATCTTTTCATATTTATCTTTCCATATTATACTGATTATAAAATTAAAATGCTGTCTAAGAATAATAAAATGACGCATAATCCTATTTACTCTATAATCCGCAAAATTCCATAATCCGCACAACCTTTGGCCCCAGCTTGTGCGGATTATAGATCTTTGACTGTAATAAACAACACATTTTTAAATAAACTGCACTAAATTTTAACTCTGAATTAAGAAGCCGGTTTTCCAATTTTCATTTCCTTAAACAGTACAAAATTAATGCATTAAATTATCACAATATATATTCTTAGGTATGATTTAAATCGAGAATTGTTTCATAGATGCAGCTACATATGCATGGGTGTGCATGCGATACAGTAGACACTGCCATATCTGGACTGATAAAACTAAAAATTTATTTCACTGACGATAGGTAATTTTAATTTTTCGCCTACTTGTTTGACATGTTCTCGAAAGATATCCAAACAAAATTATTACCCTTTTGATGTCCATACATTCAGCCTCAACTCAATTTCACCTCTACTTCTCATACTCATTCATGTTGTCAAGCATTCAAGTTATATAGACTTTTTTCACAATTTTTTTAACTTTTTAAAATTGACACTGAATTTTATACATTTCTAATTCTTTTTTACAAAAGTTTCCTTGCGAACATCAAAATATGTTTTGACCATCAGTGGTCAAAGAAAGAAAAATTTATTTATTTTAGATAATAAATTTAGTACAACATTTTGAACAACATTTGAAAGATTTTTTGGCAATATTATTTAACAGTATTGGGGGATAAATGATTCTGCATACATATTTTTTTATAATTTTTAATTTTCTAAATGTTTTTTTAAATCAAAGTTTCTGTAGTATATTATTATGTAAATATATATATATTTTTTAAGGTGTATATAACATTAAGTTTTATAATACAGGAATATGTTTTAATTTCACAAGTACAATTAATATATAAACTGTATGAAATACATAAAATAATAAAAATTAGTAGGTGAGAGGTGGCACATCTGAACAATTTGTTTAATTTTAACCATTTCTCAAAATTATTAAGACATTGGAATAAAAATTGATTTACATGAATGTGTACACTTCGTTTGTTCTTTAGGTGAAACTTCTGAATGCACTTATCAAGAATTTTTAACTTATATGATCATTACAAATATTGTCTAATTTTTTTACATGTGGCCCATTGGAAGGGTAGTAGTTGTGAACATGCCTGGGACACATCGGAACACATGTATAAATAAAAAAAAGTAAATAAAAACTGTGATAAAAACTGATTAGATGCCCTCATTTAAAACAAATTTATCCTTGATAAATGGAAAGTGCATAATAAAAGAGAAGCCTGTTCTATTTTTTGTTTTGTAGTTGATAAAAATAGGAGAATTCCAGGGATGATTATGGGTAGGAAAAAAAGTCACATCAGAGGGTAATACACCTTCCTGCACTAACCTGCCTGTTTTTTCAGTGGTCCTTTGAAGAAATTCACTCCCCCCCCCGTCTTTTGACTAAATTAGTACTCTTTTGTGATCGCTTGATAAAATTAACGGATTTTTTTTCAGTCTCGAAAAATTTACATTCTTTTTTGGGTCTTTTGACAAAAAGTTTTTTAGGAATTTTAATGAGATTTCTTAAAATTTGTATTTTTTAAGATTTGTGAAACAATTCTAGCTATTACAATGCTTAAATCCACTTAAATAAATTTTGTCCTCTGCAATTTTTGAGCTTTTACTAATATTTAGAGTTTTTTTTTATTTTTTGGCATTTTTTTAGTCACTGAAGGGGAACTAAGGGGACCAAAATGCATAAAAAGTGAATTTGGGGGGATAAGGGGAATTATTTCGGAGTCCTGTAATTGAAATCACATCTTTACTGCTAATGTCTTACCTGACTGCAAATAAAGTTTTTTAAATAATTGTAACAGTAAATATAAATATTTCCTACAAGATTATAGTCCTGCATTCAAACAATTTCGCGAAATTACACAAATCACCAAAATATTTGCCAAATTATACTAATGGAAGACTGTTGCAATTCTAAAAATTTAAGATAGGAAAATTAATGAATATAAATTTTTTAAATAACATTAATGAATAAGGATACTTTACTTCTTGCATAAATCAAATATAAAATTTTATTTATACAAGATAATTTCAGACAAAAGTATAGGGTAGATTGGGACAGTTGGTTTTTACCTTTATGTATCATTCTAAACATTTCATCCATCACACGCAAGATGAAGTCATGGTAGCCCTATTTTCAGTAGGAAAATGTTTCTGATCTAGATAAGGTTGCAGTTGTATAAAGAAAAAAAATATTTAAAAAATCAAAAGTAAATTTGATTCACATACTTTTTATGCTTTCTGTTTTTTAATGAATTGCTTATGGGTAGATGTAATAGTTTCCCTATTTATGGAGCATTGTACTTAATAAGACTAGAAATGTGAATGTCAAATCCATAATATTCCTACGATTCTTATTACATTTTTTAATCATGTGCTTAAATAAATTAAAGCTTGTATTTTTTAAGCTTTTTTTTTGGGGGGGGGGGTAGGTTCAGTGCAATAAATAAGAATATATTAAAAACTATTTACTATTCCATGAATTCTTCAGTGCAATAAGTAACAATATATTAAACAAATTTTGTTTTTCTTCAATAACCACAATTGCTATATCTCCATTTATTTACGGTTTAATAGAGTATTTTATCGGTAACTGCGATTTTTTTATAGCAAACAGTGTTGATGTTGAATGTTATAAAATCTTGCGTAAGCAAAAAGGGGAGTTAGAGGCGGTTCTAGCATTTGCTTATTTTTCCTTAGAAAGAAGAGGGAAGGGGTACTAAATGACTAAAAAAAAGCTTACGTAATATTTGAATGGCCTATTATATATTATCTGAAAGGCGTGCTACATTCAAATTAAAAAAATTGGAAAAAATAATATTTTTATGCTTAAATCAAAGATTTCTAAAATATCAATAAGGGTGATGGAAAATATTAATCTAAGAACCAACCGCACAAAACCCTATGTTATGAAGTACAAGAAAAAACCCTTTATTTTATGGAAGACTAGTAATACAGGAATCTAATCATTCATGTCTGCCTGAAGCGAAGGTATGTATAAGTTAAAAATGAATACCATTACACTGCAAATCTTAAAACACTTTTCAGAACACTTTTTAGAACACTTATTTTGTCTCCTTTTTTAGAACACTTTTTGGAACAGTTTTTAGAATACTTCTCAGAACACTTAAGGAACACATTTGAGAATGCTTTTCTGAACACATATTTGTCTCCTTTTTTAGAACACTTTTCAGCGCACTTTTTGGAACACATTTTTAGAACACATATGGAACGCTTATTTCTTTCCAGCGCATTTTCTAGAACACATTTGAGAACACTTTTTGGAATACATTTCGTCACCTTTTTTGGAACACTTTTCAGCACATTTTCTGGAACACTTTTTAGAACACAAATGGAACAGTTTTTATAATGCTTATGGAACACTTTTTAGAATGCTTGTGGAAAACTGATCTTTTTCTAGTACACATTCTAGCACATTTCTCAGAATATATTTAAAAAAATTTTCTTTTACACATAGTTTCTGCAGGTGCACATATATTTTCAATGAAGTTTTTTTTATGACCAAAAATATTTACACATTAACCATTTCAGACAATTTGTTTATTGATGTGGGCACCTCTTTTAAAAGGACAAAATGTTGTATGCATTCCTGTTATTCTCCAATATAATAAAATATTTTAAATGCTCAGACAACTAATTTGAGATTAAACAGGAAAAGCCTGATATCAGTATGCAGTTAAAAAGTATAAGTATATATTGTATTGTCTCTGTCAAATCGGCCAACATTGAGGCTGAAAAATTGGTGGATTTTAGATCATAGTTTTGTTTACAATTTTTTTGTTTGAATCTGATTATTATTATAAAAATTTAAACTGCAATGTGAAAACAATTTAATAATTTACAGCAAAATTATACACAATATAATTATTAATAAAAGTTTAAAATACCGCAGGAAAATATAGCATACAAATAAAACATTAAAATTAACAATATTTATTGTCGAAATTAATAATTTATAGAAAATTAATAATGTAAAAAATATAGTAAAAAAATGTTTTTATTGATTGTTTAATCTGCTATGCCATTTAGTACAATCTATTTATTGGTTTGCGATCATGAGCTTCAATATAAAATCTGTTCTTTTAAATAGATGAACTGCATTAGAATTCTTAAATAACTAAACATTTCTTTGAAAATTCACTAAATATGGATTCAATAATTTGTTATTTTTTTCTTACAAACTTCATAGAGCAATTTTCATTTGTTTAAATCTGAAAATAAAGTGCAGATGATAGATAATTGCAAATAATGCGGATTTAACAAAGCCAACTATATAACATTTTTTAAGGAACAAATGTACACCCAAAAGATTTGCATATCCTGTTGCAACTTCTAGCTTAGCTGGTGTCAACTTTAAAACATGGTGGATATATGTCGCTAACACATAGCTGAATAATGCAAGCTTGTATATCAAGATCAAGATTTATTCTTTTAAAAGAGAAAACTTAGATTACAAATATTAGAATAATAAAAAAATTATTGAAAAATGCATGATACACAATAAACTCGTAGATCAAAGAGGGAAAAAATTATGCCCCCCCCACCACCACAAAAACAGTAAAAATGTTTACAGTCATTAGCTTAAAAAATCTTCAGGACTTGGAGAATTCCATATAAGCAGATCATTTAGTTAAATGAATTCAAGTTGCCTCTGAGTTTACTGTATTTAAAAAATTGTAAAATTTGAATAGCTGTTTAATTTGTGGTAAGCAAATGTAAACCCAAAATCAAAACAAAATAAATTTATTCTTAATGCTGATAGTAACAAGCAACAAAAATTATTCTTATTCTTCTGATATGCTTTCATTTAATTCACCATGATGCTTTGTTTAATTTTTGGTCCATTAGACTTTTTTTTTTTGCCTAATACATATGAATATTCATTCATAAGTCGAATTATAAGCATTTACTTAATCATACAAGATCTGCTATTTACCAACAAGCACCACAATTGAAATCTGAAGGAATTCATTTATGTTACAGTTATACAAATCTTTTTGTTAGATCCATTATATTTTTTTTTAACTATGATTTTCCAAAACCCCAGATGGAATCATAAATCTCCCTAGTGATCATACTTCATGATTAAAATGTAAAAAATTAAGTAAAAAAATAAAGATATGTAGCATAAAAAATAAAATAACATACGTTTTCACAGAAATTTAATAAAAATATTGAATATTTTTTTTATTACCATGGATGCAAAAAGCCCATCCAAGCCAAGAGTAAAAACCTTACTAAGTATTAGAAATCACTTGATGGAAATGGCCAAGATGATTTCTAGGTTTAAAATTATTTCTTATAATAAAAGAAACAGGTTAAAAGGTATTTAGAGTAAAATTATTGTTATTTTTGCAGATAAAGCAAAATTTACTATTAGTCAAAAATCTCTTCAAGACTGAAATCAGTCAGCTGAGACCGAAGATCTTGCACACATGATTATTACTTATGTATAAAAATAACAACAATGGAAATTTAAACTTTAGCCCATTATTCGAATTTGTTCAAAACTTTTATTATCTTTAAAATCTTTCAATTACATTTTAAAAGGGCTTAAACAATTATGACTTTTTTCAAAGTTTATAACTGTGCTGGTCCAATACAAAGACTCCTAATGCTCCAATTGCTTGCACATATATTGCACAGGATAATTTAGTTTCAAAGTGTAATTCATCAATAACAGTACAATTCATAACTCCATTACACTTGCTGAAGTTTCACTTAACAATTGCTAACAAATACAGGACAGTGGCATAGAAGATTAGCATGTCTTTAATGCATACTATTGCACTTGGCGATCGAGAGGCTGGCACATCCTTCAGTTTTTGTCTGAAATTTGTCATCCTTCTAAAGAAAAAAAAAATCAGATACATAATGTATATTGAAAAAAAAATTAGTTAATGACAATTTTGAATTTTATTTAAATATAATAAGCATAGTGTCCCCCTTACTTTAGCAGGGTGTAACACATGACAGACTTTTGTATTTCTTTTATGTGCCTAGTGGCTCTTTTAAATCCTTTTGATGCACCTGGTGGTCTTTTTTAAAACTTCCAATGTGCTCTGTGGCAATTGAATTGATCATGGGGAAATATTGCAAATTCTAGAGTATTCTAAACAAACCAGTTCAAAATATTTTGGGTAAGGTACAAGTGTATCCTTTTTACAGAATAGTGTCCCCTTTTTGTAAAATTCCTGCACGGCGGCCCTTTTTTCATAGAGTGGACACTAAAGCATTTTAGAAAGAGGTGTAAGATATATTAATCATCATCTGCAGTGATATAACCAAAAAAAGATAAGTCTAAATACAATATTTAATGTGGATCGCTAAAAAATGTAAGTGTTTGAAAAATATAAACTGTAATATTATTCCAAAACTTAACCATGTCTAACAACATCCTGTGTCCAACAGTATTGAGCTCTGATAATCTCACAGCAGATCACATTATTATTTGAAGTAGTTTTATCAGGGCGCAGCACCTGGTGGCCCTTTTAATTTCTTTTATGAGTCTGATGGTTCTTTTAAACATTCCCGGTGCGCCCAATGACCCTTTTTAACTTTTCCCATGTACTTTGTGGCAATTTAATTGATTCTGGGAAAATATCACAAATTTTAGGGGATTCTAAACAAAGCAGTTCAAAATATTTTGGTGGAACAAGGTACAAGTGTGCCCTTTTTTTAGAAGTGTGTTCCCTGTTTGAAAATAAATGTACCCTTCATATGGAATAGTGTTGCCTCTGAAAAATTCCTAGAACTGTTAAAGTAACATTGTTTCTTGAATTGTGAGTACTATTTCAAATTGTGTCCCTTAAAACCTGATGAATTATTTAAATGGGTATAACTCTTATGAGTTTTGCAGATATGCAGATGCAATTTTTTGTATATAATTTGGGCCTGAATAAGGGAAGTTTTCCTAATTGGAATTTTTATCCTGGGGGGGGGGGTGCATATAAAAATTTAATCTTTGTATTTTTTCAAAAAGACCCTCCATGGTAATGCAACTTATATTATGAAAATTTTCACATTTTTTTAAATGAAACTTTGCAATTGGAAGCATTGTACAAAGGGACAATATTTAACAAGATAGCATATTGTTTCGATAATTATGACTCACTCTGGTATATATTATAATGCAACATTCATTAATATAATATTGACTCTTATATGAATCACTGGTTAAGCCAATTAGCCGTTTTTATAAATCAAAATCAAAGTTAATATAAAAAATTTTTGGCTTACTTAGAATCCATAATTTTGTTGAATAAAATTCTGCTCTAGAAAGTGATTCAGTTAAAAGGTGAATATTGCATTTAAAATTGTGAGACACCTTTTGTATGCATTAGTTAAATGAAAACTGGTCATTTGTTTTGAAAAAGAGCAGCAATTACATTTTGAGACATCTTAGGCTAAAAGAGTGGTCATTTCATGCAGCACAGATGGTTTAAGTTTTTCCTTTTTTAATTGCATTTTTGCTTTTGTTCCAAGTTCAAAACAATTATGGGCCATTAAATTCAACAGAAAAATGTAAAATTCACACTTTCTAGATTTTTCAATCTCATACTCTCTGTTTTGTATTCTTGCTCTCAATTTAAGAGCATAAATCAATCTAAGACCAAGTTATGTGTGTAAAAATCTTTGAAAACATAATAATAATAAAAGGTACTATAAAGATACTAACATATAAAAAGCCTTTTTTGATTGTGATTGAACAGATTATTGCAATAAATGTTTATTTTGAACTGTTTTTTCCAGAGTGGAGATATACATAAATATAATAACAGTCGAGTCTCTATATAATGAAAACCATCATTCCTGTAAAAAATTCGTCATATAGAGAAATTTGATGTATAGAGTAGGGATGCACCGAATAGTGATTTTGGCCGAATGCCGAATATTCGGCCGACAGCTGAACCGAATACCGAATATTCAGCAAGGTGAATAGTAATTGTTGGGCCGAATAACTGAATATTCGGCCATCCGAATAGTAACTATTCAGCCGAATACCGAATATTCGGCTTTCCAAATACTTTTTATATTTCAAAGTTTAAAGGTATTAAAATGTTACTTTTTAAAACAATTTTACATAATATTTAATAAGAGAAACTTATATTTTGATAAACAAGAGCTTTTTATAAGAGCATTTAGTATTGAAAAAATTCTGCCTTTATTTATTTAAGAAGCACAATTATGAGACTTTTTTAATTAATAAAATTTTAAATTTCATGATTTCTTCAACGAATTGAAACAAACATTTTAAAATCAAAGAGAAATAATCAAAAAATGGTTGAAGAAAAACTGTAGCGTCTCATAATTGTTCTTTTTAAATAACTCTAGGCAGATTTTTTTCAGTATAAAGTGTAAGTACTTTCAATTTAATTCTGAAAAAAGGAATGTCTAGATCATAGTTCTTATTTTATGAATGGTGGCATTTTCCATCCTTCTCATCATATCATATCATATTTTACAGAAATCAAAGCATGCGAGTTGAAAATACAGTTATGGTATCTTATTTATTGTTAATGCAACAAACGAAAACACAAGTTTGACCTAGAGTGAGATGAAATACAATGTACTTATGACTCAATAAGTTGATTATGATTATGGTTTCATGAACACAAATTGTCTGCCTTGATAGCTATTACTAATCTCAAAAGTTTTTCTTTCTTGTTTAAAGACTTTTATTTGGGAAAAGCAAGAAACAGACTTTTTACTAAATAAAATCTAGGAACTTGCATCTGCACTTGCATCATTTATTCTTAAGGAGAATCCTAATAAATCACCATTTTAATCCTTCTCATGGTTAATTTTCTTAAGTTACATTTTACAAACAGCAAATAAATAATGTAAAAACATTCTATTTTATTTAAATATAATTTTCTTTCATATTATTTTAAATATATTTATAAATTGACAGTTAAAAGTAGAAATTGTGAAAAGTTTTAAAAAATGTTCTTTAAAAGGCTTTATTAAGTATTGGATTTGGCCGAATACTTTGATATTCGGCCAGACCGAATATTCGGCAGGCCGAATAGTTTCATATTCGGCCAAGCCGAATATTCGGCTTAACCGAATAGTTTGATATTCGGCCTAACCGAATATTCGGTAACATGGCCGAATACCGAATAGATATCGAATATTTGGTGCATCCCTAGTATAGAGAATGATGTTAAAAATCATATTTAATGTGTAAAATTTGAACAAAAATTATTTTTGATCTATTTAATTAAGAATTTGAAATGTTTAAAAGTAAACCTAACATTTCATTTCTTAATTATTTAAGCAGTTTCAAAAAAAAAAAAAAAAAAAAAAGAATCAGACATTTATTTGAAAGCTTAATGAAAATCAAATGAGAAAGACTTACATTAATTTCAGAGGAAGAAATCTGTAACTTTTTGTTGTTTTGATTTTAAAATTGTAACACTCTTTAAAAAAAAATGCTCAAATTTTAGCAAGGAATGAAATATTGTAATTCACATTTTCGTCCATTTGAAGGCCTCTCTTATGTGCCTCTCATTGATTCCTCTTTTATATGTGTAACAATCCAATTGATTCTGTTTTGAGAAGGATGTTGAAAGGTGTGTGGGAGGTGGGATGAACTCGTTGGATTTAAAGAACAAGGAGAGAAGTAATATTTAAAAAAAAAAAAAACAGCACTGAATGATAAATCAAAAATAAGTGATGGAAAATGGATTCCATATAATTTTGAAGCTTTTTTAAAACTGAATAAATTAAGACCAATTTATAAAAAAATTTGTTATATGGAAATAGATATTTCGCTATATAGAGACTGTTTTTAATGTAATCATGCAAAAAGGGGACTGTTCCTACTAAAAATTCATTATATAGAGAAATTCGATGTATGGAGTTTCGATATAGAGAGACTTGACTGTATTGCAATTTATTAGTTGGTAACATAGCTTAAAATTTTCCTCACGAAATCTTACCATCAGGGAATTGCTGCCACTTGTTCCCCGTAAAAAAAAAAGTAATTGGACCCGCATAACTTTTAAATACATGCCTATGAGCAGGATTTTCATAACAGAGACAGTAAATGTGCAGCATTTTCTTAAAATACATTTCAGCACAAGTTTATGTATGCATAAACTTAAATTAATAAACAATAAATTAGCTATACCTTAATCGTAAATGATGCTGTGTTTTTTCACCAGTTTTTCTTCGGTCTGGGGTAGGCACCACATATATCTACCATAGGTAACAGAAAATCCTAAAATCATTAAAAAAAAATCAGAAAGGATACATACAATTTTTCTTTTAAAAAAATCTGACAGATACAGAGTGTTTAAAAAAAAGGTATGACAAGGCTTAAGAGTGACAGAAATTAGCAAATTTGAGTAGGAAATCAGGTTGAAAAACATTTATTCAGTGAAAAATATATGGTACTAAAAATTCAAAAGTCAATAATTAAGCCAGAATTTAACTAAACTTCATTATTGCACCGCATTAGATGTAAAATATATCTAATATTAGGGATGCAAAACCAAAACCTGTGGCCTGTGAATTTCGTCAATTTACAATTGGAAAAAATTGCAATTTTTATGCATAGATTGTAGAAAAAAATCATAAATTTTGTCAATGTATCGTGGGGAAATATGAAATTTTGTCAGTCACTTAAGAATTGCAAATGTCACTGATCGAGCACAGAAAAATTGTGAACTTCATTGATTAAGTGCGGAATATAGTGAAATTATTCATTTGTCGATTAGACATGAATTTGTTGGTTATACGCAAAAAATTGCATATTCTACTGATCGGGCAAGAAAAAATCATCAGTTTTGTTGATGATAAATGAAAAAAATGCAAATAAAATTTATTGCTTGTGGAATCACATGTTTTCTTGGTTTATCACAAAAAAAAAGCAAATTTCATTGATCTTACATGAAAAAAATAACAAATTTTGTAATCAAGAACAAAAAAAAAAAAAAAATCTCAAATTTTGTTGATAACATATGGAAAAATTGCAAATTTATTCATGATGCTCGAAAAAAATTTAAAATATCATTTGATCGGAAGCAAAACAATCATGAGTTCTGTCAGTTTATCAAGGAAAAAAAGTCGCAAATTTCATTTTGTTGTGTAAAAACATATATATTTTGTCAGAGTTCGTTAAAAATCACAAATTTTGTTGATTGGGCACAGAAAAACATGTATTTCGTCAATTAAAAACAGAAAGAGGGCAAATTTTGTCGATTGGCCACTGTAAAATCATGAATTTTTACTGATCGACTTCTAAAAAGTTGCAAATTTTGTTGATTGGATTGAAGCGAGAAAAGCTACACATTTCATTGACTGGGCAAGAAAAAATTGTCAGTTTTGTTGATGATGCATGAAAAAAATTTCAAATTCATCAGCTGCAGAAAAATCAAATGTTTTCTTGGTTTATCGCCCAGGAAAAAAAAAAGCGAATTGTGTTGATTGAGTACGGAAAAAAAAAATCGCAAATTTTGTCCTTAAGTGTGTAAAATTCATGAAATTTGCTGATCAGGCACCAAAAGTTCATGAATTTTTGCAATCGTCTTTGATTTTGCATGTTTTCTGCAAAGGCAAAAATTCTTGCTTTTCACAAACATTTGATGAAATTAGCATTTCCCCAATCTTTAGTCAAAAATTGACATTTTTTCCATAATTATTTGAAAAAATATGCATTTTTTTAAATTCAAAATCCATTGATGAAATTCACAATTTTTCATGATCCTTTGATAAAAATTTGCGTCTTTTAACAACTCTGTGATAAAATTTGCATTTTATTAGCATTTCTTTGATGAAAATTGCATTTTCCTGCAATTCTTTCATAAAATTTGCATTTTTCTGAGATCTTTTGATGAAATTCACCTTTTTTTTCTTTGCTGCAGACATGCTACAGGCTCAGCAAAGAAAAAGTTGAACTTTCATGGCCTCATGGACCACTAACAAAATTTGCATTTTTTTTTGCAGCGTTTTGACAAAATTTGCATTTTTTGTGACCATCTGGCGATAATTGCATTTTTTTCGACAATCTTTTCAATGAAATTTGCATTTATCCATGATCCTTTCACAAAATTCGTGTTTTTTTTTACATCCCTTTTTGAGAAAATCTGCATATTTTCTGCGATCTTTCAACAAAATTCACATACTTTCCGTGATTTTTTGACAAAATTCGCTTACTATCCATGATCTTTGGACAAAATTTGCACAATATTTGTAATCTTTGGACAAAATTCCCATTTTGTTCATGATGTTTCAACAAAATTCCCATATTTTTTCCCAGTATTTAAGCAAAATCGTGACTTTTCTCCAATCATTCGACAAAATCTGCATATTTTCTGCAATCTGTTTACAAAATATGTCTTCTTTGCTCGCTTTTTGGCAAAATTCTATTTTTTCTTTTGCAATCTTTCGACAAAATTTGCATATTTTCCTGATCTTTTGACAAAATTGGCATATTTCTCCCGATCTTTTGACAAAATATGCAGTATTGTATATAAATTACGCAAAAAATAGCTCTTACGTGTCCTACAAAACGAGTAATTTCGTAAAAAAAATCGTGAAAAACCGACAAATTTCATTAAAAAATCGCAAAATAATATCTAATTTCCAACAAGATTCGCGAAAAAATGGTTAATTTCATCACAAAATCTCCAAAAAAAGGCAGATTTCCTCAAAAAATAGTGGATAAACGATAAATTTTGTCCAAAAATTGCAATAAAATGAAAATTTGTCAAACGATTCGCAAAAAACGGCAAATTTTGCCAAAAATCATGAAAAATGGCAACTCTCGTCAGACATCACGATAAAAAAGCCAGATTTCATCTGAAGATTTGCAAAAAACCGGTAAATTTCGTCCAAAAATTGCAATAAAATGGAAAATTGTCAAAAGATTTGCAAAAAACGGCAACTTTTGCCAAACATTCATGAAAAAATGCAAAATTTATCAAAATATCCCCCCCCCAAAAAAAAGACAGATTTCGCAAAAGATCGGAAAGAAATGTAAATTTCGTCAAAGGGGCATAAAAAATATATTAATGTGAGAAGGGAATTTTTCTGTTATAAAAGCTGATTTTCCTGCTTCAAAATTGTGTCTTTATTGCTCTTAAAGCGGATTTTCTTGCTTCACAATCAGGGGCGTGCGAAAAGAAAATTGCACTTGGGGAATAATTAGAATTTAAGGCCCCTTCCCCTCTCGTAACTTTTTCTTGCGACAGCCTAAAAATGATGTTTGTAGTATAAATTTGACGCCCCTTAAGTTTCAGTGCTTTGGGGCCCCCAAACCAATTACAAACTATGTTTTTTTTTTTTTTTTTTTTTCAAAATTTGCGTTTTTTTTGTGTTTAAATGCGACAAAATTGGCGAAATTAGCCTTTATTGTGATATTTTAACGAAATTTCTCATTTTTTGTGATCTTTTCACGAAATTTAACGTTTTTTTCAGATTTTTTTTGGCAAAATCTGGTTTTTGTGACTTTTTAGCAAAATCAGCTGTTTTTCGTGATTTTTTAAAATCGTCTGCTTTTTTGCAATCTTTCAACAATATTTGCCTTTTTTTTCACGATCTTTTAACAAAATTTACATTTTTTTGCTTTTTTTCAATTTTTTGATGAAATTTTTGAATTTTTTCTTGATTCTTTGATGAAATTTTTGAATTTTTTTCTTGATTCTTTGACGAAATTTCTGTTTTTCTACGATTTTCTGAACCGGTAGATTCTAGATTCTTAACTCTATAAAAGTGCCCTTAAAAATAAAAAAGTGCCCTGAAGAAGCAAAAAATGCCCTGAAGAATGTAAAAAGTGCCATTTTCAAAAGAGTAGCGCCTTGCCCCTTTTTAAACCTGGGGGAAACACTGTGTGATTAATGAATATAATTCACATTTTACGCGATTTATGGATGTAATTTGCTATTTTTATGCGATTTATGGACGTAATTTGCTATTTTTATGCGATTTATGGACGTAATTTGCTTTTTTTAGCTTTCTGTCAATAAAATTCGTGATTTTGATCGATTTACTACGTAATTTGCGTTTTTATGCGATTTATGAATGTAATTCACTTTTTTTACACGATTCTTGGATGTAATTCGTGTTTTTTGCAATTTATGAAGGTTATTCGCGTTTTTTTTGCACGACTCATGGACATAATTCGTGTTTTTACGCGATTCATGGACATAATTTGCATTTTTTGAGCAATTCATGAACGTAATTCGTGTTTTTTATGCGATTCATGAATGCAATTCACATTTATTATGCGATTTATGAACACAATTTGCTATTTTTATGCGATTTATAGACGTAATTTGCATTTCAGCTTTCTGCCAACAAAATTCGTGTTTTTTGAACGATTTCTGAACGTAATTCGCGTTTTACTACACGATTCATAGATGTAATTTGCACTTTTCATACAATTTCTGAACGTCATTCTCGCTTTTTTAACACGATTCATGCACAAAATTTGTATTTTTTAATGCGATTGATGCACATAATTTGTATTTTTTTATGCGATTCATGCATGAAATTTATGTTTTTAACGCGGTCATTGGTCAAAATTCACATTTTTTACTCAGCCTTTGGACGAAATTCACGTTTTTCACACGGTATTTTGTCGAAATGTTGGATTTTTTTTACACGATTCTTTGTTGAAATGGAGGTTTTTTTTACGCAATTCTTTGGTGAAATGCATGTTTTTACGCGATTCTTTATTAAATTTCATGCATTTTTTTGAAGACATTCGCGTTAACAGTAAATAATTTGTTGATAAAATTGAGGGGATATTTTTATTTTTTGGTACTAAAAAAAATAAGTAAGTAAATAAATAAAAATTGTTTCTTTCTTAAAATTTTCTGCAAACTTCATAAAGTTTTCTGCCCACCGTGTGCGTCTATATTATACATTTCTGTTCTAAATATCTTGCGTAATCAAGAAAAATAAAATCTAAAACTGATTTAACTCATTAAAATGTTATAAAATAAAAATTCCTAAGTTAAATCAGAATTTTATGATATCATACACAATGAATCTGAAAAATCAAAATGTCATATTCAAATGAACTTTTATTTTTCTAGAATTTGGCTTTTCTTAGAAGTCCATACTTCAAATGCAGTTTCAAAATTATATTCTTCAAAACACAGGGCAAAAACACACACACACACACACACACAAAAAGAAAAGGCAAAAGTTGAGCACTAGCAATTTGACGAATCAAATCGCTTGTTTGCTTGCCAAATGAAGAATTTAGTAGCAATTTGGCACAATGGCGAGCGACAGCGAGAACACTGAAGATAAGTCAAATAATATTAATTTTGATTGATTTTATGACATAAAAATAAAAAATACAATTAAATTAAACCATAATTGACTAGTTTGATGTTCTTTTTCCTAAAGAAATGAAAAAAATTGTAACATTTTTGGGCACACAAATTTAAAAATAATACGGAATAAAATATTCATTAGAAATCTCTGGGTAAAACCAGCGGTGCATTTTGCAAATTTGAAAAAGGGCAGGGTGCTGCACCCTTTCCAAAATAGCCTAGAATGAACACTATACATGGCTTAACAAAAGTATTGAAATATTCTTCCATACATTAGTATAATAGCTGGAAGAGAAATTGGTACTTACGTATTAACGCTACCGCAGCAGGAGTGACTCTATATCGGCCCATTTTCCACCGAAATCTGATATGTTACTTTGTTTTTAAATATAGTGTTTTGAATTTTGAAAGTGCTTTAATTTTATATAAAATGTTTTATTTTATGATTTGTCAAAAAAATTTAAATGTAGATTAAAAATCGCCAAATCTGTAACTGTGGTGGCGTTAATACATAAATACCGAGAAATTTCAACTTGTTAGGCGTTTTCTTGCTAAACTAAACTTCCGCAGTATACAGTATATATATATATCAACCGGCAGATCAAATACAGATCTGTTCAAAAGTATCAAAACCCATATTTGGCTATGGACATTAACACCTTATTTATCTAAAAAACGATGCTTTGTTCAACATTTCAGGAAGTGTTTCATAATATATGCTTAACGCATGATTTTTCTTACTTGTTTGTATTAGTTTCAGTTTTGATATTTAATTATTTAATTTTTTTTTCTGATTTCATAATTCTGCTTAGGGTCTGTTCATACATATTATCAACTTTTTGGAAAATCTGGACTCCCTCCACCCTCCCGATATCAAATGTTATCATCTCTCGACCCCACTCCCCATAATAATATCGTTATCAATGTCTATTTTCTTTTTTTCACTTTTAAAATTTACTAAATTTGTTTAGAGTGACATATAAAATATTTTTTTTTTATGTTTTATTGATTCAAAAGAAGGGAAATTAATAAAATACAACTTTATATATAAGATATAAATCAGCTTATGTATGAAATACATATGAAATAACACTTAAAATAAATAGTTACTTTTTAAAGGAATTTTATAATAGCTTTTTGTAACATAATCTATTTAACAGTAATAGTGTCTTCCTTCACTTACCGCTCATGCATGGGGAGGGACAGGAGGGGGTGTAGATAGAAATTTTTATCAACAAAACAAGCGAACAACATTCGTTCTCTTTTACCTATTAGTAAACATAAGTTTCATCTCAAATATACTAATTTTGCATTGTCGAACAGCGATTATGAATGCATACACATATAAAGAAGAATAGGAATGTAAAACATTGAGGAATTCCATGTTTAGAATTATTCAACTTTATAATAATTTCGTAATTTCAATAACGGTTTTGCCTTTTTATAAAAATAGGCAAAAAAAACATACTATTTTGAACCAAAGACCATGTATGTTACAAATAAAAAAGAGAAAATTTTGGTTGGATCAAAAATGATATTGATAACAATAAACAAACTCTGTCTCCCCCTAGAGATATCGTCTGCCAGTGCCAGACTCCCCCCCCTCCCCCCTAAAATGATAATAGTTATATATGCACATCCCCTTAATATGGATAATTCCAAATATTTCAAATAAAAAAATGACAGGAAAAGAAAACACGCTAGTTGACAATAACCCAAAAATTTCAAAGTATAAAACAGCTTGATAGGGCTTCATTTTAGAGCTAATTTTTTATTATTTAATTTAATTATCAATTAGGTCTTAAATTAATATTTTACTCATTTTAAGCAATCATTATATTTTTTAATATTTAATTACATTCAAATTATAGGGTCACCCGGGGTAAAATGGGTATATTTTATTTATTTTATTATTTTACCAGACAAATTTTTAAAAAAAATTTAAATTATGAACAAAGTGCTTACATATCTGGCAATACTTAAACCTTATGAACAAAAAAGCCTTATAAAAACAAACTGGCGACACATATAATAGGCGTGGCAACCATTTTGTTTTACAGAAGATAGAACAAAGTGTTTTTAGTGGTTGAAAAACTTCTTTCCAGAAAAATATACTGGAAGAATTTTAGGAATAAACTGTTTGATATTTACAGAAGAAGGATTCTTCTAACTGAAAACTGTAAAATTAAGTAAATTTATTTACTCACAAAAATTTTATAGCGTTTTTTGTCATATGGGGTAAAATGGGTATAGGTCAAGATATGAATGTATGAAGATAGATCAAAGTTGAAAGACCTTTGAAGGCAAATGGTTATTGATCCTATGTTTTAAATTGATATTATGCTTTGTTATAATGAAATTAGGCTATTACTTATATCATTAATTTATCATTTATATTATAAATTAGGCTATTTCGGGTGACATTAAAATACATGCAAATTGATTAAATGTACAGGAATACAAGGTAAGAAAAATATCGTGAAATTAAATTAAAACACATTTTCTAGTACTGGCGAGGCTATAAAAAAACTCAGAGAAAAACGCAAGAGAGTACAAGCAAAAGTAGGAGAAGTTTTAACTACAGAGCAGGTGGCTACAAGTCTTTGCACTAGGAACACAAAAAAAAAGTACAAACAGTTAAAAGAATCGAAGCAACCCATAAAACAGAAGTTAAGCCAAAGGTTTTCACTGCAATGAATCCAATGATTGGCGATTGAGTCCCTGTAAAATTTAATGTAAAGAAGTCTGTTCAAGAATTCACAGGTCTCATTATTGATATCCCTGATGAAGGTGAAAATACTGTGAAGTTTGCAACAAAGTCATCTGCTGGATTATTTTATTTCTTTCCAGTGAAAGACGATGTTGCTGATGTGAACGCATCCAAATTGTCAGAAAGCTATCTCAACCAAGCTGCAATAGTCCTTGCCAGTATACACTTTGCATGTAAATTTTTATTATGTTATACCTATCTGCATGAATTGTTTTTGATTAAACATTGATTTTCCAGTGTAATTTAATTTCTCATTTTTCCCTACAGATATTCATACTGATATCTATCTGCTTTTGAATTGCATTAAATAATAATAAAAAAAAAACCTTTAAAGAGAAACACGATTCACAGCATGTGTGTAAACTGATGTGGTGGAGGATAGGATTTGTCAGTACTCTCATCTTATTTACATTAGTTTCATAACAGTGTTTTTATACGTCAAGAAAAAAATGTAAGCAAATTGAAGTGGGGAGTTTTTGAAGCCCCTTCCCTTCACCTTCCAAGTTTACACATGATTCAGAAGATGAAAGTACGAAAGTACAAAACTTTTAAATGGTTCACACATTAATTATAGTGTATTTAAGTATATTTAATTTATTATTCAAATTTAACCAGCATATACCCATTTTACCCCGGTGCATACCCATTTTACCCCGAACCAGTGGGTAAAATGAGTATACACTAAGGTAAAATATAAAAAAGCTGATTTTTATACCCATTTTACCCCGGGTGACCCTACTCTTAAAAAAAATGCAAACAAAACATTTACACTATACATAACTGCTGGTTTGAAGATGTACCTATATATTTGAGAGAGTTTACTGTAATACTGTTTCTAAAATCATTTTGATTAATATAAAAACGGGAGATTACAGATTAACATACAATACAGATATAGATATGCAAACATAACGTTTTTTACACCGAACGTTCTTTTTTAAAGCAATATGGATGCCATCTGAATATCGAATTTTAGATTTCACTCGGATTTAAAGAATCTTAAAACAGTGTGTTCCTTATGGGATATCTGAATACCTGCCTTTATTGTCAAAACTCAGATGTCACAATAAAATGTAGATCACGTGCCTATGTAAAATAAATTAGGCTGAATATTGATTAATTCGACTAACAAAAACAAAATACAATAGATGCAATAGAATACGTACCACAGAAAATCTTTGTATTAATGTTTTCAAAGAAATAAGTCGAGTAACCTTTATATTAATATAAATATATAAAAATTGCGAATTGCACAGAGACGCCGAGTCGGAATGTAAATATAAACAAACAGCTCAGATTCCATTTCCCGCGCGTCGCGTCGATGTTGCCACACCAACTTGATAAAAACTTTCCACTACAGTACTTCGGAAAAAATTATCATTATTTGCAAGTTAGAAGTTTTATAATTTATTATTATTCATATTTCTTAATTATTTAATTTAGAATGTACTGTGTCAAGATACCGACCGCATTTTAGGCCAAATAAGAATTAGGACAATACAGTAATACAATTTAGATTCAATATTTTAAAATAATAATATTAATAATAATGTAAGTACTGAGTTTATCATTAGTAACTAAGGAGAGGAGAAGGACGGTTGCATCCATCATCTGCTCAAGGGGTGAGGCTATGCTTCTGCTGTCATTTGAAACAAAATGAAAAAGAAAATTCCGCATCCCCCCAGTGGTGTAGTCCTGGGAAAAAAAGTGGGGGGACGCTCATATTCTTGAATATTAAGCTCTCTATCAACCATAGGACCAGCTTGATTTTGAATTGAAAAATTTAACTTACATTTGCATTTAAAAATTAATTTAATTTAAAAATTCAAATTTAATTAAATTTACATTAAAAAATTCAAATTTAATTAAATTTATATTGAAAAATTCAAATTTAATTAAATTTACATTTAAAAATTGCTATATACTTAATTTTCATTAAATAATCTCTATAGTAGGGATGTTGTACAATCTATGACCCGTGGATTACCGTGTGGACCACGAATTTCGTCAATTTACAACTGAAAAAAAATTACAATTTTTGTGCATAGCACGATCGAAAAAAAAATAAAAATAATAAAAATGTAAATTTTGTCAATTTACCGTGGGAAAATATAAAATTTCGTCATTCACTTAAGAATTACAATAATCAATTCAAATAATGAAGTGTTGATAAATAGAGAATTTTGCAGATGAGGCTTGTAAAAATCGCAAATTTCGTTGCTTAGGTATGGAAAAAATCATAAATTTTTCACAGGACTCGGAAAAAAATAGCAAATTTCGCCAATCAGATACGGAAAAATCGCGAGTTTTATCGATCGGGCACAGAAAAATCGCGAGTTTTATCGATCAGACACGAAATAAACGCGAATTTTGATGGTTGAACAAAAAAATCGCGCATTCGTTGATTGGGAAAATATAGAATTTCGTCAGTCACTTAAGAATTGCAAACTTCATTGATTGAGCACGGTAAAATCGCGAATTTAACTAATCAAGTGCAGAAAAATAGCGAATTTTGCCGATGAGGCTTGTAAAAATAGCAAATTTCGTTCATCAGGTATGGAAAAATCACAAATTTTTCCCATGAGGCTCGTAAGAAATAGCAAATTTCGCCAATCAGACACGGAAAAATCGGGAGTTTTATCGATCACGCACAGAAAAATCACGAGTTTTGTTGATCAGGCACGGATAAAACGCGAATTTTGTTGGTCGGATGCGAAAAATCGCGCATTTCGTTGATTGGGAAAATATAAAATTTCGTCAGTCACTTAAGAATTGCAAATTTCATAGATTGAGCACGGTAAAATTGCAAATTTAATTAATCAGTTTCTGAAAAATAGCGAATTTTGCGGATGAAGCTTGTAAAAATCGCGAATTTCGTTGATCAGATATGGAAAAATCACAAATTTTTCAAATAGCAAATTTAGCCAATCAGACACGGAAAAAACGCGAGTCTTATCGATTAAGACAGAAAAATCGCGAGTTTTGTCGATCAGGCACGAAAAAAACGCGAATTTTGTTGGTCTGGTGCAAAATATAGCGCATTTCGTTGATCGGGTCAAAAAAAAAAAAAAAAAAAAAAAAAAAAAAAAAAAAAAACCGTCAGTTTTATTGATGATGCACGAAAAAACTGCAAATCCATCGGTTGCGGAAAAATCGCATATTTTCGCGGTTTATCGCGTAGAAAACGCGAATTACATGGATCGGGTACGAAAAAACCGCGAATTTTGTCGATTAGAAACAAAAAATCGTAAATTTCGTAGATAAGGTACTGGGCAAATTACAAATTTTTTTCATGGGGCTTGAAAAAAATAGCAAATTTCGCCAATCAGACACGGAAATATCGCGAGTTTTATCGATCAGGCACGGAAGAAAATGCGAATTTTGTTGGTCGGATGCGAAAAATCGCGCATTTCGTTGATTGGGAAAATATAAAATTTCATCAGTCATTTAAGAATTGCAAATTTCATAGCTTGAGCACGATAAAATCGCGAATTTAATTAATCAAGTCCAGAAAAATATCGAATTTTGCGGATGAGGCTTAAAAAAATCGCGAATTTCGTTGATCAGTTATGGAAAAAAATCACAAATTTTTCAAATAGCAAATTTAGCCAATCAGACATCAAAAATCGATCGATCAGGCACAGAAAAATCGCGAGCTTTGTCGATCAGGCACGAAAAAAAAAACGCGAATTTTGTAGGTCTGGTGCAAAAAATAGCGCATTTCGTTAATCGGACAAAAAAAAAAAAAAAAAAAATAAAAATAAAAATATAAAATAAAAATAAAAATAAAATAATAATAAAAAAAAAGTCAAGTTTATTGATGATGCACATAAAAATTGCAAATTAAATTCCTCGGCTGCGGAAAAATCGCATATTTTTGCGGTTTATCACGTAGAAAACGCGAATTACATTGATCGGGTACGAAAAAACCGCGAATTTTGCAGATTAGAGACAAAAAAATCGCAAATTTCGTGGATAAGGTAGTGGAAAATTGCAAATTTTGCGATAATACGCGAAAAAATTGAAAATTTCCTTAATCGGCCGCAAAACAATCGTGAATTTTTTCAGTTTATCAATAGAAAAAAATTGAGAATTTCATCTTGCCTCGTAAAAAAAAATCCAGATTTCGCAAAGTTAGTTAAAAAACGTGAATTCCTTTGATTGAGCGCAGAAAAATGCGTATTTCATCTGCTAAAGGCAGAAATAGCGCACATTTCGTCCATCGTCCACGAAAAAATCGCGATTTCTATACATCGGGTTCCAAAAAATTGCAAATTTCGTGACTCGGACATGGTAATGTCGCGAATTTTGTCGATCACATGCGGAAGAATTACAAATTTTGTTGATTAGGCTCAAATAAATTCCCGAATTTCGTTTATCGGATGCAGAAAAATCGCAAATTTTAACAATCGGCTTTGTAAAAATCGCGAATTTTGCCGATCAGGTTAGTAAAATTTGCGAATTTCACCGATCAGGCGCGGAAAAATAGTAAAATTCGTCGATCTAGAGCGGAAGAATTGCGAATTTTATCGATCATGTGAGGAATAATCTCAAATTTCATCGATCGGCTTAGTAAAGATTGCGAATTTTGTTGATTAGACGCGGAAAGATCGTGAATTTTCTCGATCGGCTTCGAAAAAATCGTAAATTTCGTCAATCATTCGAAGAGAAATCGCGAATTTCGTCGATTATTTTCACCGCAAAATCAGTTATTCTCAAAATGAAGCAAAAAAAAGAGGGGCTGTATCCATTTATCCATTGATAATTGTCAATATAGAATACACAATTCGGCACGTACTATATTTGGATACAATCGCTCTTTCTTTTCTTTTTTTTTCTTTTTTCTTGGCTTTATTTTGGAAACAACTGATTTTGAGCTTATTCTTCCGTTTATCACTTTCAGAATTTTTAAGTTATATTTTTGAGACTTTCATAAAAGTTGCTCTATACATTTAGCTAACACAATATGCAAATGACAGCGTTCATGCATGCGCAATAAAGAATTATTTGGTAAACCTACTCATTTTTCATGCAATTTTTTGTTATCTTTTAATTCTGATTACAGGATATTGTGGACAATGTTGTTTGTCATGTTTTCGGAAAAGAACATTAATTTATATTAAGAGCTCTTTGAATTATAAGCAAAAAACTAAGCAAAAGAAAAATTTGGGACTGTTTTTATAAAAACCTTAATTTTTCTACAAGTATACATGCTATTTGCATAAAAACGAACACACTTTATTACAATTAGCCACTTAATCATAATTTATAGTTTGAACGCTTTTGCTACATTAGTTTTGACAGTATTATCCAAAAGATATTAATTCTTTTTCAATTTTGTTACTGTCCCCTATGAAGTTTCGCGAATAAATCTTCACGGAAATGTATGACCACTATTATGTTTACGCACTTACTTAGAGTTTCAAAAAAAAATTTCATATATTTTTCTAGATTTTTAATAAAATTTCTAAAATCGCAAGTGGCCGGTCACCTTTGGCCATGTAAACAACATGTTACCTTCATATGTGCAAATAGGATGAACGAGTGTTGAAACACTTATTTTAGTTATAACTTAGTATTTTTGCAAAAGTATGAAAGGGCTTCAAAACTAAATTAGTTTTTTGAACAGAATTTAATTTGGATTTTCGGAAAAGAAATTTATCTAGTGACCTTGGAATCTTTTCCAAGGAAGTTATAGGAGATCTGACTACTCCCCACCGCCCTTTCCTATCAGCCCTCTAGCTACGGCTTTGACGGCAACACTTGGAAGAAATTTTAAAACTTTCTAGTTTTGGCTGTCTACCTTTTCATTATTATTTTTACTTCAAAAATTGAAATTATGATACAAAATATTTATGCCAAAAAAAATAAAATAAAAAATAAAATAAAAAAAGGTAATTTAGAGAATTTACACTAGTCCAATGCTTGTAGTTTTTCCTGCCTAAAACAATATTTTTTGAAACTAATCAGGAAATAATTGTCAATGTGAATGGGAGAAGGGAGGATAATGATTTTGGTTTATTCTTTCACTAAAATATATCAGGTCTGCTCAAAATCACTAAATCGAATCTAGGAAAAAAAGTTATCAGAAAAAAAGTGACATAAACTACAAAAGCGGAAAAAAGTGACACGGAAAAAAGTGACAAGGAAAAAAAGTGACAAAGAACTGATTTTGGGGATTTATTATTGATTTTGGGGATTCATTGCTTAAGTAAGAAAGGGGGATCGGGGAGGGGAGCTCATAGTTTAGGTAAATGGGTTTTTCATGCTGCAGGTTCTTTCTGATAAGGTGGATCTCTGAATAGTTTTAAGGATTTAATATCTGAGTATAGAAGGGGAATAGAATGTAACCCACCTTAAATTAAAATACTTTTTACGCAGAATTATCAGATTTGCTTCAATTTTGGATAATAGAACCATTATGATAAGGTGTATCCCTGATTACATATGGGGTTATTTTGCCAATTAAAAATTGGGGCGGGTGATTATCCCCCCCCTTAATTTAGATAAATTGTTATTTATGCTCACTTATCCGATATATTTCATATTTTGGATATATGTTCTTTCTCATAAAGTGAATCCCGGAATAATTTTAAAGGTTTAATGGCTAAGTAAACATTGGGGGAACGGATGATACCCCCCCCCCTTAAATTAATAAATGGCTTTTTACGCAGAATTATCTGATTTGATTCAAATTTTGATTGGGCGTTCATTATGATAAGGCGAAGTCCTGATTAATTGTGCGTTATCCCCCGTTCATCGCTTTATACTTAGCCATTAAACTCTTAAAACTATTCAGGGATTCACTTTATCAGGAAGAACCTATATCCAAAATTTGAAATACGTTGAATAGTTGTGAAAGAAAAAAAAAAACAATTTATTTTATTTAAAGAGTGGAGGATTAATCGCCCGCTTCCTCTATTTAATTATCAAAAGAACCCCATAATTAATCAGAGATTCGCCTTCTTATAATGAATATACATCCAAAATTTGAAGCAAATCGGATGATTCTGCGTAAAAATCCATTTATTTAATTTAAGGGGGTTTATCTCCCGTTCCCCTTCAATACATAGCCATTAAATCCATAAAACTATTCAGGAATACACTTTATGAGAAAGATCCTATATCCAAAATTTTAAATACATCAGATAAGTGTGCATAATTTTTTTAATCTAATTTAAGGTGGGTATAGTAATCACCCGCCCTCCTTTTTAATTACGAATAGAACCCCATAACTAATCAGAAATACGTCTTATCATAATGAACCCATGTCCAAAATTCGAAGCAAATCGGATAATTATGCATAAAAAGCCATTTATTTAATTTAAGAGGGGTTTCCTCCATCTCCCTTTTATACTTAGCCATTAAATCCTTAAAACTATTCCGAAATTCACCTTACCAGAAAGAACCTATATTTAAAATTGAAATACATGGGATAATTCTGCATAAAAAGATATTTATCTAGTTTGAGGGGGAGAATTGCTCGTCCCCCCCTGCTATATAATAAGCAGAAGAACCCATAACTAATCTAAGATACGTCTTATCATAATGAACTTATGTCCAAAATTTTAAGCAAATCGGATAATTATGCGTAAAAAGCCATTAATTTAATTTAAGAAAGGTTATCTCCCGTTCTTCCTCTATACTTAACCCTTAAACTCCTAGAATCTCTTCAGGCATTTTATACTATACATAAGCCTTATCGAAAAGATCCTATATGCAAATTTGGCACACGTTGGATAATTCTGCGTAAAAACCCATTCATCTAATTGAGGACGGATGGGGGGGGGTAATCGTCTCTTCTCGAAACTAATCAGGCAAGCGTCTTTTCAGGATGAACTTATATCCAAAAATTGAACCAAAACAGTTAATTCAGCATGAAAAACCAATTTACCTAAACTATGAGCCCCCCCCCCCGATCCCCCTTTCATACTTAACCAATGAATCCCTAAAATCAATAATAAATACCCAAAATCAATTCCTTGACACTTTTTTTCCGGTAACTTTTTTTCCGCGTCACTTTTTTTCCGTGTCACTTTTTTTCCGCTTTTGTAGTTTATGTCACTTTTTTCCGATAACTTTTTTTCCGGTCACTTTTTTTCCGTTTACCCACTAAATCACTCAAATTCACTAAAATATATTTGGTCTGCTTTGATGGTCTTTTACTGATAATGCTCAATACTGAGGACCCCTACTAATTAACGGTATGTGACAGCTATGATAATTACCCCGATCCCCGACTGTCTTTAAAGACCATATTTACTGACTAATAGAAACAAGTTGGTGTTCATTGTCGGGTGAGAAAAAAAAATGACCAGGCTTTGATAATTGAAACACCTGCGTATTTTTTTAACTAAAGTACACTTCAGTGTGTCAAGATTTGTTTCGGTGAGCATGTGTAAGTCTTTCTGTCAGAACGGGAGGCGATAAAAGTTTTCTATTAGGGAATTCCAGGTAAAACTGGATGCCTCTGAAAAAACTAATGATAGCGTATCGCGGTATTTCACCAGTGGTAATTATAATGAACAGCAAGTGACCATCCCTTTCTTTCCTATTTCTTTTAGTTTGTTAGTAGTATATGGTACCTACTATGGAATATTCCACTAAACGCAAATATTTAACGATTTTTGTAAGATTTTCATCAAAAAGTTTGTCTGTCTAAATATAGAGGATGTAACTATTTTAGTACGATTTATCGAGTAAATGATGATAAAAAATGCATGATTTGCATTGGTTGGATATTTTATTTTTTCTACTAAATTATGTAAAGACGAAGTTTTAAGAAAGGGTTATGGAATAAAGAATCATGATTATAAATAATAACGTAATCAATTGAGATGAAATATTTATCAATTTTAAATGCTAATATTTAATTATTGTAGTGATGAAAAAATTTTGCCTGACGCCCTTAGTTTACGAAATGCTAATAAACAATCTTCCTCTAGGATAGTCTTGATAGGAAAAGCAAAGAGCTGCATTGTATAATATTATTATCAATTGCATTACATTGAAGTCTGAAATAAAAGTTAAATGCTTTTTATCCTATGTTTTAATAGATAACCAATTCTTTTTACTTATAGTTATAAATACTAATCTGGTAGTTTGATATTTTCATAGTTCGATAAAATTAAAAAAAATAGTTTGTGTCGAAATGAACACATCTTTGACAGCAAGAAATTTATTTTGAATTTCAGTAAATTTTATTTAGGGGTTTGAAATTTTCATAGATCGATAAATGGCCCATTCGATTATTGTAAGATTTAAAACAAATTTTATGATTAAGCTTTTTCTAATTCATAATCATAAAAGCCATCATTATTTTTTCCTTTAAAATGAAAGATATAACCACCTTCATTCAGTTTTGTTATTGCATTTTCAGATATTTTTCCATGACTCTTTTTAAGAAAATAATCTTTTTCTACATCATTAACTTCTAATCTTGCAATAGTCGTATTTCCAAATTTAGTTTGAATTTTCTTCAACGAAATCAGCTTGTATTTCCCTGTCTCTAAATCTTTTAGCTTATGAGTTACAGGGAATGATCTGAGACTGTTGAATTCTTCCATTTATTAAGAAAGAATTTTTGAAAGACAATTTTTATAGTACAGACATCTGTACATAGAGCAGCCAGGTCCTAGGATTCTTACGCATCTCGGTACTTCTAATATTTTTATAGGAATTCCCCATTCTTCAAAGGTACTTTTCGGAAAAACTCCTCCTTTAAAAGCAAATGTGCCGCCGTATATCTGATGCAATTGTAAGAGATAATCTTTTACATTGTCACTACTAATCCATAAGCCTGTATTATCTGAATATCTTTTAAATCTTAAACCATGGATATCGTTAGTACATCTACGAACTATTCCATGGTCTTGATCACTTAATTCATAGTTAGGTGTAAATACAGAAATAGTTTCACCTATTCCTTCTTTTAAATGAACCCAGCTTATTTCTCTCGCTATAGATTTGAACGGAAGTATAAAACCTTGAACATTTATGATAAGGGTGACATCGTCCATTTTATTAGAAAACAATTTTTATAAACTAAAAAATTCGGCTTAAAATCCAAATGGTACAGTATCAAAGTTATCTAAAATTCTTCTTTTATCATATCCAAACATATATCTTTTATTCATTTTATTCACCTTAATATTTCTGTCTTTTTGTATCTGAAATTGATTTATTTCTACATGTATATGGTCAATTTCCCCAGTTATTATTTTCATTCTCTCGTCAAAATTCAGCTTAGTTTCACTCTCATAACTCATTTTAAATCCTTTTACTTTTCCTTTTACAGAACCGTCGTTCAGAATATAACCATAATCTTTACTTGCTCCAGATATCCATGATTTCATATATTTATCTTCTCCTAATTCATCAGTCCATTCCCCTAACATACAACCTGTTTTTACTTTATTAGATCCATCATCGATATAAACAATACTATCTGTATCGTAATACATTACTTTATCTCCTAATTTATCTAGCATTTTATATAATCTTATTCTAGCCGAACTGGTAGTAAAAGCCGCTATATAAATATTCGTATTAAAGTTATTCTTGGCATATTCATCTTTCATCTTATAATCCATTTGCACACACTCATTTAAAAATATCATATTCAAGTCTTTAATGCGGTCGTTCAGTATAATTCTATAAAAATCTGCCAGTTCTGTTACATTCTCTGTTTGTTTCATATTTTTTCTCTGTCCGAACTTACCCCATAAAGAGTTTAAACAAATTTTGGATATAAATCTCATTCCTGGGTTTTCTTTGATTTCTCCTAACTTTATACCCAATTTCTTTTCTACGCAACTTTTATATTCTTTTTCAGTTTTGAAATTTTCAGACCATTTATCATCTGTTTCTAATTTGATTTTCAAAAACATTTTAACATAATCCTTAAATAATGTATTAGATTTTTTTTCAAAATGCCAAACTTCATAGATATTTAAAATCTTATAACCTTTTTCAATAGCCAGTTCAACTTCGGTAGTTGTCCACGTACCTGTAAGACTTCTCTCCTCATCCGTATGATTACATTCTTTATTCTGTATCTCATAACATTGTTTCTTTTCGCATTTTATAGGTTTTGAACATAATTTACACAAACTAAATATTAATTTTTCTCCTTTATAAGGTAAAACAGGATGATAGAGCTTTCTAGGTGGAAGTACTTTGCATTGTATCAAACCATACCAATTCTTATCATATTTTTCCGGATTATAAATTTTTATCGGATGACCAACAGGATAGTAATCAAAGTAATTCACTGTTGGATAAAGTGAACAAACATCGATATATCTACCCTTTTCGTTTTCTTTCATTTCGTATATTAATTTGGTAGGTTCACACCTACCTCCGCTGAATGCGTTTCTAGGATTTAATGGTTCTACAAAATCTCTTTTCCATTCATTTTTCATATATTTTTTAATTTCTTTGTCACTATCAAAATCACATTCCCATATTTCAATCAATTCAAATCCTTTATCTTTTATTTTTTTATTTATTTTTTGAGTTCTTTCATACAAATCTTTCATACATATCTGATTTTGAAGATTGACAGTGGATTCTGTAAAACAGCGAGGACAACCGTGCCAATGACATCCTTGAAACTGATAAACGGTATTTTTATAAAAACCGTCTACTTTATAAGTTTTATCACCTAATTTCAGTTTTTTCTCACCACCGTTTAAAGCATGCTGTATTTTGATATTGTGTTTTTTGGACAGATAGTCTAACCAAATGATCTATTTCTTACTGTATTGATCCTTTTGAATACACTCCTCATCTATCGCTATTGTATTCACTGGAATGAATTTATCTCTGTATATAGCCATACAAACGCCAGCTAAAGTGATATATTTAAAAGGATCAATATCAGCAATATTTAGAAATAATCTTCGCAATTCTAAACATCCTTTTCTTAAAATATCAACATCAGATCTGCAATATTTTATAATTTCTTTTTGAAAATCAAATGTTTCGTTTTTTACCGATTGATACCATTTATCAAACGTTTTTCTTTGATCTAAAGTCATAGTATCATAACCATAATGGTATTTTTCAGGATATTTTCCTACATAATTTCGATTTTCCATAGTGTTAAACAAATGAGGAAAATATCCTTTTGCTAATTCCGTTAGTCCAAACGTTTTAGGAAATTTTCTTAACGGAATCAATGTAAAATTTATAGAATCGATAAACCTTATATTAAATGCGGTTGCTTGCATATATATGAGTTTATTTCCTTGATATATTGTAAACACTTTAATTTTATTTTTAAAGCAGTATTTAGCTAGAAATTGAAAATCGAATCCTTTTCCATAATGCGCTAATACAGTATAACCGCAAAGTTTCTTTTGGAATAACCATTTACAATATTCATTTTCATTCTGAAATATTTTTTCATTTCCGTTAAAATCATGATTTATAACTAGATTGACTTGGTGATTTCCTGTCTCTTGATTCGTTTCAACGTCAAAAAACATATATTTTTCTGTAAATTCTGATCTTTTACATTTCTCACACCATTCCTTTCTATCTTTTATATTTTTGGGACAGATATTTTTACAAGTTCCCCCCTTAGATTCTTTCCTACGTATAAAACATTTATGATCTTCCAAAACCCACTTTCTGCAGTTTTTACATTGTTTTTCTCCGCATTTATGATCTTTCGGTTCTCTTTGGCTTCTACTGATATTTCTCTTACATTTTAAACATTTCCACAGTGTTTCACAGACTGCTTTATTTTTATGATTTTCGAAGCAGTTTTTTCCTTTAAAAGATCTAAAACAATCATTACACTGAATATCATCGCCTTCGCAATTACTCTCTTTCCTAAAACATCTATTGCATTTTAAAGAACATTTATGTTGATCACTTCTACTATAACTTACTTTACAATATTCACAAAAATGTTTTTTTCCTAAAAATCCTGTTACCGTTGTAATGACATCAAAATGATTTCTATTTTTTAAAATGTAAACACAATTAGATTTATAGGCTCCGCTGTATATTCTTTCGTTAAAATTTTCTCTGCAAAATATAGTTATTTGAATATCTAAAAAAATTTCGAATTGTTTAACATGCTCTAAATTACACATTTCTAACGGAATATCACACATTTCATGCAATTTTATCGCTAAACTTTTTTGTAATTTTCTACCCATTCTTATGTATTTAACATCTAAATCTGTAAGTTTTTCTAGATTCAATTTTTCGCATAAAATTTTACGATTTTGAATAGCCAGGGCTGTAACGATGGATCTAGCCAAACAGATATTATCGTCATTTTTAATTTGAATTATACTTCTTTTATCGACAACATCGTTATCGTTCAGTAATTTCAAATGTTTACCACCTTTAGGCAAATCAACGACTGTAAAAATAAATTCACAGTCTTTAATATCCAACTCTTTGTATTCAATTTTATGCGTTAAAACATCTAAATAGGTCTCATAGGCTTCTTTTGTTGACATCATTTTAGGGTGAAAGGGCTGTGTCAAATAGGGATTGAATACAATTATATCTACCTTTCCTTCGATTTTTCCAATTGCTCTCCTGAATAAATCTTTTAAGATACTATAATACTGGCCAGGTGTGAGTTTGTTTATTTGTCTTATTTTATAAACATATCTATAAGTATTAAATTTTTTTACAAATTTTTTATCTTTCTCAACAATTTCATAATCGGGTCTAAACAGATTTTCCAAGTTTGCTTGTAATTTGACTTTTTTTTCTGTCTTTTTGATCAATTTTTCATCTTTATATTTCAAGCCGTAATAATCAAAGAGTTTTTTAAGTTTTGGACGGTTTTTCGGTTCATTTATAAATTGTTTCAATTTTTCATTCAAATCAGGAAATAATTTTTTAAGGTTTACCACTGTTTTTATCTTTTTTTCTTCGTTATTTTTTGGATTAAATTCTGCTGTGTTATTGTTAAATTTTAAATCAAAAGAATCGAATATTTTTTTCAACTTATTTCTTTTCTTAGGATTTTTGATAAATTCTCTCTTCATTTCATTTAAATAATCTGTGACGTCTAAATTTAATAAATCTACCAAAACATATTTATATTCGCCTGTTCTTTTTATGTATCTCATTATCAATCTAATTAATTCATCTTTTTTACAACCTTTGGGTTGTTTTATATTTAAAACTTTTGCAGTGTGTCTCAATTTTGAAACAGATATCAATCTTAGAGTTTCCTCCATTTATATAGAAGAAATTTTATGAATACTTTTTGCTACACATTTTTAATAGCTATCTATAAATCCAAATTCGGTAGCAGGTAATTTTAGATTAAGCGATTTAAAATGAATTGAAGAATTTCTGAAAACGACTATTAAAAAATATATTTCAAAAATAAGATCGTTTACTCAAAAGGACTAATTGCAGTCCATTGAAAGAAATCTAAATTTTTTTCTACAGGTTCGCCATTCAATTTTAAACATTCAAATCGAAATCCGTTTTTATCTATTTCTGTTATTCTAACGAAAAATGGTTCGCTGTATTTACATACAGGTGTTATATGAACATTGGGATGAACATTAAAGGTATGATTCCAATCAACATTTATTCTTTCAGTTGTACAGTTACCTGTCAAAATCTTTGTACTTTTTGAATTACCCATTTATTTAGCCTAAAAATCACTGTCATAATCAGGCACTTCTATTTTACCTTTAAATTCTAAATAAAATTTTTCTGATAGATTTGAATATAAAATGCCAATCTACTCTGTCTTGGAACTTTTCTATAAATGGTTCTGATAGCAATTTTATGAGCACTTTTCCCCCACAATTCTAATTTTGAAACTATCAAGGTCCAATTGAATAATATTTCTGAAAATGCAACATTCAATATAATATTTTAAACAAGAAAAAACTATATCGTGTTCTATTTTTGAAACGAGTAAAAAAACTACATCGTATTCTATTTTTGAAACGAGTAAAAAAACTACATCGTGTTCTATTTTTGAAACGAGTAAAAAAACTACATCGTGTTCTATTTTTGAAACGAGTAAAAAAACTACATCGTGTTCTATTTTTGAAACGAGTAAAAAAACTACATCGTGTTCTATTTTTGAAACGAGTAAAAAAACTACATCGTGTTCTATTTTTGAAACGAGTACAATATCATAAATTTATTTTGATGTTCGTTTGATATGATAATTGCTTTTTAAATGTCGTTTTTTATGAGCTAGAGTGTATGTTTTGCCACATTCGCAATCAATTTTTTTATTTTTCATAGCTAAATGACAACTTTTGCAATTGGCGTAATGTTCTGTTTTGCCGTAACGAAATCGAGTATAAAATTGGTCTAAAGGTTTAGTCATCTGACAATGCTTGCAAACTTTAGACATCTCCATTTATTAAGAAATAATTTTTAGAAAGCTATTCCAAATGTCTTCGTTTTTCTTATTAGATTTTACTTTCAAATTATTATCAATATTATAATAATCTAATATTTTCTTTATGAAATGTAGGTAATTTATCGACTTTTTATAGTACACTAAATCTAAAAACTGAATAAACATTTCTTCAGCTTTATATGGAATATTTAACTTCAATTTCCATTTCAATGCTTTAAAACGACTTATTCGGGATTTGCGTCTTTCGCTTAAAAAACCATCTATATTTTTATATGTAAAATATTCACCATCCGAATCGTACATTATTTCACATTTTTTCATCTGGTCATAAATTTTGCGATATTTTTCGGGTATTTGACATTTGTTTTCTTTTTTAAAAGAATCCATTAAGTTAGAATCAGAATCATCTATTAAAATGTCGTTAAAAAAGTCACAATTCATTTATTTAAACTTATTTTGAGTTTTGATGAGTTATTTTAATAACATAATAATATTTGAAAAAGTCCCGTCTAGACGGGAGTTTTGACATTGCTTTCTTGAAAAAAGTCCCATCTAGACGGGAGTTTTGATGAATTATTTTAATAACATAATAATATTTGAAAAAGTAAAAAAGTCCCATCTAGACGGGAGTTTTGATGAATTATTTTAATAACATAATAATATTTGAAAAAGTCCCGTCTAGACGGGAGTTTTGATGAGTTATTTTAATAACATAATAATATTTGAAAAAAGTCCCATCTAGACGGGAGTTTTGATGAATTATTTTAATAACATAATAATATTTGAAAAAGTCCCGTCTAGACGGGAGTTTTGACATTATAGCTTGTTTATATTTTAATATTTGAAAAAAGACCCATCTAGACGGGTGTTTTGATGAATTATTTTAATAACATAATAATATTTGAAAAAGTCCCGTCTAGACGGGAGTTTTGACATTATAGCTTGTTTATATTTTAATATTTGAAAAAAGACCCATCTAGACGGGAGTTTTGATGAATTATTTTAATAACATAATAATATTTGAAAGTCCCATCTAGACGGGAGTTTTGACATTATAGCTTGTTTATATTTTAATATTTGAAAAAAGACCCATCTAGACGGGAGTTTTGATGAATTATTTTAATAACATAATAATATTTGAAAGTCCCATCTAGACGGGAGTTTTGACATTATAGCTTGTTTATATTTTAATATTTGAAAAAGTCCCGTCTAGGCGGGAGTATTGATATTATAGCGGAAAAATTAAATTGACTTGATATCTTTTTCGTCAACCCAAGAGTTAAATTCGTCGGAATAATTTAACCATTTAACTAGACATTTCTTTCCTTTCTTTTTTATTATTTTTTCAATTTTAAACTTCTTATCTTCCTTATTATATTTAACTAATTCTGGTTCATAATAAGTTCCTTTTATTTCGTTTCCATTCAAATCCTTTATTCTGTAAGTAATTGGGTCAGTGTTTAATATTTCTGAAACGATGAAAATTTCTTCAGTAAAAGTAGGCTGGTATCCGCGGGTGAAAGCAGTCTGGTATTTCGAAATTCTTATTCTATCGCCAACCTTGAATTTCGGTTTTCTTATTATTTTTTCTTCGTATAAATTTTTATAAACTTCAGATTCGTTTTCTTCTCTACTCGCCTCGGTAGGTGTCATTTTGATAGACCTATGCCTGGTATTATTATAATTTTTAACTAATTGATCCAAAACATCTATATATCTTTTAGTATTGTTGGCCGCTAGATAGGTTCTAATTTTTTTATTAATTGTCCTGTTAAATCGTTCGACTACAGAACATTTTATTTCAACATTTTCAGTTGTAAACCATTGAATATCATGATCTTTAAATAATTTTAAAGTCCATTTATTTAAAAATTCGGTTCCTTTGTCACATTGTAATCTTTCAGGAATTCTTTCTTTAAATATCTTTTTAAATGCTTCCGTTACTTCTTGTCCAGTTTTTCTCTTTATCGGAATAGCCCAAGCATATTTACTAAATACATCTATCACTGTCAATAAGTAATTAGTTCCGTTATTATATTTACTAAAAGGTCTGATAAACAATAAATCTGCTTGCCATTGGTCATCGATATGACTGACATAAATGCGTCTTCTTTTAAATTTACGAATTAAAGGCTTATGTCTGGTATAAACATCTTGACTGTGTAAAAAATCTGTAATTTGCTTTTGACTGAAACCTGTTTTCCGTTTTAATTCATTGATCCCACAGTAACCACTTTCAGGATGATAATATATTTTTTCTAAGATATTTTTAGGATCTTTCATCCCTAAGGTTTTCCTAAAAAAACACTCTTTTTAGAACCACAATCTAGACAAATACCTTTCATCATTGGCCTGTTATTTTTAGACATTGTATTTTTAATATCTTTTGTTTCTGTATGGTTTTTACATTTTAAACAATAGATCTGTGTATTTCCCATACCAAAAGATTTTTTAGCTTTAATAATCGGATTTACAATTCCTCTTTCAATTCTTTCTCTAAGAGTAGGATTTTCAAGATTATCTAGTTCATCAATCATATTCTTATCGCATACTTCATTTCTACTTTTTGTATCTTTATTTTCTAAATAACATTTGTCATGTTTATATGCAATTTCATCCACTCTGTTAACAGGTTTAGACGAATTTTTATACGTTAAATCTGGATTTAATCGTGTTTTCCCCCATAATAATTGGGTTCCTGGGCCTGTAAAATTATGGCCTGGTAAATGCATTTCGAAAGGTAAATTACTAATGACTTTATTCAGAAAACCCGATCCCGTTTGTCCGCATTTTAAACAACCGCCTTTAAAATTACCCTTTTTAGTTAAAGACGTAATAACAAATTTTTTACATTTACAACTCATTTATTAGACAGCAAAAAGTTGAAGCTTTCTAAGAAGAATATTTATATCCATTCAACTGTACTTTTTTCACATACTTTTCGATTGGGAAGTATACTAAATTATTTATAAAATCTTGTTCTCTAACATACACTTCTTCTTCTGAAATTTTTTTAGCTTTCAACAAATTTAATTGTTGTTTATAAAAATTATAACATTGCTTGTATTCTTCTTTTCGTTCTAAAATATTTAAAGATTTCTCAATAACTTCTACAATTCCAGCACTCAAACTCAAAGCAGCCAGTGGTATGAAAGCAAATGCTGTTAGACTCGAGGCACTCAGCATAAATTTGCTAACAGATAAGGAAACACTTATCTTTTGATACAAATTGTAACTTTTCCGATAAACATATAATCTCTTTTCTAAATATTCTTCCATTTATAGAGGTTCAAAATTTCTTCTGTATCTCATTTCAGAATTTACTAAGTCAAACATAAAGAAATTACCCGTACAAGATTTATATTTTTCTAGAAATTCCTTTTTCGTTAGATTTCCGTCTATTTCTCTGATTATCTGACTGATTTCTCTAGGCTGTAGCTTAAAAAATATGAAATAATTGCAATTTTTTCTAATGTCTTTAGGAGTTGAGTAATAAGACTGCGTTAAATAAATAATGGATGCATTTTTCTTTCGACCTCTTATAAACAAATCCTCTATAACTTTCTGATCTTTTTCTGTAACACAATCGTCGAACACAACGAGGTTTTTTTCTGAGGAATCTAAATCATCGACAGTAATAAATTCACTCAAATCTGAAGAAAATAATACTTTCTTTTTATATTTATCATACAATTTTAATAATTCCGTTTTTTTATTTTTATTTATTTTTTTACATTTTAAAATATCGTCTCTTTCAAAGCCTTCAAACAGTGTGTAATTTTCTTGTAATTTAGAATACTTTGGCTCGAAAATGTCTTTTGCGCATAAATATAAAGCATCGAAATCTAATCTTAAATTACTTGGATTCTCAAAACCGTTTAATAAATTTATTAGTAAATTTGCCTTTCCACAACCTGATGGGCCGATTATTAATAATCTGAAAGGATGTCTGGGTAAAAAACAGTTTTGTTTGGGATCCGGCAATTCTTCCGGTTCTGTATAATTTTTAATTTTTATCATTTATTTACTGTTAAAATTTACAGCTAGTAAAAAATAAAATTGCTACCAGTAAAAACATATTAGCTGACAGTAAAAATAGGCGTCTAAGCTATCGCTTCTAATTAGCTGTCAGTAAAAAATTTAAACTAGAAAGCGACAGCTTTTCGCTGTCTATAAATGGATAAAATAAACGATTTAGAAAAAGATCGAAATAAGAAACAAAAAGAAGAATTAAAAAATGCAATAAAACTGGTCAAATTACAAGCAGATATTAGAAAAAATAATGAAGCACAGCGTGACAGAAAGCTAGGCATAGACAAAAGTTTAACTGAATTTCATAAACCTGTCACTAAAAAATTAGAAGAACAGGATAAAAGTAGAAAAGAAAATATTAAAGCTATCAATGATAAATTGGACGAATTAAATATATCTTTACAGCCCATTGCAGAATCTTCTAGAATTATTCCTGAAGCGATCGAAGATGTCCAAGGATTATATAAAGAACCGCTATTTACTTATAATGTTGATCAATATTTAGATACAGATTATTTAAAATCTGTACAATTATACAGACCTTCGAAACTCCTAGACAATCAAGAAAAATTAGATGAAATGTATACAAAGGCAAAGCAGTTAAAAGAAGAATTATCGAGGAAAAAAGGCAACTTACAAAGTACAATTAATAGGGCTAGAAATCTTTCAGAGGAGGAATTAAGTCAGAAAAAGGATGAATTAAACGCTGTTAAATTAAACGAAGGGGAGCTACAAAAATATATGGCTAGATTAACTACAATTCGAGGTAGCGAAGTAATGAAAGTGGGGAAAGGATTAGGTTTACTGTCTGAATTATTGGATAAAGTTTGTCAAGGTAGCAAGTCGAAAAAATTAAGAAATGAAATCAAACTACTAATAGACAAACTCATTAAAGCTAAAAAAATAACTAACGGAGATAAAGAACGATTACACAACCAATTTCTTCTTTGAAAGCGTCAGCTTTTTGCTGCCTAATAAATGAGTTATGTAAAAAAGAAGATTCATTTGAGTGACGGGCAGATTAGTAAATTGAAATCAGCTCTCAGAAAAAAAGAAGAACTGACACTGCAGATAGACAATTCTAAAACTCCTAATTATGAGATGTATTTAACTAAAACACAGATTAATCAGATTCGTAAAGGTAAAAGAATAAATATAAGCAAAACTCAATTAGATAAAAACGGTGGATTTTTACCCTTTTTAATTCCTATATTAACATCACTAGGACTCGGTGCTGCGAGTGGTGCGGCGGGTTGGGGAACTAAAAAAATCCTGGATAAAATTTCAGGATCTGGAGTTTTTCAACCTTGGGAAAACAAAGGATCTGGTCTTAAAAAAAGGCCAGCTTTCCTGTCTAAAAAAAAAAAATCCCGATAACAAAATTGGGTATATCGGATAAAACGATTAAAGAAAATATGAAAGATGAAAAAGGATTCAGAGGTGTTTTCTCTTCCGATTTACTTCCTAAAAAGATTGGAAATTTTGAAAGTGGGATTATTAATTTAGATATTTCGACGGGTCCTGGAACACATTGGGTTTGTTACTATAATGACCCGAAATATAATTATGTAGAATATTTCGATCCTTTTGGGGAATATATATATAAAAATATTAAACTCAAAGAAAAATATATTCCTGAAAATATTATGAAATTTCTTAAACATTCCAATAAAAAAATTAATATAGCTCACAATGACAGCTTTTTACAAAAACCTACATCTGTAAACTGTGGATTATTTTGTATGAAATATATAAAGGAAAGAAATAAAGGTAAATGCCCAGAATGTGTACTTAATTCATTTACTCAACAGCCTAGCGATTATAACGAAGAGCTTGTTTTTCATCTTTAAATCGCCAGCTTTTTTTCTGTCTAATAAATGATCAAATTGAAACCAAAAAGTCATGAAAAATCAGAGGATTTCACTGTTGAATTTCCTAAACCTCTTAAATTAAAAAAATTAGCATTGCAATCTTTTACTATGACAGTTTCATGGTTTAACATAACAGATAAAACTAATACGTTTGACGTGTACACAGATGAGAATAATGTTAAATCTATCACTATTCCTTATGGTAATAAAAATGTTGAAGATTTAAATATAGATGTAATGAAAGCGTTTGCTTCAGACGATCCTCCGGTAAAATTTGGTAGAATACAATCTAGACTAAAAATGCTTATTAAATTAACTAAAGGTTGGAATATCGACTTAACAAAAAGCGATTTTCATAAGTTAATAGGCTTTGAAAAAAAAGTTTATGAAAGTCTAGATGAAGAGACTGTAATAGAAGGTGAAAATATAGCGGATATAACAAACGGAAACGACATTATATATATCCATTGTGATGTAGTGAATGGATCTTTAATCAACCAGAATAATTCAGAAGTTATTTATTCTTTTACACCGAGGGATGTACCGGGTGTTATCATTTCGAAAGAATTCAATAATTTAATATATTATCCTGTGAAAAATAGGGATTCAATTCGTAGAATAAGGATGACAGTTACGAATCAAAATGGCGAATTAATTGATTTAAATAAAGGTTTAATTGAGTATAATTTTAGAGTCGTAGAGGAAAAAGAAGACTATGTTGAAAAAATATATCAATTGATATTAACTAAATTTTCACAATAAATAAATGAATCAACACAGATTATATAGGAAAAGTAAAAGAATTCAAGGAAAAGTATTTTTAAATCTAAAAAAGTAGATTTGAATGAAAAAGCAGTTGTTGACAAATTGACTGATGCTGACATATTGAAAGAAATATTTTCAAAAAAGATGAAAGGAACAGGTCTAAAAATTCTTCCTAAATAAATGGAAAAAATTTATGATCTGAGAGATACTCATTATTATTATAATAACGATATAAAAAGTAGCGAATTAAAAAAAATAAGATTGCCTAGTACAAGCCATAATGACAAAAAAGAAAATACGACGTTTCATTTCGAAATTACTGATACCAATGATCCTATTTCACTATCGGAGAGTTATCTGGAGACAAAGTGGAAAATTATAAAATCCAATGGCGATTCTATAAACGACGATAATGTCGCAGCTGTATGTTCTATGAAAGGCGTAAAACTTCAGATAGGTAAACAAATAATCGAATCAGTTGGAGACTATCACTCTTACATTCTGCAGGTTAAGAGACTGAAGGATTATACCAGAGATTATTCAACATCAGAAGCCACCAATATAGGTTTTTATCCAGATACCAGTGATAGTGCTGATAGAAATAAAAGTTTACTTGAAAGCGATGGTACGATAACGGCTACCACCCCTGTAACAGATATCGTCAATAAATTAAAAATTGTAAAAAATGAAAACTACAATAAAGGATTTAAAAAAAGATGGGAATTGTCGAAAAATAGTAATTCAGTTACAACATGGACGCCTTTAAAGGAAATTTTTGATTTCGTCGCAGAATATAAAAAAGCCATTTCTGGTTTCATAATAAGACTGGAATTCCAAAGAGACGATAGTAGAAATATGATTTACACAGACGTTGCAAATCCAGATTATAAAGTAGAAATTGAAGACATAGCTCTGTGGGTGAGATACGTCGACTTTAAAAATGGAGCGGAGATTCTCTATAATGAATTAAAATTATCTAATACGGATATAGAAATAAACTGGAATCAGTATGAAATTAACAGATCTAGACCTATTAATAAATATAAAAGCGGTTCCGATTCTATATCGGCTACATCCGATGAAGTTTTAAGATTATTCGTCATACCGCAATATTTCGAAAGAAATGAAAATCCTAAAAAAATAATATGATATTTGATAATTTGAATATGATCGAATGTTGGTTGATGATTAACAGATCGCCATTACCAGCAGAGCGATATACTATGGATTTTGGTAAAAAAGAATATAATAGATTATATGAATCTTTTCTGGAATCAGGTCTCAATAATCTAAACACAGAAACCGGTTGTATGGTAAACTACTCAGATTTTGGTAAATTATATCCCATAATTCATTTTGATTTGTCAAATCATGTCAACTATACCACTCTTGAAAATTTGAGAATAGAATTCAATTGGAAATTAGAAAATGAAACAACCAAAGAATATGTATTTTACTATATTTTAGAAGTAAGGAAGAAATGTATATTAAATATGAATAAAAAAGAAATTACTATGATTAAAGCGTTAGGAGAATAACATTTTTTAGTCTTTATAAATGGCTGTTTATTATCCACCGTATGATAATCCTGTACAAAAAGGCGCTGTAGGACCTCCAGGTATCGGTTTTAAATTAACGCCGGATGGAAATTTCGATATGGATAATAAGATATTAAAAAATGCTTCAAATCCAATCGATGATTTAGATTTAACCACTAAAAGTTTTGTTTTGAATAAAATAGAAAACAATCATTTTGAACTAAAAGATTTTATAGAGAAAAATAATATTAATTACGATAGTAATTTTTTAACCTTCACCGAAGAAACGGGTAAGAGAATTAAAGAATTGGATGAAAACACTTTACATCTTATCGAAGGAAAAGCTTACGACGCCAAAGGAGAAAGAATAGGAAACGTCGCAGATCCAAAAGATGATAAAAATGTTGTGAATAAACGATATTTAGAAAAAAATGCATTAGTATTAAAGAATGATAAATTTGATGCAAAAAATAAAATAATTACCAACATTCCAGAACCCGAAAACGATAAAGACATAGTCAATAAAATATATGTAGACAGTAAAGATATCTGGGTTACAGTGAAGGATTTTCAGACTTTTACAGGAAAAGAATTTACCAAAGTAAATTTCGATATGATGAGTTCTAAATTACTGGATCAAGATATGCGATTATCTACAGATATGCATATGAAAATTACTATATATTTAATATATAATAGTTTAATTGGCAAAAATAGGGCTACAGAGTTAGAACTAAAAATCGAAGATAAAATAATTTTAAGCGGAGAAATGTTTGATGATTATTCCTTAACTCGTTTTGATTATGGAAAAAGTGGTGACATGATTACATTTTTGATAAAATCCAAAAGTAATTTTCCAGTTACCTTAAAACCTTGGATGCATATTGAAAAAATTCCTTTTTAAAAATATTTCATTATTAAATGGATATCAACTGGGACGAATTTTCTAAGACGAAAAATTTATCCGAAGATGTCCTTCGAAATTTGAAGGATAAACTCAATTGGAAGTTAGTTTGTAGATATTCCGTATTATCCGAATGTTTTATGGAAGAACTCATAGATTATATCGAATGGAATGTTATATGCATTTTTCAAAAACTTTCGGAAAAATTTATAGAAAAATATAAAGAAGAATTAGACTGGAATTTAGTTTGTAAAAATCAGAAGCTGTCTGAGGAATTTATATTAAAACATTCGAATTATATAAATTGGGTTGTTATATCTCAATATCAAACCTTAAGTGACGAATTTATTCAAACCTATCATGAAAAATTAGATTTACATAAAGTATCTCAATTTCAACAGTTGGCAGAAAATACTATGTGCACATTGGAAGAAGGACTTAATTGGCTATTAATAACCCGTTTTCAAACATTTGGTGAAAGATTTTTAGAAAAGTATATGCATAAACTAGATTTTTGTAATCTCATTGAATATAAGTTTGATCAATTACCAGATAATTTTTACAACGATAAATGGAAAAAAATTCTTTCCGTTCAACTGGGTGAATTAAATAAAAAATTTGGTCATTATTATGAAGAAGAACTACCGAACAGAGAAAAATTAATGGATGAAATTTTCGAATTAAAAAATATTTTAATACGATTTATTAATGAATTGAGAGTACTTTTGAATAAAGACGAAAAATAAAAAGGTTTATAAATCTTTCAATTACTCTAACCATTTCTTAAATAGCCTTCCTTTTTCAAACATACTTTAAGAGTATTAAAATACTTATGATAAATTTAAAATCTCCGAATGCTATTATTGTTTGCAAGTATCTTTCAAATTTCCGTTGTCTTTCTCTATTCAGCGCTCTGGTTTTATGACAATCACTGGCGAAGGTCAATGTCGGCAGCGCATTTCCTGTCTGAGATCGCCCTCATTTCTTTTCTAGGAAATGTCAAACCGCTGCCATTTTGTTTCTGAAGAACATTCTAGAGTAAAGCGTAGGCGGATTAGTCGTTTCCTGTTTTCATCATGTTTTTCGTTATTTGCGGATTAGTCGTTTCCTGTTTTCATCATGTTTTTCGTTATTTGCGAGCTGACCACTGCCGAAGAAAGATGTCCGCTTTAATAAGAGATTTCAATAGTATAATTAAAAATTACATAGAAGAATGTGTAAGATGCAGAGAGGATATACCCGTCTACGAAGAATCATATTTCCTAACTGAAGGTAAAGTCGTTTTGATTTATAATCAATTGATGAAAGAAAGAAAAAAAATTGGATCAAGTTTTGATCCAGATGAATTGAAAGAATTATTACGAAAACTTGAAGAGAATTATAATCGTTTTAATTATAATGTGAAGTTTGATCTACCCGATAATTTGTCATGGAATGATACTTTAGAAAATGCCAAAAATGCTTTCTTGAATTATTATTTTTCTAAGCAAATTACCGTTTGGAAATGCTTTGAAATGGGATATATATTATGCGATCTAAAAGAAAAACACAGAAAGTTAAAAAAAAGAGAAAACTGGCAGATTTTTCTTGAGAAGTTTTTGGAACAAAACAATATAAAAAAGATGAAAAGCACTTGCGAACAAAATTTAAGAAAGTTTTGTAAAGATGTTGGTGAATATCAGAAATTATTATTCACTGGAGAATCTTATACAGAATTAAGAAGGCTCCTTCCTAAGATATTAGCAGCCTTCGAACTGTATCCTCATGAAAAAGAAAAATGGAAATACAATTCGATTAATGTAAAGATGATTTAAAATCATGGACTTGACAATGGACTCGATTTCTGGAAATATTATTTTAAATAGATCACGGACTTGACTTGAATATGGACTAGATTTCTAGAAAATGGACTGGTAATTCCTATCGCGACTCAACCGCGGTGGGAATTACAGAGGATAAAATATTTATTTAATTTTCAAAAATTAAAGTTTAATTATCCTCTAAAGCTGCCGCACTATTTCCGGTGGTCCCAAGCCCACGAAAAGTTGAGGGGAGGCTAATTAAACTTTAAAATATTAATCGAAAATAATAGAAACAATAAAAAAATATCCAACTAATGCTAATCATGCAATTATTCTATAACCTTTTGCCCGATAAATCTTACAATAATCGAATGGGCCATTTATCGATCTATGAAAATTTCAAACCCCTAAATAAAATTTACTGAAATTCAAAATAAATTTCTTGCTGTCAAAGATGTGTTCATTTCGACACAAACTATTTTTTTTAATTTTATCGAACTATGAAAATATCAAACTACCAGATTAGTATTTATAACTATAAGTAAAAAGAATTGGTTATCTATTAAAACATAGGATAAAAAGCATTTAACTTTTATTTCAGACTTCAATGTAATGCAATTGATAATAATATTATACAATGCAGCTCTTTGCTTTTCCTATCAAGACTATCCTAGAGGAAGATTGTTTATTAGCATTTCGTAAACTAAGGGCGTCAGGCAAAATTTTTTCATCACTACAATAATTAAATATTAGCATTTAAAATTGATAAATATTTCATCTCAATTGATTACGTTATTATTTATAATCATGATTCTTTATTCCATAACCCTTTCTTAAAACTTCGTCTTTACATAATTTAGTAGAAAAAATAAAATATCCAACCAATGCAAATCATGCATTTTTTATCATCATTTACTCGATAAATCGTACTAAAATAGTTACATCCTCTATATTTAGACAGACAAACTTTTTGATGAAAATCTTACAAAAATCGTTAAATATTTGCGTTTAGTGGAATATAAAAAGTGTTCCATAGTAGGTACCATATACTACTTTTGTTTATTAAGTGCTCTTGTTAAAGAAAACTAATATGGTTTAAAATATCACTTCTTTATTTTATAAAATTGTTTTTTTTTCGAGTTTTTTTTTATTTTAACCATTTAATAAATCAGGAAGATCTGCGTCCCCTCTCGTCCTTAGCGTCTCCCTTGAGAAAAAAAAGTAAGGGGACGCTTGAAATAAAATAAAAAAGTGGGGGGAACGCCGTCCCCCAGCGTCCCCCCTCGACTACACCACTGCATCCCCCTCCCATCTCTCCCCCCCCACTCACACACACACGAAAAAACTTTAAGGATTTTTTTAATTGCAAAATATGTAATGAAAAAACAGCAAAGGGCTATCAATATTTATTCCAATTATAAGTATACATGGGCTCTTAAGTTAAGGGAACATTTGCATTTGAGGGAAAGACACGTTTCATTGTAATAAAATGTTCCAACTAACTTGAAAAATCTCCTGATGTCAGGAGCCACACAGTTATATGCTCTGTGTCAAGAACTTTAGCAAGTTGGACATGTAGTCTAGAGGGGGGAGGAGCTCAAAATATTTAACACTTATCTTTTCATCTCACTTATATTCATTTTTTAATTATTCACTAAAAAATCCAAACCTGAAGGAGTTGGGGAGCAGTCCGTAGAAAATGGGGGGGGGTGGTAGACGACAATGTTAAATTTAGACACTTTTACCAAGAAGGATTTCTGTTGCTCGGGAGGAGGGGGACATTGTAGAGTTACGGGGGTGGGCGTGCATTTTTTGCCTTTGAAAACACAAAATCACAAATCTTCCGGGGAGACATCTTATTGCTCTGGGGGGGAGGATCGCCCCCCCTCGGACGTTTTCCTGAAATCAACTCTGACAGATGGTACAAATTACCTGCAGCGCCGTGCGAAAGGGGGGGAGAAGGGGCCGTTGCCCCGGGCGCGGAAATATACGGGGCGCAAAAATTTATGCTCACAACGTCATTTTTTGCCTGTTACAAGAAAAAGTTCCGGAGGAGGGCGTCAAATTCAGCCTTTTCCCTGGGCGTATTTTCCTCTTCGCACGCCCCTGATCACCTGTTACCATCTCTACTAAAGCACCTGGCTTCGGTCCTTGTTTAAAAATAAAGTAGCAAAACAGTGTAATCGTACTTTTTTAAGTTAATTATTTTTTAGTTTAAATATCTAACAAATAATAAAATTAAAAAGTCAGAAGTTACTGTTTTTTAAATTTACCTTTCTAAAACAGAATTCTTATTCATACGGAAAACCAAAAAGGATATTATGCATTTATACCTCCTAAGACGGAAACAACCTGTCTAAGACGGTAATTTTACTTATTAAATTTCGACTTAGCAAATTTATATTTATGATGTGAGAGGAAAGAGGGCTTGCATTTGGATTGCTACCAGGACACGTGGTCTCTCTGTACGGCCCTGTGAAAGGGGGAGGGGGAATTACATGACAACCCTTTCCTCCTAAATTCACCAATTCCTGACATCACTGTACGTCATTACGATCAGTATTTGAAAGTGGAATTGAATATGAAATTGAATTAATTAAGTACAAAATTCTTTTCCATGTTAATGTTACATCCCCCCCCCACGCACACACAGTGCACCTATTATTCTTGTTCTCTAGGTTTTTATGAATTTATAAAAGCCTCAAAAGAAATAATCACTATATACATGTATGCAAAAAAAAAGTAAATAAAAAAAAATAACTTACCAAATTGATCTTGAGATCCACATTGATTGCGATCAAGACTCCTTATGGTCGTCATCATTGTAACACAGAAAGCCATGATTTCACAAGTGTGCCCATATGTGTTCCCAATCTGCTCTTAAATGTGTTCCCAAGTTTAGATTTAACAAATATTCTAAGCAGATCACTTTCGGAACACTTTCGGAACACTTTCTTTATAGTGGAACACATCCGGAACACATTTCAGTACACATTAAGGTGACTGGAACACTTTTTTTCAATCAAAGTGCTCCACATGTGTTCTCAATGTGTGCTGGGAATTTGCAGTGTAGTAGTTGACTCGTAGGCTTAGCATTGTGTTTTCCTGCACCCAGTTTTCCGTGCTTTCATACTTTTGATTGTATGGAAAACACAATGCTAAACCTACGAGTCAAGCACTATTGGTATAATTTTTTGGCTTATGCACCACTTCACTTCAGGTAGACATGGAATATTAGATTCTCCTATGATTTGTAGATGGCCCCATCAAAATTATTATTACTATTAGCCTATAGTACCATAAAATTATCATACACTTAACTCTTATATGGTTTTCCATACGATATTTTTTACCTTAATTCAAAAAAAAAAAATCATATGATTTCACTAATTTTTTATGGCAATTCTATGTCATTTTTTGCAATGAGACCTGAATCAAACTTCAGAATAAATGTTAAACATTAAAGCAGAATAAGAAAATACAGACTGATCCTGATCAGATCCTGCAGAAAAATTTAAAGTTCAAGCTCCTCCCAGGATAAATAATAACTAGGCTCGGTCCGAGCCTTCAGAAAAAAGTAAGGCACAGGCTCGATAAAAGTAAGGACCAGGCTTGATCTGAGTGATGTGAACAAAAATAGGCTCACTGCCAGGTCTGGCACATGCAGAATTCTAGTGACAATATCAATGTTATAGTATCATATAACGAAATCAAAATTCAATTGAACTTTAAACAATTTTATGCAAACATGCAAGAAAATTAAAAAAGTAAGACATTGTACGAAAATGCTGTCATAGAAATTTTCTTCTGATAAAAAAATAAAATAATTCTTTTCTTATTCTTCATTTATTTGAAGAGGTAAAAGAGGGCAGTTTAAAAAAACACCATTTCATCTAATCAACAACATTTGTAAAAACCTATAAAAATTGTCAATAGTTGATAGAATTTAAACAAACAATTGATAATTTTTAAAAGATTTTTATTGGAAGTTAATTAGATGAAATCGACGTTATCCAATTGTGCTCTTTTGTTTACAAAGATAACATTAAAAAAAAAAAGATTTAAGATAAATATATAATTAATTTAGTAAGCAAAATGAAAGACACTTTGATTCAGAAACTTACATTAATTCTTTTGGTTATTGTCAAAAAATTCACAATCTGATAAACAAATCTAATTTCTAGAAGTTAGGTATAAAATCAAATTTTACATGTGTTTTCTTTATAACCTTACATATAATTAGGCGATTTTTTTAGAAAATTTATGAAAAAATAATTACATGAACAGACAATTTAAAACTCTTACAGTAATATTCTATGCATTTATTCATTGAAGAATCAGTTGTAGAAGTTACAAAACTAAACAACAGCTTATCTACAAACATTGGAAGAAAGGAAATAGGTAAATACTTCTAGAAAATATTTCAAGGTAGCTTACAGGTAGATAAATATGGTAGTTAAAAGATAAAAAATATAAATGAATTTATATGAATTTTCTAAAAAGTAAATGTATCTAAAAAGAGATATTTAAAAAAAAAGTATTATCTTTAATGACTTAAATATTATCACTAAGATAATTAAAAGGATCACTGCTAAGTAATGTTGTTTTTTAGAAAAATAATTTTACAAATGATTGTGTACTGCAGTGTTTCTCAATACAGGGCGTATATTCCACTAGCGATCACTTTCAAATTTGTAACTCATAGATTTGCTATCAGTAATTTTCAAAAAGTAACAATTGGAAAATTTGTTATGTTCTACTTAATTTGGAGAAGTAAAATAAACAGCTTAAATTTGATAAAGGTCCTATTCTTAAAATGCTTCTTGCTTGTTTTGTTATCCATAAAAAAGTGTTATCATTAACTGTTAAAAAGTTATTATGAATTATAAAATGTGTCACTGTTATCAATTTTGATGCTCAATGATGCAACAGTCTCTTCAAACACAATGTGAAAATAAAAATACAGACAATACTCGATACTACTCTGTTATCCCATCGACCAATTTCGCCAAATTATACAAATCGACAAACTAATAACCAAATTATACACATTGACATAATTTTTACTTTAAATAACGAAAAAACAAATAATTAGTAGAATATTAATAAAAATACAAATAAAAAGTCAAAATAAAAATCACTTAATGACATTTTAAACATGTGAATCGTATTTAAAGCCTTTGAATGTGGCATTCACGATCATCCATTATTGGCATTTAATCTTATAGTTTGATGATAATTTTTTGGTCGACGGGATAACCTAGTAGTACCCAATACTCTTATAAAGTATTCAAGTAATTTGGAAAGACATGACAAAACACTTTTTAACATAAAAGTGAAGATTTATCGTTTCATTTATAGAATTATGTTAAAATCATACATTTTGAAATGGAAATTTAATTTTTTTAATAAATTTTAAAAAATGTAAAATGAATAGTTATTGTTAAGGGTCTGCCAGCCTTCTTTGAGGTAAATATAGTTCACCTTTAAAATAATAAGATATGTATGTTTCAAAATATGTGTGGTACATGTAGTAGGGGGGGGGGGTGTTTAGCAATCACGATTTTATAGATGCTTTGGTAGAACAATAAAAGTTCAGGAATCACTGGTGTACTGTAAAAAAATTAGCTGTCAATAAAGATTCTTGTAGAACTTTTGAGAACATTTATTGTTTTGGCAAGAAAATTTAGAAAATAAACCATTTTTTTTTAAAATAATAATAGTAATAAAAAGATTGTTTTTTTTTTAATTTTTTAATTTTAAGAATTTTCTTTCCTTTTTTCAACATTATTTATCATGCATTAACTCCCAGAATTTTTTTGATAAATATATAAAATTTTTAGTTATAAGGAAGTTTTATATCACGAGGACTATTTCTAAACTGCCACATTTGAAAAATCTGTTAGTAACACCCTTTTTGGCAAGGTTCGCTGATAGATTCTTTGCTTTAGCAACAACTAGAAAATGTAATTTGATTTTCCTATTTTTTAAAAATAGTGAGGTTTTACTTACACATGTGCAGGTTTAAAACTGGCTTTTTGAATGTATAAAGGTGTTGCAAATTTAGATTTGACAACGACAAGAAATATATGTTTAGGTATTTTAATATAGTTTAACATTTTTAATCACAACACTTCGGTACGTTCATTCATTTTTATTTAGGATTAGAAATAATAGATGGCGCCATAGGTCTTATGTAAAGGAATTTCAGAAACTGGTTAGAAAATAAAAAAGTTACATAATAAAACAACTTTTCTATTCAATATTAAAACTGTAAGAACTCTCTAAATTACATTTGTAATTAATATAATATAGGTGTCTTTTTAGTTACAAAGTTGTAAAAATTCAAGATTGATATTAATTTCAGTTGTTTTTCTTTTTTGAAAGTTAAGTGGCACTAAAATATCACAAAATCTGATTTTTTTATTGTTCTTTCTTTTAAGTATTTAACTTATGACTTACTTTGATATTTATGGTTGCTATATATTTAATTTTTTATATTATTAGTGTTATATATCACATTTTTAAATATGTTATTGTAATTATAAGATTGATTTTTAAATTATAATTGTAAATCTTAAATTTCACAAAGAATTTTTTTTTTTTTTTTTTTTTTTTTTTTTTTAGAATTTAGTTTTTTAATATTTTTTATCATGAGTCTATTACTCTTGTGATATGCATTATTTGATAAGTATTCATTAAGCAAAAATCACAATTTTTTAAAAAATCGTAGGTTTGTTATTTTAAAAATTTACGATAGATGCCGACACTGCATAGAATTATGGTAATACTGCATAAAATATACATAATTTAAAAAAAAAAACATTCATTTTTGAGCATTTTGAATTGATTTTTCTCAATGTTTTCAATTATCCAATTCCTTGCTATTTTGTATTGCCATATTAATAAGAGATATTAGTATTATCATTAATCTTCCTGCATTTTAGGTACACAACTTCTGTAATCCAGAATTTTCTATAATTCAGACTCGCTGTAATGTCGACGATTCCGGGTTAAAGTAGTTATACTGTATATTCTAAAATAATGGTTCTCATGTTATGACCACTTTATACTAAAGAAAAATAAGCTCCCCCCCCCCCCCTGCAATAAATGATTTCTAAAAAATGATTCTCTCTTTCTATTTCCAGGTCACAAAGTCTAATTTTTTAGTGATCTTGAATCTGCACAAGCTGGGATCAAGGGTTGTGCAGATTATAGAATATGGCAGATTACTGAGATTATATGGATTATGAGTAATTTTCTTTTTTTTTCTTTTGGAGAACATTTTAATACCGTATTCAGTATAGTATAAGATAATATACAATATGAAGTATATAATATGAATATTTAATATAACATGCCATAAAAGATCATATATTAGGAAAATTATATAGTTAAAGAACATTATATACATTAGAATTTGATTTATTATTAAAATTAAGTTTCTTTTTTTGAGATAAATTCTGCAACTGATTGATGGAATTTGTGATATTTTCTTGCAAAAAATTGTCGAAGTTTACGATATATTTCAGAAATAGATTGGCTAAATTCTGAATGTGATTTCACAATCTTTCGCCAAAATTCACTATACATTCACTGTTATATATTTCCAGTTTTTATAACAAAATTCGGAATATTTTTCCTTGATTCTTAGCAGAAATTCTTGTTTTTTCCAAAGACCATTTCACAAAAATTTACGATATTTTCAAAAACTGTTTGATAAAATTCTGAAACTTTTTTTTTTTTTGTAATACAGTCAAAGTTATACTATCCGCACATCCATAATCCATTGTTTTCTCATTTTTTTTATATGCTTAAAAAAATCGTTTTTGGATTACTAATTTGTAAATTTTTTAACTGTTTATTTCATTGTATATATTCGTAAAATAACACAAATCATAGAAAACAATAGATTATGGGAGTGCAGATTATAGAACTTTGACTGTAAATTGGAGAAATTCATGAGAAATATATATTTAAAAAAAATCATTTCACTATTTTTTCAAAAATCGTTTGATAAAATTAATGATTTTTTTGCGATCAATTGATGAAATTTGCATTTTTTTTCTGCAACTATTGCCATAATTTGTGATATTTTCCAAATATAAGTTGTCAAATATCACTATATGATCCACAATTTTCTGACAAATTTCGATATTTTTCTTACTACAATTGTTTACCAAAATTCACATTTTTTTCTACTATTATTTGCCAAAATTTGTGATATTTAAATACATATTAGCAAAATTTGTAATTTTTTCGACCAGCATTTCACAAAACCCCCCAATTTTTTCCATGAATCGTCAAAGTTTATGTTTTTTTTACTGCAATTGACTGAAGGGATTTGTAGTCATTTGTCAGTAGATAAAATAAATGTCTGAAATTTACTTCTGCTAAGCAACATGGGCTTTAGAATGGTGTGTGCATTATTGATTCTTGACTGTATTTGTCATCTTTGTTTAAAAGTAGATTTATTTATATTTTTCTGTCTTGGAATAATTCAACACAAAAGTAAAGATTGAAAAAAAAGATAAACAAACATTTGAAAAATGAGGAATTAAGAATGCTCAGGTTCACTCTATCTGAAAAAGAGATGCTTTTTCCCCCCTAACATGATGCTACTGAAAAAGGAAATTAAGTTGTATTTGCAGATACATATGTCTGGCTTTGATGGAACACACTAAGAATCTTGTATAGCTCCTCTCGCAATGACCTATTTTTGTAGAACCAATGGGAACACATGCAAATAATTTGTTGCCGACTTATGTTTGTAACTCTAAAATGCCTTTTTTCTTACATTAAATCTTTACAGATCTATCATGAAAGGATCATTTTAGTGCTTATACATTATCTGGGACAAGAGATAAATTGCCAAAAAGGGTTACCAAACACATTCAAAACAGTAATTTAACATCTTTAAATATACTTAAAATTGTTAAAAAGGATAAATAGCAAAACAACAAAAAAGAACATAATAAATAAAAAAATATATATAATGAATAAATAAATAACAAAACAACAAAAATGACATAATAAATAAAAAAATATATATAATGAATAAATAAATAACAAAAAAATATATAAATAAAAATGATCTATTAAATAAACCCCATAAAATATTTTACATATTATCATCATTGTAGTTTTTATCAGCTGTGCTATGCTACATAATTGTCATAAGGGTTTTGTTTTCTGTTCTCTGGTTCACAGTATAAGACTGTAAAACTTTTCTTCCAAATCCAATTTTTCAAAATTTCTCTTTTACTTTAAAATATTTCTTTCAGAGTTTACGAAAAATATCAAGCATGAAATTTAAGAAAAAAATTATTACTAATTAAAAAAGTTATCTGATGTAATAACTCAAAGCATAGTTTTTTATAGTGTATGTCAGTTACTTACCTGATAATTGCTATTCGACCAGACAAACATGGAGTTTACCGGATTGCCGAATAATTAAAATGACTATAAATGTCAGCAAAAATGAAAGTTGCGACAAATAATATGTCGTATCATCATACGATCAAATCACAAATTGTAAAATTTTCAGTAGAAGAAAGACTAACAAAAACATCTCTTACCATTCATTTAGTTAAGTAAAGGAAATAGATCAGTAAAATAATTTTAAAAATCACCAACTGTTACAGAATACCATACATTAAAAGCAAAAAAACGGCAATCAAGGTTTTCTTTTTCTAAGTTTCACAAGAGTTTCAGCAAATCTGGCTTGTTTGCCTTTACAGACGCCAACGCAAAGAATGAATCACAACGAACAAATTCATTTATGAATAATGAATCCATAAATAATTTCAAGTAACAAAATGAAACATTTATTTATAAAAAAAGGAGTGGAAAGCATTAGTCAGAATTCCTAAATATAACACTTCAACGACGAATCTAACACTTTATTTTCTCCGATCATTCTCGATATGTTTGCTTTGATTGATTGAATCCTTTTCAATGAGTTGCGATATAAAATGATGCATTCTTGCGTAGGCGTCTTGTGTTTTGTTGTGTTTGTAACTTTCAGGTAACTTTTAAAGTGTTAGTTTATTAATCTCACTCTCTTTGCTAAAATAAGTTAATACTAACTTAATTTATTTGGTTAATCTTCAACTAAAATTACACAATTTGCTGTTTAATAACGTGACTACACTAAATTTCATCTATCGCAACTTTCATTCTCCCGATAGTCATTTAAAGTATTATTAAAATGTTTTTCTAAGGATTTAAAGCATTATTAAAATGTAATGCGTTTTTGGATTTATTTTTGATAATGGTTCCATGCTCATTTCATATTTAGGTGTATTTACAGTGTGAGTGCTAGAGCATCATGATCGACTGTAGGCATATTATCAGTAGATACAGTGTCTCACATAAGTGATGGGACACTTGTGCTTTACAAAAGGAAACTAATCAAATAAATTAAAAAAAACGTGTACACATTTTTTTGTGGGTGTGTTTCATACTGAAATTTAGTAAAGATTATTACATAACATACATTTTGTCAAAATATTAAAATATTAATTTAATAAAAATACAAATGTTTAGAACGAAACAAAAAATAGCTCACATAAGTGAAGGGACACCATTATATATGCAACAAAAATCGTCTGAAATAAGCAATAAAAATATTTTTTGGGGTTTTATTTTTACTTAAAAGCAATTGGCAATAATTTATAAAATCGTCTGCAGTATTTCTCTCCAGTTTGTTTTGGAATTTTTGTGTTTTTTAGCTCTGTGTAGCCATGAATGCTAAACGAAAATAAACTTCGCCTGAAATTCGAAAATTAGTTATTAATTTGCATATTGAACGTGGAAAATCTATTAGAAAAACTGCTGAAACAGTTAACTTGAGTCGTTCAACAGTTTTCAATATCATTAAACGATATAAAAAGAATCATATGATTCAGGATAAAAGAAGACCTGGCCAACTATCAAAGCTATCCAATGGAATAAATCGAATTATCGATCGAAATATTAAAAAAAATCCAAGAAATAGTGCTTCAAAATTTGCTGCTGATTTACAAGCATTATATGGAATAATTGTTAATCCTGAGACTATTAGAAGGGTAATTCGACCTGCTAGATATCACGGTAGAGTAGCCAGGAAAACATTCTTTGTAAGTGAAAAGAATAGAAAACTCAGACTAGCTTTCGCAAAATCCAACATAAATAAGAATTCTGATTACTGGAATAAAGTTATATTTGTTAATGAGAGTAAATTTAATATATTTGGTTCTGACGGTAGAATCGGTGTGGAGAAAACCCAGCGAAGAATTTCGCAAACAGAACTGGGTACCAACAGTAAAACATGGTGGAGGAGGAGTTATGGTATGGGGGTGCATGTCGTCCGCTGGAGTTAGTAATCTTGTTTTTATTGACAATATAATGGATCAGTACAAGTATATTGATATTTTTAAGCAAAATTTGAAATCTTCAGCACGAAAATTGAACTTTCATAACGATTTTAAATTCTACCGGGACAATGACCCCAAGCACACTGCTCTGGACGTTAGACTCTGGCTGCTATATAACTGTCCTGAAATAATAAAAACACCACCACAATCTCCAGACTTAAATCCCATAGAGAATATTTGGCAAGAATTCGCAAACACACCATTTCTTCAAAACAATTAAAATCGGTGCCTCAATAAGAATGGGGTAAAATCACTCCAGAAATCACAAAAAAAAAAAAAAACCCAGTTGAATCCATCCCAAAAAGATTAAATCATGTTTTAAAAGTAAAAGGAAATCCAACAAAATATTAAAACCTTTTAAAAAGTAAAATTTTTGGATAAATATTTGATGGAAAAGTAAGTGTCCCATCACTTATGTGAGCCATTTTTTGCTCCGCTCTGAACAATTGTATTTTTACTAAATTAATATTTTAATATTTTGACAAAATGTATGTAATAATTGTTACTAACTTTAAATATGAAACACACCCAAAAAATTTTTGCACATGTTTGTTTATTTATTTTATTACAGTTTCTTTTTATAAATCACAAGTGTTCCATCACTTTTGTGAGACACTGTATATTCATTTAATAAACATTTTTATTGTTTTTATGTAATTTTAAATCTGGCGTTTTACATTTCTAGTTTATATTTAACTCTATTTAATTTGTTTTTCTTAGTATTAATTAAACTTTTTAATTTGTCTAGCACATGAGTCAGTAACTTTTGACAGCACGTGTATTAGACTCGTTCTTTTTTTTTTTTTTTTTTTTTTTTAAATACTTTAATGCAATGATGCTTTAAAAAAATAGTCAATTCTTTAATAATAACAATTAAAATCTCAATTTAGAATTTTAAATTATACTTAAAAAAGAAAAAATATTTATTATTTTTTTATTAATTATTTCCTGAATTGTTTTTTAATTTTATCATAGTAGAATTTCTTTATTTTCTTTCTTTCCCCCTGCTTAAAGTTTTAATATTTTAAAATCAAAATCTTGTTACTTAAAAATTTATGTATAATTTTTTTAGCTTTAACATAATTTGAAATTTTAAGGTTGTACAAATTTCTTAAATTATTATCTTATAGTTGTAGCATAATTTGTAAATTTGAAGCACACTTATTTGAAAACCATGTTCTTTTTTTAGAAAAAAAAATATTTACTTCTAATTTTAAACTGAGTCGGTAAAAGAAAAAAAAAAAGATTTTTTTAAAATTAATTTCTGAAGAAGTCAAGTTTTCAGTGACCATATAAAATTAATTTTTCTTTCTTTCTTTCATTTTTTTATTTTTCAGCTGCGAAGAAAAGACATCACTTTAAGGGTTGGTTAAACTTTTTATTGTTCAAATCCTCTCGTCGGACTCATTTTTATTGGCAAAACAGTATGTTTTTTATTTCACACTTTGTTTTTTTTTTTCCATAATGTTTGCTTATGTCTCTAAACTTTTGAATGAAAATAAATTAAAGTCGTGCAAAGGCTTTTTTTATTTTCATTCCTTAGTGTCAGGACTAATGCTTATATTATGATAAAAAACAAAGTCAACAACCAAAAGCATACTTTTTTGTCATTAAAAATGCTAGATGGCGACACAACTTAAAACCCCCCAGTCTTCACCAATCCTTGGTGAAAAAAACATCCAAGTTGGCGGGTATACACTGAACAAAAATCTTCCTTTATTTTTGATAATGGTTTCATGCTCATTTCATATTTAGGTGTATTTACAAGACGTTAATCAATATTAATTGCAAAAATCAGCACATTGTTTTGACACAGTCAGTTGAATGGATCTTCCGAATTGGTGTAATTTCTTTTACTTTATTTTCACTGCCATTGTCTATTTACTTTATTTTTAGTTGTCTTTTTGCAATTGTTTATTTTACCACACATAACACTTATATAGATTTTTTTTCTTTAGAATATTTTTGTTTTATTTGTAATTGTGCTAAGAATTGGTTTTTGAAATTGATTGCAATTCTGAAACACCAACAGAATTCATTTTCAAATATGGCCATTAATTTTAAAAGTTAAAATCATTAGCTTTTTTATTTTTCTTGTAAAATTATACTTTTGTGCATATTTTTAATGAAATATTTGAAGGCAAAATTTTTCTTCCTGGAAAAAAAATTATTTTTCACGGGAGGTTCAAGGGGAGGGGTACCCCTCCGGCACAGAAATTAATATTAAATATTTATTTTCATTGTTAAAAAAACACAGATTTTAATGAGTTTTTAAAGTAATCACTATATTGAAAAATAAGTTAATCTCATCGTTTCACGTTCAGTTTGGCAATCACTTTTGACAACAGCAGTTTGACGCCAAAAAAAACACTAAGTTTATGGTGCAGGCCACAAACTCATCTATTCTCCTTGTCAACCATACTGATTCAAGTCCATTCTTATCTAAATCTTACCTCATTGTTATTGAAAAACACTGTAGTTTAAATAAATATAATGAATGCCAAGATAAAATATCTTTAATTTAATGTCATTGAATTTAAGAATTCAAATTTAATTTCTGCTGTTGCTTTAGAACAAGCTATTACAAAAGAAATAAGGATACCAAGGGAACTTCTTTTAAATGTCTGCAAGTTCTGAGAGGTTCTGCCTTTCTTGCTATTCTTAAAACAAACCTTTAATGAGGATTCCTTAAGAATTCCACAAAATACATTTGGAAAAACAGGCTTATAGGCACATTTTAATTTATTTGCCAAATGTCAGTCAAGATGTATTGTATGCAGGCTGTAGAAAAGTCAGTTTGACTGAAAAGGAAAAATATGATGGATCTTCTACCATACATTCTGCCAAATCATCCTGTATGTTTCAAGAAAGGTACCAGTAGAGGTCAATAGCAGGATCCAAGCTACTTCTTGAGTTCATGAGAATGACCATGGCCACCTTGTCATAATTGTTGGCTTTAAAAGATACAGTCAAAGATCGATAATACACGCACCCATAATCCGCAATTTTCTATTTTTCTATAAACTGTGCTACTTTACGAATGTAAACAGTAAAATAAACACTTTAAATACTTTACAAATTTGGATCCAAAAATGATTTTTTAAAACAAATAATAAAAAAATCTGAAAAAAACATAATAAAACATGTACATTTTTTTAAATTTAACTTTTTTATTTTATTTAACAGTAAAAAATAAACTGTATTACGAAACATATATAATTATTTTTATGCACATATATATTAATTTTTTAATAAAATAACTTTCAAAAGACATTTTTTGAGATATAAAATAAATCTAATAATCTATTTATCTTTCCGTATTATACTGATTATAGAACTAAAATGCTGTCTAGGAATAATCAAATTATGTATAATCCATAATACTCTATAATCCACAATATTCCATAATCTGCACAACCTTTGGCCCTAACTTGTGTGGGTTATAGAACTTTGTAAATGTCAAAAATAAATTTTAGATGCTTTAATAAGTTTGCAATTTTTATCAGAAACTCGCATTTTTAGTTTTCCCAGTTTCACTTGAATTTCAACAGTTGTATTTTTCAGCTCAAGAAATCAAAGTAATTTATAAAACCACGATCTGACGTCATTGCATGAATTTCAATAAAGGTACTCTTAAATTGATTGAATGTTGACAGTGTTATATAAAGGTATTCTAAATTGTTTTGACGTCATTATGTGATCGATGTTTGTCCAATTGAAAAATTGTTTTATTTTTTAGAGATTTTCAGCATCTCCACTTTTTGACAGTTAGCTGAAATTATGCAAATTTAATGTATGACTTTCTTTGCTTTTTTTTATGTTTACTGTGCATTTTAGAATTAGTGCATATGCTGTAAGTGCAGTTAATACAGTCAAAAATCGATAATTGGCACACTCATAATTTGCAATTTTCTATAATTCGCGTTACTTTACTAATGTAAACAGTAAAATAAACACTTAAAATAATTTATAAATTCATGATCCAAAAATGATTTTTAACAACAAATAATAAAAAAAATTGGATATTTTTATTTAACTCTTATTTTATTAACAGTAAAAAATAAACTGTATTACAAAACATATCATCACCTGAGAATAATAAGGTTCTATCTGTGTTTTTGAAAAAAATTGCCTTATCGATATAGATATTTTCTATTTGTATCCATGAAGGTATTTTTGCATCGAAATGATGTTATATGTAATTTATGTATGGTATAATGATTATGTTATGACATTATCTTAATCCAGAAATGCCTTCATAGATACAAATAGAACATTTCTATATCAATAAGTATTTGTTTTTTTTTCAAAAACACAGATAGAACCTTATTATTCTCAATTGACCATATGTAATTTTTATTTAAATGTACATATATATTATTTTTTTTAATAAAATAACTTTAAAAAGGCATTTTTTGAGGTAGCATAATAAATTGATTATTAGATTTCATTTTTATCTTTTTATATTATACTGATTACAGAACTAAAATGTTGTCTAGGAATAGTAGAATGATGTATAACGCATAATATTCTATAATCCATAATATTCCATAATCCACAAAACCTTTGTCTACAACTTGTGTGCAGATTATAGAACTTTGACTGTATAAAATATCGGTTTTGATTAGCTTTTTTATGTGCATCACCCAACATGTGGCTCTGTTATGAAGATTTTATAAAAGTTTTTGCAATAGCTCTATTTTAGAAACTAATGCACAGATTTTCATCTTACTTCAGATTCAGTTAGAAGTTGACATACATTGTTGCTGACTATATTTTGGTGTAAACCATCTAACTCCTGGCGCTGTTATGTTGCATTTTCCAGGAAGTATCAACAATGAAAAGTTAGAAGAAAGTTTTGGGTTTGCCACATATGACTAGTTTTAAATTAGAAATATTAATAAAATAATGATAGTTCATTTATACAAACTTATAATTATGCTATCTTCTAATAAATAAACTTTATTTAGCTTTTTTTAACTACAAAATTTGTTTAAAAGTATCTTAATACCCTTTTTTTTTTCAGAATTCTTGCATGCATGTTAAAACTTTACAGTGTTGCTTCATTTACAACAGATGGTAGCACCAGAAAATACTTTTATATTACCAAACGCATTATTATTACATGGCGTTGGGTAAGAAAAATTATCATGTTTTGTAATCATATAAAAATAATTCTGAGTCGATGTATAGCCCACAGGCTATACATCGATGCAACTCTGCGGCTTATACACAAATTTTTTTACTGTACTCTTTGGTTTAGAGGTGGGACTATACATCTGAAAATACTGTAAATGTTTTTACAGACTATTTTAAATACTTATAAAATAGGTGAGATTCAGCCTAATAATTAAGAATTTAAGAACCAAATTAAAAATCAGGTGCAGTAGTCTCCCTCAAATCCATACAACTTGTGACCAGAAGTTGTACAGAATTTAGAAATTTTGTGGATTTTTGGTCATTACTTTGTTTACATTTCTTAAACAATTATTTGAATGTATTTAACCGAAATTATAACATTTGCAAATATAATATATTAAATTATGAAATAAGCTAAAATAATATTAAATTAGATAATTTTAAAATATTAAAAGCAAAGATCAAGTTAATAATCAACAATGTATGATTAAATATTCATTAAAAAGATTAAATGTATTTTTATTAAATTATTTTATGAAACATGCCTCATAAAGAAACATTAGTAATTCATATAAATCATAATATAAAGAAGCTTTATTTCAGGTTCAACCAGACTTAATGGCCAAAAAAGCTTGATTACCTAATACGTAAGTATGTTTCATAAAAAGATTGTGATTACCAATGATATCAGTAATATTTTTTACTCTTTCAGAAATAAATTCATTTTTCATTCACGAAAAATATGAATTCAGGAATATTAACAAAAATTATAAATTAAAATTTTATATGCAATCAATTTAAAACTTAAAAATTCAAATTTTGTACCTTTATCTGAACTGAATGTTTCATTGTTTACATCTGTAAAATATGTGCAGATTTGAGTCAGTCTACTGTATATATATATATATATGTATATATATAATATAGTAGACTCCCTTAAATCTGCACAGCTTGGGACGAGAGGATGTGTGGATTTTAGAATTTTCTGGATTTCTGGTCACTGCTTTGTTTACATTTTTTAAACAGTAATTTGAGTGCAATTAATAGTGCAAATAGAAGTATAATGAATGCTTATAATATAATAAAATATTAAAATAAGTAATAAACTAAAATAATAAAAATTTAGATAATTTTTTAAATGATTAAAGTAGTAATAGCAAAGGTCGAGTCATCAGTAGTGTATGATTAAATGTATTTTTCCAAAATTATTCAACAAAACTTGCCTCATAAAAGTACATTACTAATTCACATCAATATCATAAAATAAGGATTTTTTTTTTTTTTCAAGTTTAACCAGGCTTAATAACCAAAAAATTTTGATTTATGCATAAATATATTTGGTAAGAAGATTGTGGATACCAGTAATATAATAAATTCCTGAATTTTTTCTGAAAAAAAATATTTTTCCTGCATGAAAAAAACATAAATAGAGTATTTAAGAAAATTACAAATAAAAAAAATATCTGGAATTGATACAAAACCAAAAAAATGAAATTTTGTCCCAATATCTGAACTGAAAGTTTCATTGTTTACATCCATAAAATATGTGTGGATTTTAGTGAGTTGCAAATTTTAGGGAGTCTACTATATATATTATATATTAAGTAATTTGTCATCCATTAATATATTTTTTTAACTATTAAGAGGTTTTATATTGCCGTGCTACTTTTGTTTTATGTAATAAATCTTAAAAAATATTTAAATCTAGTGATTATTTATAATCATTTATCTGATGAAACTCGTCTGTTACACATAAAAAAATAATAAATGTAAATTGAAAACTATACAATGAAAAACTCTCTGCTATATCTTGTTGGGAAACTAGTTTTTTTTTTCTTTTTCCTGCCTTTGGACATTTCAAGAAAGAGACAAAAAATGACATTCTTTATTTTCAGTCAGTGGCCTATGGCCATTTTATCTTTTTGTTGTATTCCCCCCTCCCTCTTTAACCCTTTACGATCATAGCATTTTCATTGCTAAGATGTCAAAATAAATGAATGACACCGGTAATAAAGTACAAATATATTTCTAAATAAGAAAACATGATTTTTCACATGCAAAATAATTAGATAAAAATACCGGTATCAGTGTTGCGTATCGGAATTAAAATTTTGTGGTTTCGTGGCGAAACCAATAAACGTTAAAGGGTTAAATACTCTTTTAAATTCTGAGATGATCATAAGACAGACAACAAAAAATATCCTTGTATCGCGACCTGCTTTCTAGTTGGTCAATGGAGAAGTAAGCCTACATGTTTTGTAAAATCTTTTGTATAAAACCAGGTAGAAAATTATAAACAAAAGGAAAACTGTAAAGCCTGGTTGTGTAAAAGGAAGCCCGACTTTATATTTTATATTATAAATTTCAAGCTGAAAGAAAAATCCTTCCCTAATTCATATCTTGCAGAAGAAGTGATTAGTAGTGTCAGTGTTTATAATTGGTTGAGAATGATCAAAAAAGCTTTTTTTGTTAATTTTTCATTATGCAGACTAACATTAAAAAAAAAGTCCACATTAAAACTCTTTGTAAACTAGTTTAATATTATGCTATGGTAGAACAGTAACAATTAGATTGTGATGGAGGTATCACTGAATTATTTGAAATTGAACAGTATCCAGTTTTAAATATAATGTTGCATTAATTTACTATACAATTGTTTATTTGAATTTCTAACACACATAAACATTAAAGCTTTACTCATTTAGAGCCTCCACAGTTCGATTAATCATTATGAATAATCATAAACATTATAAACATGAATAAATAATAAAGTTTTCTATTCATTTTTATAAAAATTAATACTCTTTCATAAAATGTATAATTATACTTATTTAACTTAAGATTTCAAAAGTAAATTTACAATATTTATTTTTTAACTGTTTTTTAAATTAAAAAAAAAAATTCTATTTTTTTTTCTTTGGAGGGGGGGGGGGGCGGAGGGAATTAAATGGACAGTATATTTAGCAAAAACTGATTTTTGATGGGATGTTTTTAACAACATTTTTCTATGTTATTTTTCCACTTATAGCATAGACATACCTGATCACAGTTTTTTGAAGAAAATGGAAATAGAAATCTTAAACTTGAATTCCAAACCATTTAAATGTGTGCATTTCAAAAAAAATATTGAATTGTGTTGTTGATGATGAATTGAAATGTTGTTGCAAAGACTGTGTTAAATGTTAGTTAAATCTGAATTTATCTCTGAATTATCAACTCTGTGCATAAAAAGGCATCACTGCTTCTAAATGGAGATTACACATTCCTAATGGCTACATCAGCAGATCAAGAATTGATCTAGTTTCTCTTTAATGCTGGATTTGTCTTATTTCATTTCTTTGTTATTTGATGGACTGCATTTATATAAGAGATTTAATTCCATTTAACACAAAATGATTCATCTATTTAAATAAACAAAAAGTTTACTTTCAGTTAATAATTGACTCCCACTTTCATTTCATTCATGTGACTGAAAATAAGGTTTTGTGTAGTTTTTAGATATCCTAAACATTCGTTTGTTGTGAAAGAGAAATGCAATTAGATTGCACTGTAAAATTGTTTGTTTTTTGTAAAAATTTCTGTACTTGCATATTACACGGTCCATGCTCTATTCATTGTGCACATAATGCTATAAAAAATAGGCACTTTCTGGTTAGATGGTTGCCAGTGTTATTTAATATATACATTTATATATATGTATAGATATATATAAATACGTGTATGTGTACATTTCTAAAATCCGCACATAATTTATGGATGTAAACAATGAAATATTCAGTTCAGATATAGGGACAAAATTTGGATTTTTTTAGTTTTATATGAATTCCATGTGGTATATTTTAATTTGTAATTTTTGTTAATATAACTGAATTCATGGTTTATTATGAAGAAAGAATAAATTTATTTCTGAAAAAATTCGAGATATTGTTGATACATTGGTAATCACAATCTCATTACCAAATATATTTATGTAATAAACAAGCATTTTTGGTTATTAAGTCTGGCCAAATCTAAAATAAAACTTCCCTACTTTATAATTTTGATGTAACATAGTAATATACCTATATGAGGCAATAGAGTAAGGAATAATTAAAAAAAAAAATACATTTCATTTTTATGATGAATGTTTAATTATACATTATTGATGATTAACTTGATCTTTACTTTTAATACTTTAATCATTTAAAAAATTATCTAAATTTTTATTATTTTAGTTTATTACTTATTTTAATATTTTATTACATTGTAAGCATTTATTGTAGTTTATGTTGCATTATTGATTGCATTCAAATTATTTTTGAATAATGTACATATAGCAATGACCAGAAGTCTGCAAAATTCTAAAATCCCCACAACATCTGGTCCCAAGTTGTGCAGATTTGAGGAAGTCAACTGTATATGTTTATATATATATGCATATATGTATGTGTACATATACACATATATGTATTAATATATACATTATGTATGTATATTTGATATAATGTGTTTATTTTACGACACACATTCTTTGTCTGTACGTCATCATTTTTTCCCTGTTTTATGTTTTATATATAATTTAATTGAATTATTATTGATTAATTTAATAAAATTATGATACTTTTTCACAATAGGAAACTTGGTATTTTTTGAAAGATGTTCGTGAAATTCAGCTTCAGAAATTGAGATTTGTTGCCAATTTATAAAACAGGTAAACAAATTTAATCAATTTTACGATTGTTTATATTATTATATTTGTAATTAAACATGGTATATATACAGTGAAAGTTCTATAATCTGCACAAGTTGGGACCAAAGATTGTGCAGATTATGAAATATTGTGGATTAGAGAGTATTATAGATTATGCATCATTTTATTATTATTAGACAGCATTTTAGTCCTATAACCAGTATAATATGGAAAGATAAATAGATTATTAGATTTATTTCATATCTCAAAAAATGCCTTTTTAAAGTTATTTTATTAAAAAATTTAATATATATGTGCATTTAAATAAAAAATATCATATATTTTCCGTAATACAGCTTATTTTTTACTGTTAATAAAATAAAAGAGTTAAATTAAAAAAAAAATGTAGATGTTTTACTATGATTTTTTTTTTCAATTTTTTTATTATTTGTTTTAAAAAATCATTTTTGGATCACTAATTTGTAAACTTTTTAAAGTGTTTATTTCACTGTTTATATTCGTAAAGTAACGCAGATTATAGAAAATTGCAGATTATGGGTGCGCGGATTATCGATCTTTGACTGTATTTATGTATGCATATTATTGTTTTTATATACAGTAGACCCTTAAATCCACATAGTTTGGAACCAAAAGTTGTGTTGAGTTTTGTGGATCACTATTTTGTTTATTTTTTCGTACTACTTGACTATCTTATTGACCAAAATGCTATTGCCAGTCCTTAACATTAAATGCCAGTAATGGATGATCTTAACTTGACATTAAAAACAAGACACATTATGTTTGTTACACCATCAAGTATTTTTTAATTCCATTTTTTGTTTGTATTTTTATTAATGTTTTACTAATTTATTTGTTCTTTCTTCATTTAAAAGAAAAAGTTTTGCCAATTTGTATAATTTGGTAAAATTGATCTATTTGATAATCAAGTAGTGCCCATTTTTTAGCTGTAATTTGAAATATAATAATTTATTCAAAATTATAATAAATGCTTATAGCAAGGCAAAATTATTAAATAAAATTACAAAGTAATGACTTAAACTAATAAACATTAAGAAAATTATATATTTTTTAATATTAATTATGAAAGTTAAGTACAATATTAATAATGCATACCAATCATGAAAGGAATTTTTCTGAAGATTTCTTCCATGAAACTTGCCTCATAAAAAGTATACTAATAATTTACATGAAATTCTTAAAGTATGTAACAAAGTTATATTTCATGTTTACCCATATTTAATAATCAAAAAGGGTACTTTTTGGTTAGCTGGGTGCCAGTATTATATATACATATATGTATATGTATTATATATACATAACTCTACATATTTATGTACAGATATAAACATATATACATGTACACAAATATAGATATAACGCATATACATATAAATATATGCATGTGTATATAACTCAGCTAATCAAAAAGATTAAAATAATAAGCTATTTAAACAAGATTATTGCATAAATGTGTTTGGTAAAAAGATTGTGATTGCGACTAACTCTATTTGAATTTGCTTCAGAAATAAATCGATATTTCTTTCAGAAGAAAATAATTTGCAGGTCAAAATTCATGCTTGTACCTGCAATAAAAATATGCTAGGTATTGCTATGTCTGCTAGATTTCCATACTATTATATGTTAGCTAGCATCACATGCTATATCGCTAGCTTGCACAACAAAAGCATGACAAGCTATATGCAAGCATTTCATGCTTATTTCCAGCAAAGTGGGCCAATACACACCATGAATTGCTGGAAATTCTGCTGGAACCAGCAAATATGTAATGCTAGTTATTGCTATTTTACTTGTTGGGTTATAGCACTTGGTGCTTGTCCAGCAAACAAATACCAGCATGAATTTCGGCTTTGGGCTGTTTCAATCTTATTAACCAGAATTCTGTATTAAAATGTGTACACAATGAAAAATAAATGTAAAAAATCTAGAATATTTAACAGTACCATCTTAAATGTAAGTTTCGTTGTTTACAGCTGAAAGAATGTGCAGGTTTTAGGCATTCACATATTTTAGAGTGCCTGTTTAACTCATTATATCTATATATGAGAACAAATAGATAAATGGCTCGTTTATATAAAATAAACTATTTAGCAAAAACAATAAGTTGTTGTCCAACTTACACTTTATTCTAAATGTACAACTTGATGAAAAAATTAAAATTCAAAAAAATAAAAGAAAAAATAAATACTCCATGTGTCGTTTTCTCTTTAAAACCATTCTCAGGAGCTAATTTTCTAAAATGCAAGTCAAAAAAATATTATTTACATGTTACATATTCAAAGACATAATTCACACTGAAAGATGTAACAGAAATTTCATAAAAAAAGCATTTAAAATAAATTCATTGGTGCCCTCTCTTAACCAAAAATGAACTAAAATTACTGCAAATTTAAATATTTTCAAGGATTGTCTTTTATAGTATGTATAGAATAGTATATCTAAAATTTGAACGAAATCTGATAATTCTTCATGAAAAGCCCATTTACCCAAATTAAGGGAGGAGAATAGCCTAAACTTCCTCCGCATCCTTTTTTCTTATCCAATGAGCTTCTAAATCTAATCAGGAAAGCGTCTTATTTGAATAAACCTATATCCAAAATTTGATTTAAGTTGAGTATATCTATCAAGAATAATCGCTTTCCACATACATACAGAACCTGACAGTACATTAGCTCTTAGCTTTTGATAGCCTGATGAGGTAAAAACCATGTAAAATAACGTATGCTCAGGATAAACTAGATCAACCTAGACAAAACTAGAAATTTGCCGCCGAAGTGGTCTGGTTTATAAAATCACGCCAAATTTAATTGACCTACGGTAAGCTAGTTTAGATCAATGAATAGCAAGCTAAACTAGTTTATCCTATGAGTGTTAGGACAAACTAGTTTGGCTAAGTAAAAAACTAATTTATTCTATGGGCATTGGAATAGACTAGTTTGGCTTAGGAAAATCTAGTTTATCCTATAGGGATTAGGATATAGTAGTTTGCTCTAGGAAAAACTATTTATCTTATGGCATTTGGGTAAACTAATTTGGCCTATTAAAAAACTAGTTCATCCAATGCGTATTAGGATATACTAGTTTGGCCTAATATTGGGTTTAGCCAGTAACATATATATTTCTTAATTTTACTGATAAAAGTATTATGAAACTGCAATGAAGAAACAGCAATCAACTATTTTTTTAGTTGCATAAATTTTCTCAAAAGGGTTATCAACTGTATGTTGCATTTTACTGGCTGTTAAGGTTTTCTAGAAAATCAAAATTTCTATTTAATAGATGCATGCAAACTGTTAAAAAATTTGTGAATTTTGCAAGAACTTGTTCAATAGTTCAGTAATTACTTTAAAAAGAGTTTTAAAAGTTCCAATCTCAAATCCACAACTTTTAAGAGTTTTAGTGTACATCACAAAATTGGCTGGACCAAAAATGCTATTGATATCAAAAGTGGAATCTCCTCTCCTCCTAGGAGATTCCTCTTTTGAAATTAATATCATCTTTGTCAAGTGCCAACTCCCCCCCTCCCTTTCCCCATAAAGTGAAAATATTATATATGTAAGAGTCCCCTATCTCATAAACTACTGATAAAGAAGTAGATGGAACACGCCAAACAAAGAAACAGACAGACAAACAAACCAACAAACAAGCATACACACAAACGTACATATAGAAAAATGAACAGACGAACCTACAAACAAAGACAGACAGACAAACAAATAAACAAACCGATAATGTTGTGTATGTACAGCATCCCTATCTCATAAACACCAGAGAAAGATGTAGGTGGAACAAAGTCAACATTTCGACATATGTATCTACAATCGAGTCATATCCATATGTCTTAGAATATATAAAATGATAATTTAATGAATGAATTTCGTGCAGTTTAAAGAAATGAAATTTATAAAATCAGCTACTTAATTCAGTGTTAAAATTTAGTGCAGTTTATTTAAAAATGTCTTGTTTATTATATTTTTCTTTCTGTTTTCAGATTCAAAGGTGGATAAAAAAATTTTAACTGAAGTTCAATAAGTCATTTCTTTGGATGAAAATGGCAACAATTTGATAAATATTGATTCTTTGAAAAAGTTTGTTATCATCTGAAACAAAACTTTTTCAGATGCAAAAATGTCATCGATTGCAGAAAAAAATTCTTGCTCCAGTGAACAGCACATTATTCCTCAAAATGGGGATAAAGAAAGACATTCCTCAACTAATAAAGGAGAAAAAGTGTTTATTTGTGAAGTTTGTTCTAAAATATTTTCAAGGAAGAGTCATCTCAGAACCCATCTCTTGATACATACAGGAGAAAAATCTTTTATTTGTGAAATATGCTTTAAAGGATTTTCTAGAAAAAGCACTTTGAGAAAACATATTTTGTCTCATACAGGAGAAAAACCTTTTGCTTGTGAAGTATGTTCCAAGAGATTTTCTCTGAGTAGTAATCTAAGAAGGCATCTCTTGATTCATACAGGTGTAAAGCCTTTTGCATGTGAAATATGTAACAAAGGATTTTCTCAAAATTATGAACTAAGAACCCATCTTTTGATTCATACAGGTGGTAAGCCTTTTGTTTGTGAAATATGTTCAAAAAGTTTTTCGAGCAATAGTCAACTAAGAAAACATCTCTTGACTCATACAGGCGAAAAGCCTTTTGTTTGTGAAGTATGTTCTAAAGGTTTTTCTCTGAGTAGTAATCTAAGAAGGCATCTCTTGATTCATACAGGTGAAAAGCCTTTTGTTTGTGAAATATGTTCCAAAGGATTTTCACAAAATGGTAAACTAAGAAGACATTTGTTGATACACGAAGAAGAAAAACCTTTTGTTTCTGAAGTATCTTCCAAAGTTTTTTCTGAGAATAGTAATCTAAGAAAGCATCTCTAGACTCATACAGGAGAAAAACCTTTTATTTGTGAAATATGCTTTAAAAGATTTTCTGATAAAAGTACTTTGAAAAAACATATTTCTTCTCACACAGGAGAAAAACCTTTTGTTTGTGAAGCATGTTCCAAGAGATTTTCTCGGAATAGTATTCTAAGAAGGCATCTCTTGACACATACAGGATAAAATCCTTGTGTTTCTGCAATAGGTTACAAAGGATTTTCTAGACATTGTCAACCAGAAAGACATCTTGGGATTGATACACGAAAAAACTTGTTGTTTGTGCAACATGTTTTCCAAAGGATTATTTGTTAACCATTATTTAAAAAAACATAGTCTTATATTAAATAGAAAAACTCTAAATTTATTTTTATTTTTTTTAAGTTGAGTATGAACTCTGTATATATCGTTACATTTACTGTTATTGCATCTATTCTGATATAGCATTTAGTAATAAAATTGAAAAAATTATAGAATTTTTTCGTATTTGTCACAGTTGGCATTTTTTGAAAAAAGAAAATAACTCCAGACCATTTCTTTCGTTTTCAGAACTTTTTGAAGTTTTAATTTTATTTTTTGTTTTTCTTCTGTAAAATATCTTTCACCAAAAATAAAACTTAATCTGACCTGAAAAGGATAAATTGTACCTCAATATGTTATGCAGAAGGAAAGGTTTTACTGAAATAGACACTTTTAGAAATAGAAGAGAAAAACGGTAAAAATATTTTTAAATAAAATTTATTTGTTAAATTTTCTTAAAAGGATTCCGATGAAGCAAGTCTCACTATCATGCATTTTTTGAAACCTTCATGAGCTAAGGATTTTTGTATAATTATATAAATAATTAATTGAATATCTACTCGGCATGTTTACTCAATTCAAAAATAATAGCTTTATAAGCTAATAAGGAATGCAGTTTTTTTCCTAAGGTCTTGCTTTTTTGTTTGTGTCCTACATCATCAAAACAACAAAAATGACACGCCAACATTGCCTTCTATCATCTCTATAATAATAGCCTAATCATGTGACTATCAACAATAATTCTGGGCTGACCTCTTCGTTTTTTTCTATATCAGTTGGACTATTTTGAATTATTGCCAAGCGAAGGGTGGCCACCAAATACCACTCCATTGCTATAATTTCATTTACATTATAATAGTCCAAACCGTGTGACTTTAGTATACATCTTCGATTTTCATATGCAAAACTTCCTTTTGATTAAAAAATCGAAATTATTATTTTTTTTTAAATAAAACTACAAAAAAGTTCCTAAGATCGTAAGGAAATCTTGGTACTTTTATATTAGACATGCATATGTCTTGCTAATAGCATTTTTAAACTTACTAGATAATATTTTTTTATTTTTCGCAGAGTAAATTAAAACAATGTTTTGATGTAAAATTAATTGCCATAGTTTACAGTATTATTTATTTCGTTTCTTGTTTCTTTCAAGAAATAATCAAAAGTCAGGTATTTTAAATACAGTAGACTCCCTCAAATCCACACAGCTTGGGACCAGAGGTTTTGCGGATTTTAGAAATTTGCAGATTTCTAGTCATTACTTTGTTTACATTTTTTAAACGGTCATTTGAATGTAATTAATGATGCAATTGAAACTATAATGAAACCTTATAAGAGTAAAATATAATATTAAAATAAGTAATAAAATAACAAAAACTTAGGTAATTTTTAATATAATTAAAATCTTAAAAAGTGAAGGTCAAATTAATTATCAATAATGTACAATTAAAAAGTAATTATAAAGATAAAATGTATTTTTCATAAATTATTAAGTGCAACTTGCCTCATATCATCTGTAAATTATGTGTGGATGTTAAAGAGTTGCAGATTTTAGGATTGCGAATTTGAGGGAGTCTACTGTAATTCAATTTTAAATGTAAGTCTTACATTTTTAAAAATCAGTGAAAAGATAACGCTTATAAAATTACTGTAATATGATAAAATATGACAGGAATAGTGCTTGGTGATTTATCCCCTGCGCCTGTCTACCATAAAAATACCAAGATATCCCATTGACCAATTTTGCCAAATTATATAAATCGCCAAACTGCTTACCATATTACACAAATTGACATATTTTTTATATGAACAACTGCAGAAAAATTTATTAACAAAATATTGATAAAAATACAAATAAAACATTAACTTAAAATATCACTTGATGACGCAATAAAGATGAAGTGAATGTTACATTTACAATAAGCCATTATTGGCATTTAATCTTACTGTTTGGCAATAGTTTTTTGGTTGACAAAGTACGCAAGTCGTACCAAATACTGAGCTCTTGATTTCTCACTCAGAATCTTCTGATTTGGCAAAGGATTGAGGAAGTAAAATGTAAATTATATTTGAAATAAAAGTAGCGTAATGCAGTGCTTAGCATGCATTTAAAGAAGAGCAAAGCAGGATAGTCATATATCATAATGTGGCCAAATCTTGTGTGTTTGCAAATTTTATCTAAAAAACTTATCGGATATTTTTGACTTAATTTTATGTCCTACCATTTTGAGGTACGAGAAATCATTGGGATAGGTTACATGGTTGGGAAAATTCGATGAGTGGGTCATTGTATTTTAATGGAAATGATGACTGTAACAGTTATTAAGTTTTTGAAGAGTTAGCAGTCATCAAAAATGGAAAGCTGGCAAAATTTCATCAGATTTGAAAGGGAAATAGATTTCCAAGATTATCAATACCAATAATGCTTGGCATCAAATGAAACAGCATCATCAAATTCATCACCAATATACTATAGTTAATCTACCGAAAATATATAACTTTATTGAATTAAACTCAAAACTAATTTTTGACCGAGTTACGTCCTGTCTTTCTTGCTGTTCTGTTATGATATAAGCAAATGTTTGTGCATGTATGCAATTTTTTTTTCAAAAAATAACTCATAATTTTGTAAATTGAAAAAAATATTTTCCAATTGTAATAATTTTAAAATTAAATTTAATGGTGCTGCCATCCATAGTCTTATGTAAAAGATGAAGGTTTTAATAATTATAAATTGGTTTTTTGGATTTTTTAATTAACCCTTTATATTCTGACGGTACTTTTAACCCCTTCGCGACGGAAGCCTTTTGCGAAATTTTTAATGTTTTGTCAATGGTTTTAAAAAATAGAAATTTGATTCTTATTAAATCGAGAAAATGCTCCAATTAAATAAAGCAAATTTTACAGTAAAATTTTACTGGTGGGGATAAACAAGGATTCTTAAGCCTTTTTGTGGCACTTATACGCGTGGCTCGTCCCCAAGGGGTTAAGTACCATTGGCGATTCAAGCGGTCGAATACGCCATCTGGTGGAGAAAAGATGTAACTTCTCCATTCAGGATAACGCCGTGTAAGCTCATTGCATTACATGCATTTTAAATTTGTTCAGAATAATTATTTTTTTTGCACAATTTCAGATTTCCTGTGACATTTGTTTTCTGTCTTATATGACGAAGTAAAAATTACACGAATTTGAATATCTAAAACTTTTAAATGCATTTACGATAAAGAATTGGTTCAATGGGACTTTAACATTAGTTAAAGGGAAATTAAAGGGACAATTATCCTGTATCGAAGGCTGCAAGCAGCGCCTCTATAGGCCGTTTTAGTTCCCAATTTAAAGAAGATTCAATGTAAAATTCATTCAATTCTTCTATACTTGTAAAAGTAGATTTCTCTTTTCATGCAAAATAATTTTCTTAATCCTATTTTAGAAAGTAGAGGTGAACAGTCGAAGCCTTAGTAACTTTCAGTTTGCTTCTTTTTCCGGCTACCTGGGTGTTAATAAAAATATTATACAAAAAATGCGCAACCACAAAACACTTCTCTATTTAGGGCCTGCACAAATGTAACATTATCAACTTTTTGGTAATTTTGGATTCCCCTCCCCCTTCTGATACCATACGTAATCCCCCCCCTCTTCCCTGGTGTTGTCAAAGTGCAAAAATTTTGTGACTTCCCGAATTTATTTCTTTTGTTCCATGTGACATACAAAACTAATTTTATTTATTTTTCGCATTCTTTTATGATTCAAATGAAGAAGAATGATTCAATAAAATATCACTTTGCATGTGAAATTTTTTTACATCAAATAACATTTAAAAGAAGTAGTTAGAATTTAAAAACATTTTATAATAGTTTTTTGTTACACGATGCTCATGTTTCAACTGTAATAAAGTCCAGATTCATTTGTCATGAAAAGAAGTGGAATGGATGGTAGATAGAAATTCTTATCGAAACAAAACAAGTGGACAATATTCCTTCTGTATCTCTCTTATTTATTCATAAACGCAAGCTTCATTCTAAATATACTTCACAAAATATTCCTTGAACAAAACACTTCTCCCTTTAGGGGCTGTGCAATTATAACATTGTCAACTTTGTGGTAACTTTGGATCCTCCTCCTCCCTTCTGATATCATACGTAATCACCCCCCCCCCTCTTCCCTTGTAATGATATTGTTATCAAAGTGCAAAAAATTTGCGATTTTTTTAATTTATTTCTTTTATTCCTTGTGACATACAAAACTGATTTCATTTATTTTTCGCATTCTTTTATGATTCAAATGAAGTGAAGTCAATAAAATATCACTTTGCATGTGAAAAAAACTTTATATCAAATTACACTTAAAAGTAGTAGCTAGTATTTAAAAGCATTTTATAATAGTTTTTTGTTACATGATGCATTCAACTGTAATAAAGTCCTGGTTCACTTGTCATGAACAGAGGCGGAGTGGGTGGTAAGTAGAAATTCTTATCAAAACAATACAAATGGACAATATTCCTTCTTTATGTTTTTTAGTTATTAGTAAACACAAGCTTCATTCCAAATATACTTCTCATATGATTTTTTGAGCTGTGATTGTATACATGCGCATAAGAAAAAGTATAGGAATGTCAAAGGCTGGAGCATTCTATATTTTAGAATTAAATAATTTTATAATAAAAGTGATTTTAATAATAACTTTGTATTTTCATAAAAATAGATAAAAGGCTGGAAAAAGATAACATGCTATTTTGAACCAAAGACCATATTACAAATAACAGAGCGAAAATTTTGATTGGATCAAAAATGATATCAAAAGACAAACGCCCATAGAGGTATCTTACAATATCATATGCCAGATCCTAACCCCCCCCCCCCTAAAATGATAACATTATGTTTGCACAGTTCCTTGTATATACTTACTCGATAATATTTCTTAAATGTTGATTACCTAATGTCTTCATTGTTGCTTATTCATACTGACATGGAACAAAGGAATAAAACAACTTTTCCCTTCTAATAAAAAATTTAATTGTACATTATTGCTTGTAGTTCTTCTACTTTTTTATATATCTTTCAATTAACCGCTTTTCTTATATATATTTAATTCATATTTAATTTCTTAAAGAATCACTTTAATTTTTGAGGTATTTGAATATTATTTATAAAACAAAAAAATAAAAAAAATCATAAAAGTATAGCGTTTATTGTAAAAAGGAAATTTTCAAAAAAATTGTGGGATAAATTTGTCAAAATTTAAGTTTATAGAATAAAATCTTGAGCCTTACACACTACTTAATACATTTAGTGCCCTCACTAAGGGGACGTGGGGGGGACATTTCCCGAAATCATTTATGAATGCTATTACCCTTGACAATTTTACCTTCCCTGTCATTAAACTAGACATCCGATTTTCATAAAATTTGTGAATACTCAACAAAATTTTACAACAATTATATATTTAAAATTTCAAAGCATCGGTTGGATAATTTTTTCTCTGCTAAATGCAGACAGGTGGACTCCAAAGATGCATAAGTCTGTACATCGATGCTTCTTATGTGTAAACATTATTAATTTAAGAAGTCCAGATGTAATTCGAACAATTCTAGGAGCAATTAAATTAATTTTATGGGTGTTTTTTAGTATTGCCTCCAGCTGACATCAGGTCTGAGTTGGTTCTATAATTACGAACGCACCTGAAAAGCACGAAAATAAGACTGTTTTCAACCCCAGTGTCAGTGATGTGCCTCATCATAATACTAGAGTGAATTTTCCTGCCATAGTAAAAGAAGAAAACAAAAGATTCAGATATATTTCAGACTAGCAGTTACCCGTGACTTCGTTCACATAACATTTAAAGAAGAAATAATTGATCAATCAAGCAAAAAATTTCGATGATGAAAAGCATGTGTAATTAACTTTTTATCGCGAATTTATGGTAAAAAAACTTCTGATAATCCCTATTTGCTAATTTGTTTGCTGGTTAAAATTTTCCTTTCAGCGATTAATACTAATAGATAGAAACATTCTTGAATTCTTTTGTTCAGCCCTGTAGTTTTCCAAGTGCCTTTAATACACGAAAGTATCTTTCTAAAATTTAGTTCAAACAAAAATATTTCTTATTACTACCTAAATTACATTTTCAGAAATTATCATCCGAAGACAACCTTGTATCCAGTTCTTTGCGGGACCCTGTATATCATTTTATATATATACTACAAACATTTCTTAGTTTACTAAATGTAGTTCAAAATAAAAATGCATATTTTATTTAAAAACCACCTTTAAGTAAATTACGCTCATATTCAGTAATTTTTCCGAGATCTTTTGTGTAACCCTGTATATCTAAATTTAACTATTTATACTATTGCCATTTATACTCTCCATTTAATATGCATACATTTAGCGAAACTTAAAAGCACATATCATAATTCAAAATGCATTTCATCCATGCAACAGTCATCATCCATCATATACAGTACTTCGAATAGAATATATAATATTTGAAATCTTTTGAGTGTCCCTGTAAATGCTATGCACTTCGTATTATGCATGAAATAACTCACATTAAGCCTCAACAGCGTATATCAATTTGATAATACATGAAATCGTTTACCATAATTAAAATATGTCGGAAACTGTTCCTCCCTTTATTCTTATGCAATGGAATTCTTCTGTGTAACCCTGTAAATGAATAATTAGTGTCCTTTTCACTACATATTTTACAAAATGCATATTTTAGTGCACTTTGTAAATGCATATAAATCTGAATATGTTTCACAGGGTGTAACATTGTTAAATTTAACTAAAACGATTTTCCCGATAATGCCGTAATGTAACGAAATTTTTTGACAATCCCTGTAAATAAACTAATCATGGTAGAAACTTTATTTTCAATAGGTATTCGTGCTAGGTAAACGTTAAGAACGTCCAAAAATTTCATAGAAATCGGAGTATATTTACGAAAGTTAGAAAGCGACCAGACAGACAGACAAATCGAAAGCATAATAACTTTTCAACTTTGTTCGAAAGTGTTAAAAAATCGAGCCAAAAATATATTAATCAGTAGTTTTATTTTCCGCCTTTTCCCCACAAAAAATTTCTTCCATTGATAATTATGAGTTTTGAATAAAAATATTCATTTGTATGTAACTTATAACTTATTAATTAATATAAGAAAACATATTTCTGATTCATTTTAAATATGACGTCATTATTTATCTCGCTGCATTAGCTACTGATATTCATACTCCTTATATTTTTAACAACTGCTATAAAGTACTTGTTTTATTTCAACTATGACATCACATTTTCATGGGTGAACCATTTTATTAAAAATATAATTCTTTTTCATTCTTTTTACTTTTAATTTATGTCGCCATATTTTACACAAAAATTCCTATTAACTAAACAAATATCCATGTTAAATATATTATAAAAAATACACCTTTTATTTTTATTTTAAACATGACATCATATTTATTTTCTTTTAAATTATTTTATTATAGTTTTTCGCGTGGAAGTTTTTTATTAAAAATTCATTGCCGCTGAAAAATTATTATTCCAATTTTTTATTTTCTTGGCAACAGGAAAGGAAAATGGTTAAATTTTATCTAAAAAATGCCTATCGATTTTGTATGAAAAATAATTAAATTTTGAATTATTAAATAAAATATTTGAATAAAATAAATAAAAATTAGCCTATGTTCATTCCACTCCTATAATCTATCCATATGCAAAGATTCAAAGACATTAATCCATCCGTTTTTAAGCCAAGTTCATTCCAATTTTTCGGACACACTTTCACATTTATAATATACTAGTTGTTACCCGTGACGTCGTTCACGTAGCATAAAAAAAAAGATAAACGCTTTAATTAAACAAAACATTTCATTAACAATAATTTAAAATATATGTAACACATATCTTATACCAGGCTATGCAGTAGTTTTTTTTTTTTTTTTTTTTTTTTTTTTTTTTTTTTTTTAGGGGACTTAAAGAACTCGGTCAAATAAATGGAAAATGTGTTAGATAATATTAACGATCGCGAAAATGAAATTACAACCATTTATACTGTAGAACACCTGTAACGCACCCCAATGGTACAAAAATCATGTTGTAGTGCATTTCAGAATTCCATATCAAAGAAAGAAAAATCATGTGTTAAACCTAGTTAATAAAAAAAATCCAACATTTCCATAATGCATAACTTCGCCGGCCCATTCTTTTCTGCATCTGTGTATGTGATCTATGTGCTTGTAAATATTCTAAATACAATGTTAAAATTTTGCTTAGTAAGAAAAAGTATAACGAAGATTAAAATTCACCTTTAGCTATTTCTAATAATAGACAGAAACGTACTTGAATTCTTTTGTACAGTCCTGTATATTACGTGCAAATATTTATACGACCGCATATTTAGCTTAAATTATTCAAGCAAAAAACCCGATTCAAATTATTGAGTTCATATTTCCGGGAATCGCTATTGCACAAGTGACCATATATCCAGTTTATTGTATAGTCCGATACATGATTTATTTAAATTCTACAAACATCTCTTTTTATAACAAATGTAACTGAACTTCAGGATGCATTAGTTTTCCTTAAAATACATACTATAATTGAAAAAGCTCTCCAGCAATCTTTTCTAATAGACCATACTTTGGATACAATATCTGAGATCAGGACACAGGTCCAAAATCTTTTATGCGTCTCTGTAAATGAACAACAAACTGCAAGCATATTAGTAAATTTCAGTATTTATCATTGTATTGATTATCTCAGTATATTAATTTCATCATGTCTGAAATAGTGCAACGCAATTAAAATACGCTGGAAATATTTTTTCCCCGTAGACTATTATATTACCGAACATTTTTCTGTTATCTCTTGTAAAAGAATGTTAAAACTTTTCACCCCATTTTCTACAGAAATCCTATTTTAGTGCACTTCAGAAACTGATATCAATTTCAATATTATTAAAATAACCTTAATAAAATAACATTATTAAAATATGCTGCAAATGGTTTTTCTTCACAGACTGTGATATATTGAAATACTTTTGAGCTCACTGTACGCACACTATAAGTACTATATTTAACATATTCGATAGTAACCATGTTCTTGTGAACCTTAAAAATGCATGTAAATTTCATTACATTTAAAATTATGTAACATTATCAAAATACACCAAAAATGATTTTTTCGTCGTATATCATAATGTAAAGTCTCCTTTTGAGTGCTCCTGTGATTCAGCTATAATTGCTACCTGGTTCATTTTCAATGGCGCACATGCTGTCGCAAATCTCAATAACGCATGTTATTTTCGTATGAATCCCACTATATTTACTCAAGTTGAAACACGGACAAACAGACGGCCGACCCCAGGCACTCGGCATCCGGTATACAGACAGGTTGAAGTGGTAAACACTTTTAGACCATGTTAGAAAGTGTCAAAAAGGGAGTAGTTTCCGTAAAACGAAAAAAAAACAGAATTTTTGAAAATTTAAAAACTTATACTTTGTTTCAGATATGACGTTACATTGATATTTTTAAAATTCTTAATGGAAAGTATTCCTGTGACGTCACAATTGGTAAAAAGTTGAATTTTATATCCTCGAACCGAAAAAAAGAAAAAGGTTCATTTTTATTACGGATTAATATCTGGAAAAACTACTAAAATATTCACATTCTTGTAAAGTGTGAAGTTATATACTTGTGAAGTCTTGTGTAAAAGAAATTTTATATCATCGTCTGCGTGATATAAGAAGAAAAACAGAATTCCTCTGACGTCAAATTGGTAAAATCGCGGTTTGTAACCTCGAACCGAAAAACAGAATAGACGGCGTTCAGAGACGTAAACCTGGGTTACGTAGGGTTTCCCGAGTAGAACCCGAAGCGTTCAGAGACCGCCGTCACGTGACTTTTCGCACCGTTCAGAGCCGTGAATTACCGAAATTTCGGGTAACCCACATTACCTGCAGAATTTTGTTGGGTAAAGTGATCACGTGGTTGGGTAATCTGGTTTGTTTACCATTTGATAGCGTAACTGCGACTGTTTATTGGAATATCTCTGTTTTGATTGGTTTTTTATTCTATGTTTTCGTTTTTTCATATTAAGGAAATGATAATATAGACTTTTTGATCTAAGTTTTACATTTCGACAAGTTTAGAACAGTAATTTCGTTTATTCATGCTAAAAAAAAGAATAATAAAGATATTTCTAGTTTAAATTTTATTTTAGATAAGTTAGAATATAAATGTTAAATTTTTCATATGACCAATTAGTTAAGCTTAAAAGCAAAAAAAAATATTTACTTTGGCAAAATATGTTTAATATAAGTAAAAACTAAGGGTAGAAAATAGAAATAATTCTTTATGTATCAATAATTACATGTGTGTGTTCCATTTATTTGAAATTTTGTTTGTCCATATTTTTGTAATTGCTAAACGTTTAACACAGCTCATAATGATTTTAACACATAAACTTATTAATAAAGTATAAATTTTAGAAACATTTTGATTACAAAAACACACAAAGATAATATGCATATTTTAAGAAAAAAGAAGTTACTAAAATAATTTCCAGTGGAGATATTTTAAAAATATGAACCTATAAGTTTGACTCTAGCAAAGGAATTTGATATCTTATTGACCAGCACTTTTAAATATTTGATTCTTTAGCCAGACTAACATTTTGGTTCTTCAGAATGAAAAATATGTTTATCTAATATTTTTATGAGCAAATATTGCAATATAAAGTTATTTTTCAATATTTGTTTTAGAATGTCAGATAATATTATTAATTCGTTTTAACATATAAAGGAGTCCATCAAATTAAAAATGCTTTAAAACTATCCTCTTATGAAATGTCAATTCTAAGCATAGGTTTTTTTTAGTGTATAAAGTTATTTTTTAAAAAGATCTTGTTTAACAACATGAAAGTATGTGTGTTAAATACTATATAAAATTTTTAATATTTTAAAACTCTGAAATTTAAAGCACCTGTGTACCAAATATTTGGTATTTGGATAAAATCGCTGTTAAAGTATTGTAATTCACATTATTACTTTATTTATTAAACAAAAAGAAAAAAATTAAATTCTTGTATCATAAATTTATTTTTAATTACTTGTAACAGTTAAATTACTAATGCACTTTTATTTGGTTTGCTTTAGAAAAAACTGACGATATGTCAATTGCCTTTCTTTTAAGAGCATTCTGTGATCATCAGTAAATGAAAGACATAGAGAGACATAGTCAACAATGTTCACTGGTGATCTTTGATTTTTAGACTTCTGATAAAAAGTCATAAAACATCAAATGAACTCCATAAAAATTTCTGACGTCAAGTGTTGGATTTTTAAGATCAAAACAAATTACTTTTCTTGACTACAGAAACAGGAAGGAAGTATATATTGTTCTGTTCTTGAAAATTCCTTCTGATTGTCCTTTCAGTAAATACAGTAAAGAATGCTTTGAATATGGAAAATGGAAATTTCTTATTTACCTCAGGCTAAGGAAATGTTACTATGACTTAGAAAGAATATAGCAACACATTTTGGAATGCAAAGAATTAAAAAGAAAAAATCTTGCAATCCATCATTAATCAATATGTTTCAGAATTCAATTTTTAGAATGAATTTTTTCTAGAGAAAATATTTATTATATATATATAGGCAATCACTTCAATTAAAATGAATAAACATATTTTATCCTTAACAAAATATTAGTTTAAAAATTCTGATTCAGCATTAGTTTTAGTAACATACTTTAATGATAGTTTTATTGTTAAAATTATTACTAATAATCAATTTATCTAAAAGCAAAGCATAATTTTGATTACTGTCATTGATTTATATATATTTGTAATCAATTAACTAATTTAAATTTGGCAATAAGTACATTTTTTTTTCAAGCATTCTGAACCACCTCCCATAACTAGAAAAAAAAACACAAAAACCCTGAAAAAACACAGTGGGTTGGTTTTTTTCTGAAAAAACCCAGGTAATTAACAACCCTGGTTGGAAAAGATAAAGCTACAAAAATACTCTTTTGTAGTTACTCACACTATGTGCTTTTTTTATTAAACATTCAAAATATTAAACTAATATGAATCTCTTCATTTTAATTTAGCCACACTCATACTAATTTTAGAATTCTTATTGCATTTGTAATTTTTAATACTTTTTAGATAAAGCTATAAAATAATGAACTTTTTAACAGAATTGTTATCCAAAAATGTAATGTACAGCTAAAATAACTTTTCAAATCACAAATGAACTTAATATTAATTTCCTGAATGAAATGCTGATATTACAGACTAAATAAAAACCAGAGCAGCAACAAAAGTGGTGTGGAAGATGTGTCAACTAACAGCGATTACAGCTTAGGCACCAAGTTCCATATACATTCTTGTGACGTGTAATTTAAGGTATTTAATGAACTAGCGAGTTACACTTACAGAACAGGAAATCAAAATGAAACCCTGTCCTGTGAGTGTACCCAGCTGTCATATAAATACCAAATGATTCTTCTTCTGTCCCTCTTAACTCAGCCCCATGGTATATCTTCAACTTCAGTAATAACTGCGTAGCTTATACCAAGTTAATATTGAATCCAGGCACTTTTCTCAGGGGACATTTCATTGCTCCGGGGGGAATGTCCCCCCCCCCCGGGCCACACCCTGAATTCAACACTGGGGTGAACAACAAGATTGACACATTAATGCAACTTCTTCTGCGATGGCGTTAATACATAAGTACCAATATTTTTATTTATACCGCTGTCAGAAAAGCTTAAATATTCACGAAGAATTCCAAAAATAATAAGAGTTACCTATAACTGCTGAATTAAAACAAAGTTATTAATATTAATACTATAATTAAATAATGAGTACTATCATTTTTCTTGATCTCAAAAAGGGGACAACATTATCAATACATCTAATTTTGCTAAAAAAAAAAAAATACATTTTTAAGTTTTATGTAAACAAAAGCCACCTACCCAGAAAAACATTTTTCATCATTTTATCAATGACACTGATTTAAATCTCAAAGTGTATTCCCCACTATTTATGATAGTTTTAATTTCTAAGAGCCAAGTGTTAAGAAGTTTTAAATCATTTAGAATAAATTTCACTGTTATTTTTTTTTTTAAGTCATCATCAAAAAAAAGCTAATTAAATAAATTTCAAAATATAGAGATAGGAAATAGCCTAAAAAATTTTCATCAGATAAAGTAGGCTTATGTTTATTAATTCACTGAATAGAATTATTTATTAAATTTGAACACAAATTTCTAGTTACTACAATACTGCATTATAGAAAAATATACACATGAAACCTGAATTATACGTGCTTATAAAAATACATTGGAGCATACATATACAAAGAGAAAAATAATAAACTCACTTTTATTCCTCCAGTAATAGCACTACGGTTAGGTTTAAACTGCAGACCTTTTTTGGCAGCAAAATAAATAAATAATAATACACTACATACACTTCCAGGCGCAATGTAACTGGTGATCAAAGGTTCTATATTATTTTAACCTTTACAGGGGGGCTCAGACAGCATCTATCTGAGAATACCTGCAAACCTGAACAGATGTTGTCCAAGCCCCCACATAAAGGTTAACATAGTTTTTGAATCAAATACTGTCAAAATTCAATACAAACTAAACACAGGTTCAAATACCAACAAACGCAGAGCACAACAAAATTCTATAGCATTGTGTGATGCAATCATCTATCTAGATCACGTTACTTTTTCGCTTCAGAGCCATTCTAACGTCGATAACAATATATGGCTGCCATCACATTTGTAAATGTAAATAAAAAACATCTGCCCACTTTACCCGAAAGCATTCAGAGCCATTTTAACCCAACATTACATTGAGAAACCTGTATGATGTCATTCCTCAATTTTTCGAGTAACTCGATTTTCAGTCTTTGAACGCCCTCTGTGAAGAAACATTTTAGTCCTAGTTTATTTTCCATTTTCTTTAAAATAAATTGGATGACCCAACACTGGAATATTTTCGAGCGGGAGGTGGCCGCATAGACAATCATCGAGTTCACTGCTGAAATTCCAGAATTAGTTAAAACTCGATTTGCTTATTGAAACACAATCGGTCTGCCGAGTCATATCTTGGTCGAAAACACTTGAAAACTAGATTTTAGTGATTGACTTTTTTGGGTTTACCAGTGGAGCAGGAAAACAAAATAATAAACTGATGAATCAACTGCTAAAATCATATTTTCAGGTGTTTTCCACTAAGATATGATTTGACAGACTAATTGCGTTTTAATATGCCAATTGAGTTTTAACTAATTCTGGAATTTCAGTCGTGAACTTGATCCCACTGCCACCTCTTGGTCTATTTCTATTTATGCAATATAATCTTAAATACTTTTACGTATAATAACATAGCTTTTAAATAATTGTAATGTTAACATATCACTGAAGTACAGCTAACATATTGTTAAAAATAGTGTCTAAAATTAAAAAAAGACAAATAAAAAATGTTAGAATATATTTTAATTAACTCTTAAATATTTAACTATTTTAAAAGTATGACAAGTTCTACAGTTGTAGTGTGTTAATTTAAAATCTGATTATGTCTATCAGAATTCAGTATGAAAGAGATTTGATTAAAGAGAACTTGAATAGAAATTATTTTTAAATAAAATAATTTTTGCAAAAAAACAATAAGCTAATTTTCTTTTTTCATTCTTCTTGCTATTCACTTTTCTATCAAAAATACAATACAGTCAATAAAAAATATAGGGTAGCAAGGGTAAGCTAAACCTGAATTTTTGTTCACAACTTTAACAATAATGAAAACATTTTAATAAGATGAGATTTTGATCATATTAACTTTGCTTTGTATGAAATACAAAGAAGTCAATGGAAGTGATCTAATTTTTGATTGAAATATATTTCACAAAAAGCAAAATAAGTCTCTTCTAAATATTGTTAAATATCTTCGGTTTGGCTGAATATTTGGTAGTACAAGTATTAAAAAAATGCGCTGGTGAGCAACAAGAAACGTTAATATGTTTTTAAATATGAAAAAGTGTTTGACAAGTGCTTCTAATTGAGCATGAGAGAGGACAAGGAGTTATTTCTTGGCTGCAGCTCACTGCCAATACCAAATTTGAAAAAATCATATTTGCACTTTTTCTGTGTAAAGGAAATCAGTCACAATTACAATAAAAATGTGAAGCGCAAAGACATAGCCAAGAAAAATGCAGCATAATTAAACATGAATGTAAGGCGAAATAGTACCAGAAACCTTAGTTCCTGTAGCGTATCATACTCATGCAGTGCCACCAAGCATGCTCCCAGCATAGAACTGCACAGAAAATGATTTGTATTACAGAGTCAACAGTGCAATTCACATGTAAAGTAGAATTGAAAATTTTACAAAAAAAAAAAAAAAAAAAAAAAAAAGACAAAGTTTTACACAAATTTCTTTTATATGGAAAAAGCGTAAATATGACTTTTACAAATTTGGCACTGACAGTGAGCTGCAGCCAAGAAGGGACCCCTTGTCCTCTCTCATGCTCAATTAGAAGCATTTGTCAAACACTTTTTCATATTTAAAAACATATTAACCTTTTTTGTTGCTCACCAGGGCATTTTTTAATACTTGTCATTCAAATTTTTTGTTAAAAACTGAAGATTTTTTTATATCTTGAAAATAAAAATATTTGCTGCCAAAATTTTATTTTTATATTTGAATTAATTATTGCATTGTCAAATAAAATGCATGATGTCTGATAAATAAACCAAGGAGTCGAACGAAATAATTACAGTGTGCTCACAACTTTATTCAAAGAACTGAAATTAAATGCTTCGCAATAAAAACAAATAATTATGTTTTCCACGTGATTTATTTAATTTGAATGAATTATACTACATACATAAAAAAATTATACTTATTTAAACTTTGTGGCAACGAATAAAAAAAAAATCTACAACAGCAACAATGTTCAACTGGAACTTTAAGACACAAATTTGATTTTCTCGGCAATCGTCAAACATACAAAGATGGAAAAAAATCCATTTTAAGTTTTACCAAAAGGGGTACTACTCTGTTATCCCGTTCGACTAAAAAATTATCGCCAAATTCTAAGATTAAATGCTCATAATGGAATGTCACGTTCAATGACATTAAATACGTTAAAGGTGTTTAAAATGTCATTGCATGATTTTATTTTGACTTTTTATTTGTATTTTTATTAATATTCTAATAATTATTTGCTTTTTTTGTTATTTAAAATAAAAATTATGTCAATAAGTATAATTTCGCTATTAGTTTGGCGATATTTATAATTTGATGAAATTGGTCGACGGGATAACAGAGTAGAATTTTAGGTCTTCATTTTTTCGTTAAAAGTTAAATAAAAAACTACAGTAAACTACCAAAATTTTTTGAATGCTATCATTTTATTCGTCTTGTCAAGTTCTATCTTTTGAAAAAAAAGAAAGTCACTGTCATACGTGAACTGTTTGCCACAAATTTCAAAAAGACATTTTCATTTTTCATTTCTTAAACTTATTATACCAAATGCTACCGCGTATGCTATAATAGTATGACCAAACCAAATAGACAGCGCTCATTGCATCCCTAGTATTTAAAATAAAAAATTGAAATGCATAGAATAGAAATGAGCTTTAAAACATATTACAATGTTTACTATAAATAAATACCCCCAATCATCACGGTATCACTTCAATGTAAAATTCTGGATTGAGCAACCCCCCCCCCCCCTGATTCCTCTAGTTACATCTATGCAGAAAATATGCATACAAAATTTCTTATTCTCATCAAAATCCCTATAGTCGACCATTATTAACTTATTTATAACATTTTCAGACAAAGATAATGTAAAAATATTTACAGGAAAAGAAAGAACATTTTATTATTGTTATCTAAAAAAGTATGAGTAGAATAACTTTTGAAATCCCAAATGAACTTGATATCAACTTATTAACATACTGTGAATGAAATACATCCACTGTCACAAAATGAGACCTTGCAACATCAGTGAAGAGCTTGAGTGAAGACACCAAAGACTAGCAGGCTACATTTACAGACAGAAAATTAATAAAATATCTGCCTGATAATGTATCCAGCTGTCATAAAAATTTTAACAGATCTTCGATTCCAGAGTTCCTTGACTTCCCAGCAGGCTTCTTAACAACAGGAATAACATTATGTGATTTCATTACACTCCATTATAAATTAATATATTGATACCAAGTTCAATTAGAATTAACAAAAGATATTTTAAATGTATACATTTTTAGATAGTTTTAAAAACTTCTTTAATTTTCTGTAAATATTTTTATTTTTTCTGCTGTCTGCGAGGTATTTTTTTATTTTTGTTTAAGAGTATAGAAATAAAGTAAACAATATTACTTGGAAATAAAAAATAAACTAAGTAAGCATCAAAACAAACACATTGCAATATAGTTACAGCTACCTACAGTTGTGTTACCATATTCTTGAATTCATGGAAACACACAATCTGCCCATTTTCGCGCTGTACACAAAGATATTTAGCAAATTAAGCGACTGGCTTTTTTTCCCCGATCATTTTAAATTTATTTTATAATTTACACATCCATAAAATAGAAGTTTCTTGGGAGGGAAATGCCAGTAGAAACGTTTATTTGATATATGCTTTTTTTCGCGAGAGGGCGAGAATTTTATTACAAATTTTATAGATATAAGCACATAATAATTTAAACATACCATATTTTCAACCGAATGATTGCATCTCCACTTCACACTAAAATCGCCAACAAAATCTGCAGCAGACATTTGTGCCACAGTATTTCACATAAAAAATAACTTTTTAAACACTTCCCCTTCTAACAAGAGTGATTATTCAGAAAATATTATAATCTTCTCATCTGACGAATAATCTATCTGCACTATCAAAAGTCCAGTTGCCGCCATGTTTGTTGATGTAAATAAAAAAATCCCGTAACTTTTCCCGAAAGTGTTCAAAGCCGTTTTCACCCAACCTTTACCACGGGAAACCAGTATGACGTCATTCCCCATTTTTCCGAGTTACTCGTGTTTCGGTCTCTGAACGCGCTCTAAAATAGGGTCCATTTATTTATTTCATTTTCTTTTATCACGTGAAAATCTTTCAGTTGAAAATTAATTACAGAAGGGAAATAATTATTCCGGTTTTTTTATTTTTTGGCAACGAAAAAAGAAAGATGATTAAATATTATGGAAAAATTTTCAATTTATTCTGTATGAAAAATAGTGAAATGTTGAATTATTAAGAAAAACATTTGAATAAAATAAATAAAAATTAGTCTATGTTCATTTCAGACCAATAATCTATACATATGCAAAGATTCAAAGACATTAATCCATCCGTTTTGAAGCCAATTTCATTCCAATTTTTCGGACACACTTTCACATTTATAATATACATAAGGATTTCCCAGTTCTTTACTGAGGACAACAACTAATTTCCAAATAGTTAATTGTAATTTTACAAATTACAACGATTATTTGGAAAATTATATTTTCAAAGACTAAAATTTTAGAATAAATTGTGTATAAATAAAAAAATTAATAATAAGCATCATTTTTATGATGATCAAAACATGGATTATGTAACATAAATTTTGCATTTTTCATTTTTGGGTGAAAAGACTTTTTTCACCCCAAAATGGAATAAATTACTTCTGTTATAATTAATTTACCGATTGAATAATCGTGTTTAAAATTAATGTAATGGTTTACGTAATAACAAAGTCCTATGTTACGTAAACCATGGATTAAAAATTAATATTCCTCTACCAATCATATACAAAATTTTAGTGAAATTTTAGTTTTGCAATTTTCGGCACTGCAAATTTTTAAACTTCTAAACATCACACGTTTTCAATTTTTACATGGTCGTATAGAGAAAAAAAAGCTCTTTTAAATGCAATTTGTTTGAAAGCTTTTTCTGAATTTCTTTTTACTTATTTTTTAACGTTTTTTTTAATGCTTTTTTGTCATCGTGGTAACAGAAGTATTTCATTTCGTGATATTTAACATGAACCAATCAGAAAAGGAATAAAATAAAAGCAGAAATATTTCATTTTTGGACATTAAACACGGACCAATAAGAAAATGAATAAAATAAAAAAAAGGTGAGGAATTCAACCTATAAAAAGATTCAGATATACTTCAGATTTTCCAGTTCTTTACCGAGGACAACTATCTTCCTACTTTCCAAAAGGAAAAGTAATTACACAGTCCGTTTTGTGAAATTTCAGTTGACCTTGAAGTGGACCCTCCGCTATTCTGAAAAATGCAATGTAACCAGCGAAGTATTCAGAGGGTAAATTGGAGTTGCAGCCCCCACCAAAATTTCTATGAAACAAAATTTAATTACGAAAATTTTTCAAAAGTAATGAAATTTGCAAGATGGAATTTTAAAAAACTAGACAAAGATTCCGTTTTAGGCAGGTTTTCATTTAAAAAGTGTTATTTCACAGAGATCTCAAAATAACAATTTCAGCCAAGTTTCCGACATACACAAGCTCCTTTTACACGTCATGAAAGTTATATAAGTTAAGACGATACCCTACTTAAAACGAAAATCCAGCCCCCATGCAACTCCATCTTAGCAGGTTCAATTGTATAATGAATGCGTTACCTGCTAATATAAAAACCTTTTTAAAGCAAAAATATTAACGTTCTTGTGATCTCTCGGAAATTTTTATTGTATCTCAGCTCCCTCCGCTATTGAAAATCTACGCCCTCTTTCGGACCTACATCCTCAGTTCACATCAATGACACTGGGGTTGAAAACAGTCTTATTTTCTCGCTTTTTAGGTGCGTTCGTAACTATATAAATACGGAGCGCCTATAGTCGTCATTCAGTCCGTCTCTCTGTCCGCCAATAACAGAGCAAAAAGGACCCAACCGAATGCTCTGAAATTTTAAATATATAACTATTTCAAACTCTTGCCACATCGTTTCAAATTTTATGAAAATCGGATGCATAGTTTAATGACATGGACAGTCAAATGTTTCAAAACATGATGGCAAATGGGAAAAAAATGTTTCAAGTTCATTTAAATAGTGCTACAGCCTTTAAAGTAAAATAAAATTGATATGAATTTACTCGAGCATAGATTCTGTTACAATATGCTGTGCAAAATTTTTTTTATTCATTGACAAGGATGTAAACTAGGTTGGGCCGAAAAATACTTTTTTTCGATTTTCGATGATGGCGGGTGCAGAAAAGTGGGCAATGATGGGACTCAGTTCACACAAAAAATTTGAGATTTTTTGGACAATTCCTTACTCTGCCGCAAATGGCTTGAAGTTTAGAAAAAATGCTGATTTTTGAACTTTTTTAGCAAAAAATATAAAAATGTTAAATTAAGTTTATGTTGATTCTATTTAATTGAAAAGATATATTTAATGAGTCAAATGTTTAAAAACCCTCTAACTATACATTATTTTAATGCTATGTTCTTTAAAATGTACAACTTTTAGTTTGTTTTGCGTTCGGTACCAACGCGAAACAACCCAGAACTCGCCACGAGGAGGTAGCTGCACGCCGAGTTTTACCCGCCCTCCTACCCACAGAATGTTATATTCAAAATGCACTGATTCGCATTTACGCTACAAAGTCTTTTTTAGATCTGAACTTTGGTATCTTTTTCCATGCTGGCAGTTTTGCTATAATGAAGGTATGTCTTTCTTTACTCCCTTATATCTTTGATGCAGCTTCTGTCACAATTTTAACGACTCTTTCCACAGCCTGGTAGTGACATGGAAAGTCACTACCAGGACTATTGATTCATCCAACATGGATCCTGAAGTTACATTTTCTCTATTTTTTTTCTAGTGAAAAGGTTTTTTTTATAGAAGGTTTGGTGATTTCGGCGGCGATCCAGTCGATTCACCCATAGTGTTCGTTGCTTTAAAGTTTAGCTCTGGAACTTGAATCTCTCGATCTTTGTTGGTTCTTATCTTTTTTCAATTGCAGCACACTTCTACTTTTTCCAATGCTGTTCTTCTTATATGTTGTCTATCATCAGTTGCCATTGTTATCAGCAGATTCTCGGGATAACCATAGCATCCATTTGTTTAGATGACTGAATGCACTGTCTCCTTTAGGTCATCTGGTAAAAACGTTGAAAATTTAACTATTTGCCACATATGTCTTGGTTCGTCCACGCAATCTGGCCTTTTCCATACAGAAAACCATACGGGCGCATAATCTCGTATCACGTACTGAGCGAGATATAGTGTAAAGCTTTATCAGGATTTGAACTACCAATGCACGAAAGTAAAATTCCGCAAGCAGTTGTGATCCATCTCGATTTTACAATTGGTGTTGATTTTCTATTTTCCAGTTCTCGAGAAATACACAGGTTGAAACTGCTGCACAAATATCAAATAAGTATTTTTGATCTGTACTTAGATCTTCAGTATTTTCCATTTCTGATATCCATGAAACAGCAACAGACTCGAAAAAAGTGACACGTAGATTTTCACACCCCATTAGTCTAGCACCGTTGGCAAAGGGTTGAGGTCCCGTAGTTCCAGGACGAAGTTTAGAAAGTAGATGTCGGAATGGGAGTTCGTTCGTATGAAGAATACATATCAAATGTTTCAGCTCTCTTCCTAGTTTTTTTCCTTTAAACGGGCAATGACACCATTTCCTGTATTAACCGCCGTGCCATCATATCTGAGTGCTATCAGTTCAGAAAAGTGTAACTTGTACTGACTTACAAGATTATATAATGATTTTGCTATTTCTTTTCCATGACCGGTACGAGGTATCAAGTGATCCAAGTATTCCTAATCATGTTTAAACAAAACGTTGATGTGTTCCTCGCCTTTCTCTCGAAGGTGCTTTTTTTCTAAGAAGGTAATTTTATCCTTTCTACCATCAAAAAATATGTTTGTAATTTACCTTTTTTCAGGAGCTTCTTTCGCCTGTATCTTCTTTCCAAGTTTCAATTTCTATCTTCTGACCTTGTTTTTATTAATGATGAGATTCGTATTCTTTGCTGCCACAACTCCTAAATGTTGACGCAACCAATAGTAGTGGCGTATATCAGCATAAGATGACAATTGCAATTTTTTCAATATGCATCATCCCCCAAAAAGGCTACTTTTCATGCTATCGCGTGTCTTTATATTGCCATGGCTCTCCATACTAGCTATTTCTTAGCTCGTTGTAATAAAAAGCACAGAACACTGTAATGGTACGTTAAACGATCCAAAAACAGTGTATCTCGATAAGAAAAGTTCACACTGAACAAATGTCGCAGCGTAACTAAGCATGAAAAAATAATAAGAATCCCTTATCGCATTTTCGCCTCTCTTCTATTTTGTCCTTCCCTCGCTTTGTATTACGGCGAGTCATTGTGCTCGCTTAGAGTCCTGCTTCAGCCACTTCTCAACTTCCAGATTTGTTTTTGAAGTATAGTGCTGTCTGTTGCTGAAATATATGGCCTTTGACGCATAGAAAAAATAAAGAAGATCAAGGGACATAAATAAGTGAGAAATTAATTAACGATTCAAACAAATACAACATTTGTTTGTTATAAGCGAACAAATTATAAAAATCAGCCAATTTAAAATACACATAATTATTAAATAGTGCATTATCAGAATTTATTTAATCATTTCGTATACTAAATATGCCTTTCAAGTAAAAATTCAACCAAAATAAATTTAATTTAATATTTTAAAATTTTTTGCTAAAAAAGTTCAAAATTCAGCATTTTTGTAAAACTTTAAGCCATTTACGGCAAAGTAAGGAAATAACCAAAAATTCTCAATTTTTTTGGGAACAGAGTGCCACTAGTGGACACTTTTCCGCACCTGTCATCATCGAAAATCGAAAAAACGTTTTTTTCGGCCCACCCGAATAAATATGCCCTACTAATCTTTTAAAATATCTTATTAGCGCTTCAGGGTTTCTAAATGATTTTTTTCACTGCGTAAGCTGGAGTCGATCTCTACAATGTCCGTTTTTTACTTCTACGATTTCATTTGAAGATTGTTTTTATGAGGATGCTTGCATATTCAGAAGTAGATTCAGAAAGTACAAGTATCCTCATGGAAAAATATTTTAGCAAAACTGAAAAAGTAAAAAAAAAGACCTATGTAGAAATCAACTACCAGCTATCCAGTGGAAAATAATAATCCTTGTGAATAAAAATTAAATAATAATAACTCCCAATTATCTTATTAATTGTGATTCAATCAAACAGAAAAAAAGGCACATCCGTTTCATTGGATAAAGAATTTTTATTTTTTTATTCCAATATAATTTGAATCTAACACAATTTAAATTTTGTTTTAAAAAATCATATAAACAAGCAATCCATTCATTCAGATATTTTTAAAAGAAAAAAAAACGTACAATACTAATAGCACATTTTTATAAAGAGTTCATAAAAACAAAATTTTAGTTGCTAAGCTTTGAAACGCTTTTTTTTTTCTTTAAAAGTGCAGGCAGACCTAAAGAATGCAATTTTTAACAGGAGAGTACAGTTCATAAATTTATAACACAATAATGCTTTTAAATAACATATGATATCTTTTACTATAAATTTAGAAACAAATTGTACAGCCTAGTAACACCTACAATAAATAACAACAGTGTGTCGAATTAAAAAAATCAATTCTTCTTTCTTTACAAAATTTCACCTTGTTTACATTGAAGAATGTTTCCCCTAATGAATAATACTGAAGTTTAAAGAAATGACAGAGTGCATTTTCAATTGGTATGCATAACACAGAAAAACTGTAACAGCACTTTTTTTTCAAACTGTGATTTTTTGTTTATGCTTGTCACGATTTCTACATCCCATTTAAATCTAGACTTTTAAACAGTTACACTTATGGATGTAAAGGATAACACTGCTGAGACATCGATTTTTGGATGATTATAGACAAAGGCAGAATGGCAACAGGCAAGATATCACCCTCTGTTCAAATCCAACACTCTTCAACTTTACAAATTGGTTGAAAAATAATCATTATACAATTAAAACATTAAGGTTGTGACTGTGTTTATGGCGGTCAATTATCAATATGAGGGATTTTGGCCCTAAGAAGTGGAGGAATGTCGTCCATGAGGGTCTTTCTAAGGGAATCTAACTCGTATTTACGCGAGGAAATTCAATGTTTGAAGAAAACCATGGAAAACTCCGCAAAAATTAGTTCAACGGGTATGATTGGGCTCAAACACAGCACCTTCCATCTACCAGTTTTGAGAGCAGAAATCTCTCGTCAATAATCTCTCGTCGCAGAAATCTCTCGGTGGGGCAATAGCATTTTACGTTTCATTTTGTTTATTTTTTTATAAAAGTTTATCAGTGCCTTTTTAGTTAACCCTTTATGTTTTAAATTATGAAAATTTTATTTTTCTAAAGGATGTTTTGTGAATTTTTGAAATTACATGAGAAGATTTACACAATTATTTAATAAATTTTAGAAAGATTTTGCCAGCTAAAATTAAGTTAGAATTTACAGGAATTTTGTGACATATTTATAACTCTTCTCTATTATTTTATTTATTTTGTATTTTGTAGAATTAGAAAATGTACAAATATCATAAAAAATTAAAAAAAAAATTGCAAACTGAAACTTTTCTCCTACAATATTCCTCCGACAAGAAAACTGAAAAGGTGCAAAAGCAAAAGAAATCTTTCTAAAAATATTTTTGCTTTGTGCAACCAATAATGTTTATGGATCAAGGTAAAGCAATGTATCTATAACTCATTCTAAACTGCATTGCTACTTACTATATTAAATGAATTTTATAACAAGTTATTTTAATGGTTCTTTAAAGTTTTGTTGGGACGTAAAATGTTAAACACTGACAAGATTTATATTGTATATGTATGCTTCTAAAAATAATGCCTAAAATCCCCTTTTATGTGGTATCCTTATAGTTCTTTTTAATAATGATCATAAGCCAATAATTTTCTTAAAATATATTGTTTCTGCAGAAACAATGCTGCAACAGTTTCATCAACTCACAAGAAATTCATCTTACAAAACAAGGATAAATACAAACCAACATATGTATTTTAACATTTGCATAAAACACCATTCACTTTTTAAAAACTCTAATATTATAAAGAAAAAAAACTTCAAAAAATTACAACACATTATGAACAGAAAAAACCCATAAAAAATCAAATTTGGAAAAAATAAAGAAATGATTAAGTGACAATTCCTACGTCCAAATCATACTTTCAGTTCATTAAACTATAAAAAAAATAGTCATTCCCCCGCTCCCCCACTTTTCGAAACTATCTGCTTGCATCTTTTTTAAAGAATATCCAACAACTTAACTATTTCAACTTTCATTTTACTGATATGTAGTGAAGGCTAAATAACCTACTTATAACGATTTCTTGAACAGTTAGAACTTTTTATACTCCAAAATGGTAGGATAAAAAATTCAGTTAAAAACAGAGCAATTATTCAGATAAAACTTTTATGCAAACATTTGCTGCTACTATAACATAGCAGCAGAAAGGATTGAGCATAGCTCGGTCAAAATTAGCCTTCAGCTCAACTCAATAAAACAATACATTCTCAGCAGGATAACAATTATATATCACTGCCACATTCAGTGATATTATTTAATTTCACGCCCAGCAAGCTGCAAATGTTTTGGCATTGGTAATCTTGAAATTTGATTTTTCTGCCAAATCTTGTGAAATGCTGTCACCTTTGTGACTTAGTTTATTGTTGACTTTTCAATAAGTGAATAACTGTATGAATCTTCATTCCCATTAGAGTATAATGACAAATAAGATGTTAGACACCAAAATGACTCACTCATAAAATTTCCTCAATCATGTGATCTATCCCAATGATCTTCTCCTACCTCAAAATAGTCGGTTACGAAATTTAGTCATATTACATGATAATGCGATATGTTTCACTCAAATTTGGAAATTATTTTAACAAGAAAATTTAACATATAAGTAAGATTTTTTTGTTTTTCTACACCAAAAATATTAATAGAATATTTTCTATATTTTTTAAAAAGTGTTTCTTCAATAAAGCCTATTCTACTCGTATATGATAATAAGGTACACGTTATCATTTCAAGTTCAAATTAAATTCTTACATCAGGGTAAAATTACATTACAGTGAAATAAGAAAAATTGAAACAAACAATCGTAAAGGGCTATACAGAAAGGCCTAATGAAATCTTGTGAATAGGTCTGGAGTTATTTGGTTGTTATCAAAATGACAACTGTGACATTTATGGAAGAATTTTACAATTTTTTATTTAATTACTAAAATTAAAAAGAGATGTGATAATAGTACAACAAAGACATATATTGAGTACATACTCAAATTTAACAGTAAAAATATAAGATATTTTCAGGAGATGTCTATTTGGTATGAGACAAATAATGCCTTCTTAGATTACAGTTAAGAGAAAATCCTTTCAAACATATTTCACAAACATAGGGTTTCTCTTTAGTATGAGTCAAGAGATGGTTTCTCAAAATTCTGTTATTATTTAATTCTTTCAAACATATAACACAAACAAAGGCTTTTACTCCAGTATGAATCGAGAGAGGGATTTTTAGGTGAAGACTAAAAAAAAATCCATTGAAACATTATTTACAAACCAAAAGATGTTGTCTTAGATTACACTTTGCTGAAAATCCTTTGGAACATCTTTCACACACAAAGGGTTTCTCTCCAGTATGAAACAAGAGGTGTTGCCTTAGATTACAGTCGGTAGAAAATTTTTTGGAACATAATTCACAGGCAAAGGCTTTTTCTCCAGTATGGGTCAAGAGATGGATTTTTAGATGATGATTCTGAGAAAATACTTTGGAACATATTTTACAAATAAAAGGTTTCTCACGTGTATGCACCAGAATATGTTGTGTTAGATTACTCTTAACAGAAAATCTTTTTGAACATATTTTACAAACAAAGGGTTTTTCACCTGTATGTACCAAAAGATGTTGTCTTAGATTTCCCTTTGTAAAAAATCCTTTGGAACATTTTTCACACACAAATGGTTTCTTTCCAGTATGAAACAAGAGGTGTTGACTTAGATTATTGTTGGTAGAAAATGTTTTGGAACATATTTTACAAACAAAGGCTTTTTCTCCAGTATGGGTCGAGAGATGTCTTTTAAGACTACCATTCTGAGAAAATCCTTTGGAACATACTTTACAAACAAAAGGTTTTTCACCTGTATGTACTAAAAGATGTTGTCTTAGACTTCTCTTTACAGAAAATCTTTTAGAACAAATTTCACAAACAAAGGGTTTTTCATCTCTATGTACCAAAAGGTGCTGTCTTAAATTTCTTTTTGCAGAAAATCCTTTGAAACACTTTTCACACACAAAGGGTTTCTGTCCAGTATGAAGCAAGAGGTGCTTTTTTAAATTACTCTCGTTAGAAAATGATTTGGAACATACTTCACAAATAAAAAGTTTTTCTTCTGCATCAATGAAACAATGTTTTTCTTTATCATCATTTTGAGGAACAATGTTCTGTTTACTAGAAGAAGAATTCTCTTCTGTAATCGATGACATTTTCTTAAGTGAAAAAGTTTTGTTTTGGATGAAAGCAGAAAGTTCTTCAAAATATCAGTATGAAGAGATAGTTGCCATTTTCATCCAAGGAAATGACTTACTGAATTTATGCAAAATATATATCTATATATATCCAGCTGTGAATCTAGAAATAGAAAAAATAATAAAGTAACATATACATATTTTCAATAAATTGCACTAAATTTTAATTCTGAAATAAATAATAGATTTTTATATTTTCATACATTACAAAATTAAAACATTACAAGTTGTAGGGGATAGCTCAAAACGGAAAAAAAGACATTTATAAGAATAAAAAGTTTGCATGGCGACTTAAGGCAAAGGTGGTTCACTATACTTACATCTCACTGGTAGGGGAGTTGTCCCGCTGCTTGTTACAGTTTCGAGTGCTCAGTGTCACCTACCAAATTTTTTAAGGATGGAAAAAAAGCACTTCAAGCGATTAAAATGCAATTTTTAATGTAAATTCAACATAAAATTTCTTAAACTTATTACACAAAGAAAATAATTATAACACATATAATTATATACACAAGTTACATACAGCACTAAATATACAAGATTAAATATTGAAACAATATACTGTAGAGTTTACTTAAGAGAAAAAATTATAAATAGAAATTCATTAGAAATATCACTAACATTCCTCTTAAGAAGTCATTTGTCAGGCAAACGTAAATTTAGACTTCTTATTATATTATCCTTCCCCTTAAAAACTTGAACTATTCTACCAACTATCCATTTGATAGAAGGTAAATTTTCTTGTCATAAGAGTTCCAAAGTTCCTTTCTTTACATCATATTTTTTAAATTTCCATTTCCCCCTTCTATTGGAGATAATTCAAATAGTTTCTATGCACAGTTTCCAAATTCTTTTTGCTAAGTTTTATTTTTTGCCTCTTTAAAAATCTATTTCCATCAATGTAATTTAACATCGGTTTAGGGAAAGAAAGGATAAAACTTTCAACAAGAAAAATAAAAAAGGGATAAAGATTTGAAAATTTTCAAAATTTGATGACAGCAGTATAAGGTGAGTTTAAAAATTCCACAATTTCAAAAATCCTTCTAACACTAATTATTTGTTGTTTACTATCTGTCTTAAATGAAACTGGCAATTTTATCTCTGCTTCCCACAGCCATCAAAAAAAAAAAAAAAAAAAAAAAAAAAAAAAAAAAAAAAATTGCACAATATAACATATAAGGAAGTAACAAATTTTTGTAATTTTTTACACTCGATGTCACTGCTAATGAAGATTTTTGCATCATCCGACATAATTTTTAAACATATGCCTTTTCCGACAAAGAATTATTTGAGGCCGGCTATAAAGTTCTGCACTGCTAGATTCGATGAGAAGTCCAAGTGCATTAATTTTATACACAAGTATACAAACACTACAAATTACAACATAAAATTTAATTAACACATCATTTGTTTGGTTTTCAAATTTAACAAATAAAGGGCTACAGCAATCTAATCCTGTTATCCCTATGCAAAATTTGGAATTTCACAATCCCTTTGAAAATTGATCATCAATTGAGAACTAACTGTAGGATTGTTCTTAAAACAATTAATATATTTATGAACAATTCTGTCACAATTACTTCTGCCATTGAGTGAGCAAAATTTCTGCCTAATATGAAAAAGCAATGATTGTAGGCCCAAATGAAAATCTTTCAACATAGTCGCTGTTAATTTATAATTATCAAGCTAAATTATGGGAAATTTAGAGTTAAGCGTGAAATCTGCATGAGATAAACATCCATGAACTCTAATTGAATCCCCATCACCTAAATATAGGGGAGACCGGGGCACGTTGGTCCGGTTTTTTTATGTTGTTTTTTTCAATACCTAAATTTTGTTTATTTTCAGATGTAATATTTTTTTTTACAATATCTAGTACATTTAACTAGTGAGGAAAACGCTTATTTCTAGTAAATATGAAATTTTAAGAACTTTATGAATTTATTTATAGTGTGATGTCATGTGGGCCAACCTACCCCGTGCACGGGGTAAGTTGGCCCATTGAGTTGGGCACGTTGGCCAGCACTGTTTTTTTAAATGTTTATTTAGAAGTTAAATAAAATTCATAATAGTTCACTATTAGAACTATTTAGTACATTCAATGCACGTATAAAGAAAAAATATTTGCAAATTAAGTTTATAAATCAGAGAGATCATTGCAGTGAATGCATTCAAAATATAATTTTTTAATCTCTTTTTGAACACATTTCACATGAGCCCAACGTTTGCAACTCACGTATTGGATCCATTCTTCCCCAGGTATACTTTGATTAAACTCCTTCAGACAACATAGGCAGATAATGTCTTCGTCTTCCTCATCTTCACTTTCTTCAATAGATTTCTCCTTTCTCTTTTGACAATTCAGACCACTTTACCTAGGCTGTGAGGGATCAAAAGGAAACAAAATCATTTTTACAGATTGTTTTCCTTTGCGTTTTTTGGTCTGATTTCTTCTTCTAATATCATTTTTAATTTTGGCACTATTTCTTTCTTCTGTTGCGTTTTGTTGTTGTTCAAAAGCTAATTTGACAAGGGAGCCTGTGAGGACTACGGAAGTTCTCTTAATTCTATTCGAAGCATTTGCCTTCCTTGGTTCTGCCTTTCCAAATGGTCTAATGCCCTCAGGTGTTGGAGTTTTCTTGCATGGAGTAGGAGAAGATGCGGTAGGCACATCTATGGAAATAGGTCTACACATAATTTCCTAGGTTTCCTTAGAAGCTTCACTAATGGCTTTGACGTGCGTGCTTGAAGGCTTTGGTCTTTTTTGTAACGGAACAATATCCGAGTCAGTAAAAACATTCCTACAGAAAGGGCATATTCCAGTAATATGACCTGATGTTATGTTTACTGGATTTATTGCATTGTAAAGGGCAGTTTTCGCAATGCCCGGAATAACGTAGATGGTCATAGGACGTCTATTAGTTGTCACCCAACCATTTCAGGCTGAATTAACATATTTTTTGAATGGGCCAACATGCCCCAACGTAGGTGGGCCAACTTGCCCCCTCGTCATGTTTGAAATACTTTTGCTATTCTACACATATCTTAACATATAATATTTATTGTTACATCAAAAGAATCGCATTTCTTCCAGAATTTACGGTAGCAGAAATTATCCTGCCACGCAAATTACAAATGCTACCAAACGGTCATTGGAAGTTATCTTATGCTGCAATTACAATACCATAAGGATTAATTTGATTAAATATAGATCATCGTACTTCTAAGAAATGTATTATTTAACACCCAAAATTTAGATTGAAAGACATTAAAAAAAAAGGAAAAATTTGAAAAGGATTTAAAAAAATATGTATATTTAAATAATTATTTGTATTGTGTCAGCCGCCGACTTCAGCGCCATCTTTAGTTTTTTTCTTTACATCTGAAAAAATGTGTGGATTTAAGGGAGTCTACTGTATATGCATACATATATCTGTATAGATACATATATATACACATAATATTAATACAGACATCTATATAAATGTGTATGTATGTACAAAACTGGGGCCTGCTAACTGAAAAGTACCATATTTTACTATAGATTCATAACAATATTTTGATATGACTGATTCAGACAATGAATAGAAAAATTAAAATGTTAACTGAATCTTTTTTTTATGAAGCATTATAATTGCCATCTGAAATGAAACACTTTATAATTATCAGCAATTATTAATGAATCGATAACAAAATATAACTTAGCGAAGTTGAGGAATCTCAAAATATTTAACATTATGGCGGTCATAGATTGAGAGGTAGCAGCACATACAATGATCTCATTGCGCTCACTGCTAAACTTCTTGTTAAAACCTGATTCACATATGAAAATGGGTTATTCTCTACAATACTGCAAATTTGACCAAGCAGTCTGACTTGAATGTTACATAGGTAAATTTTCATAAAAATTGGATAAATTGCTAGTAATTGGTCAATTGTTGAAGATTTTAATAGCAGCAGAAATCGTTATAAAATTTTAAACAAAAGTACATATTCCCCATTCACTTTATCATTAACTCATAACAATAAATGTGAGGGAATGATGAAATTAAGATGTTTTTACTACAGTCAAAGATCTATAATCTGCACAAGTTGAGGCCAAAGGTTGTGCGGATTATGGAATTTTGCGGATTATAGAGTATAATGGATTATGCGTCATTTTATCATTCTTAGACAGCATTTTAATTCTATTATCAGACTATGGAAAGATAAATATGAAATCTAGTAATTAATTTAATAAATAATCTAAAAAAATGCATTTTTAAAGTTATTTTATTTTTTTAAATGATATATATGTATTTAAAGAACAATAATTACATAATAATGAGATTTTTTTTTAAGGAATATTTTATGGAAGAAAGTATAAAAAAAATGAGAACAAATTATGTACAAAAAATAACCAACACAAAGTAAAATAAATAGTAATTACTCCAGTATACTATAATGAAATAGTACTATGAATATTATTTAAGAAATCTTTTGTTTAACAAAAATAAGAGTTGAGTGTTGTTTGTTTCAAAACCTGAAATGAATGAATCATGAATCTTTGATGAAATGTGCGTTTTTTCGAGATTTTTTAATTGATTTCTTGCTTGTTTTGGCCTTTTTTTTTACAAATTTCTCCTTTTTTCTGTGATTTTTCAACAAATTTTACGTTTAAAAAAAATAATATCAAGTATAAAAATTCATGATTCATTCAACGATTCATTCATTTAATCATGATTCATTCCTGTAAATTTTGTTGAACGATTGCAGAAAAATCCCGTGTAAGCACCCCACTTTAACTATTGTACGATTTTTCGTCACGTTTGGGGGGGGGCGGATTAACGGTATTTTACGGTATAATATTTAGTTCTCAGCTAGTGCTGTGTTTACTATTACTCTCCCTGAACTTGCACAAACTGAAATAGCTACGAATGAACAGTTGTCAATTCGAACGTTCAGTAAGATTAGGCACGTTCCATAATACAGTTTAGTTTTTTACTGTCAATAAAATAAAAGAGTAAATAAAAAAAAAAAATACATGTTTTATTATGATTTTTATTACATTTTTTATTATTTGTAAAAAAAAAAATCATTTTTGGATCACGGATTTGTAATTTTTTTTAACTGTTTATTTCATTGTTTACATTCGTAAAGTAATGCGGATTATGGGAAATTGCGGATTATGGATCCGCGGATTATAGATCCTCGACTGTAATTGTCGTGAAAAATGCAAAATTATGGAAAAAACCAAACTGATACCTTAAAGAAGAACACATAATATATAATGTATAATAAAATTAAAAATTTTGAAAATTGCTAAAAATTTAGCATTCTGTGTGAGGGAATGACTGCTAATAAAAGTACTCCCCAATTTTCTGATTGAAAAAAATTTCTAGAAAATTAACAAAAACTTACTCCACTAATTTATGTTGCTGGACTGACAAGTACGCAAATTAACCTCCTCTCTGTGAAGAATGCTAGACTGCTGCTCATCTTTAGTGGTAGGATATTTGCGATAATAGCAAGGTGTGAGGGAATGATGGTCTAACATGTGGAGACATATAATTGATTGAGTAAACTACATAATTATAGTAAAAAATAATATTTTTACTATTTTTTGTAAGGTACCAATTAAGAACTTTATTTTGCTTAGGGTGTTTTTAATTATTTTTATTTCTGAATGGAAAAAATCAGGCAGTAAAGTATGGTAGTATGGGTAGGGGAGAGGTGAGGGAATGATATTTGCATGATATATCTTACATTTTTAAATATTAAATTTGTTTATTTTTAAATTTTATGCCCTGCTCCTAATAAACAAACTTTAGACCTTTTAATAAAAGTATAGATAAATAAAAATAAAATGAAATTTGGAGCATTTATAAGGCTGGGAACCACTTTTTGCAGTATTGCAGAGAATAACCCAAATACAATAGGTTTGCCAAGTTCTATTTGGTGGAAAGCACCTGAAAACATGACTTTAATGGTAGACTTGTGCATTTACCTTTGGATTTTCCCCCTATCAGTCCTCCATGTTTATCACATTTTTATGTGTAACATATAATCAACAGGAAATTTTACTTAATGAACTGAATAAAATAAGTATGACATAGAAATAAAACACAGTATAATACAGTAGATTCACACAAATCTGCACAGCTTAGTATTAGATGTTTTGCAGATTTCTTGTCATTGCTTTGTTTACATTTTTTAAACAGTAATTTGAATGTAATAAATAAAGAAATCAAAACTACATATGAATGCCTAAAAAGTAATAATATATTAAACTAACTAAGTAAAGTAATAAACTAAAATAAAAAAGATTTAAATATTTTTTAAATATAAAAGCAAAGATCAAATTAATAATCAATAATGTTAAATATTTATTATAAAGATGAAATGTATTTTTCCCAAATTATCAAGGGAAACATGCCTTATGAAGGTACCTTATTAATTTGCATCAAAATCATAAATTAAGGAATTTTTATTGGAGGTTTAGTCCCATTTAATAAATAAAAAAGCTGATTAATGCATAAATATGTCCGTTAAAAAGTTTGTAATTATCAGTGTTACCTACAATATCTTGAATTTTTTCAAAAATAAATTGATGTTTCCTTTATGAAAAAATATGATTTCAGAATTATTAATGAAAATTACAAATAAAAAATACATTGAATTGATATAAAACATAAAAGTTTCATTTTGTCCCTACAGCTGAACTGAATGTTTCATTGTTTAAATTTTTTAATTATGTGCGGACTTCAGAGAGACTACTGTATGTAAATTTTTTGTTTTTACTTCAAGTGAAAAAAAAAAAAAAAAAGGCAACATTATATTAAACAATATTTCTACAGCTGACTTTAATATGGCAAACATAAAAGATTAAAAATAATTCTGCAATAAACATAAATTCATGTATGTATTAAACATTGTTGGTGTAGTGTATCTTCCTAGTGTGAAAATTGACAAATGCTAGTTTCTAAACGAAAGAAAACAATGAAACAAATTCTTTTCTTTTTTTAATCAATGCCAACACAACACTTACTGACAAGATATCTAACTTTATGAAGATATTCGAATTGCAGATTCTATTTTTGCTGTTTTAATTGTTTTTATATTAATTTTAACAAAGTTATATAGGAACTTCAGTAAGCTATCAATTATGTAACAAATATTTATATTTAATAGAATAGAATACAACCAAATTCAGTTCATGAACAACACAAAGTTTTAAATTTAAACGTTAAAAAAAAAAAAAAAGTTGTTTCGAAATTTTAATGCGCATAATGTTCACTGAAATTATAAATAAAATTATGTGCTCTAAGTAAAACATTTTAATAATACTTTAAATGCCTATCAACAGAATGAAAGTTGCGACAGATAAAATTTCGTCTAGTCACGTTATCAAACTGCAAATTGTATAATGATAGTTGAATATTAACTATAGAAACTATGTTAGCATTTACTTGTTTTAATAAAGAACGTGAGATTAATTAACTGATGATTTAAAAATTACCTGATATTATAAACATGACGAGACACAAGACACCAATACAAGAATGACTCTTGAATATTACATCATGATTCACTGAAAATGATCCATTCATTTAAAAAAGAATGATATCGAGAATGGTGAAATTGCTCTAGTGTAATTGACTAATTACTTATATTATTTGTGAATAGAACTGCTGCAAAGGCAATCTGACTAGAATTTTTTTTTAAACCCTGGTTGTATTAGTGGTTTTAGAGCGGCCATTAATCAAGCTTTGCCAAAGAAGCCAAGCTAAATTTTCATGAGTTATTCAAAATCAAATAATGTCAAATTTTGTATCGTAGAAAATATTTAAATGTTAAACTCACGAATTCTGGTAATGCTTTCTGATCCTTTTTTATAAATAAATGTTTTATTATGTGAATTAAAATTATTTATGGATTGATTCATTTTTGATGAATGAATTATTAAAATTTTGATTCATTCAGTATTTTGGCGTCTGTACTTTAGTAATGAGTGCACTATGTAACAATCGCTAATTTTAAAAATCAATTTACTGAATTCATATCTTTTACTAAAATAAATTGATGGTACAATATATTTTTTTTATTATTCTTCGAATGAATATTTCACAACTTGTATTTTGATCGTATGATGATCTAAAATTTTATACGTCGCAACTTTCTTTTTTGCTGACATTCAAAATCTTTTAAGATATTCTGCATACAGGTAAACTGAATGTTTGACTAGCCGAATAGCAACTCTCAGTTCAGTAAGTAACATACACTACAAGTAAAGTAAACTACAAAAATTATGCTTTCAAATATTACGTAAGGGAACTTTTTTATTTTTATTTATTTATTTTATTTATTTATTTTCTTGTTTGTTTAATTTAAAATGTGAATATATTTTTCTTACTGTTCTAAAACAAATATTCTGAAATCAAAGTAGCACTTTAAAGAACTGGATTTTGAAGAAACATTTTACATTTATATACAGTTTATTTTTCATTGAATTATTAAAATAATAAGTAATACCATTAATTCAAATGTTGATAACTCTCCAAGTATAACAGAAACCTTATGTATTATCCAAACCAGGTCAAAAAAATTTGTCTCAAAACGACATCAGTTATACTAATTACATTAACCCTTAAAAAGACAATGGCATACAATAGCACAACTGATAAGAACTATAATGTAATGAGTTTATTTATCATAGTTTATGGGAGTTTTTTTAATAGTTCATTTTTATTTTTTTTAACTTCTTGTTATTTATTTGTTATGTTTATTTATTTATTTCCTTTCTTTTAGTGATCATTTTTAACAATTTTCTGGCTATTTAATGGTGCTAAATTACTATTTTGAATGTGATTGGCAACAATAAACAAGTTTGATAAACCTTTTTGGTACTTGGGCCTGGATAATTCATAAGAACTAAATAATATTCCTGCTTTATTGATTCATAAGAAATTTCTACAAATAAATTTTACACTAAAGAATTCATTGCTTTCTGTTATTTTAAGAAAAGGATAATTTGAAAACTTTTTTACTTTATGAGATTTTAAATTTCATGGATGTGGCAATTTTGAAATTTTCTTCTATTTCATAGACGTTAATATCTCCATGCAAACTAAACATAGCCGCTTCACCGGTTTTAGTATATGAACATTTCAAGCCCTGGAGGTATCCTCTGGAGATCCTCAATTTTTTGAATAACTGAAATCTTTAGTAACATTTTATGTGTTATGTAACACCATATTTTCTTTTTAAGGGAAGAAACATACTGTCGAAAAAACTATTGTGAGTTATTCTATCTATTGTAACTCGTTTTGTTCCAATGCCTATTCATTTTTTTAAAAAAAAATTTGTGACATTCTGTATATTAATAAAGTCTGATTAAATTTAAAAATGCGTTGGATGTGGCAATCCCAAAACTTTCTTCTATGTCATACACATAAATACTCCTAGAAAAATGAAAAACATAGCAATGTCACCGGTTAAGTAAGTTACATTAAAATCTAATCTGCATGAATTTGTTTCAAGTTCTAACTGAATTTGAAATTTGATAAAAAACTGTTGTATTAGTATTCAATATAGAATACTCACAGATATTGTAAAAAAAGTGGACAAAAGTGCCGCCTGTTCAGCGATTTACTCCAAAAACTAAAGAATAATAATTTATATTAGGAACTAACAGAATTTAAAGTTTGGTGAAAATTTGTGCATTAGTTATTGAAAATGAGCTATTCCGATAATCATGAACAATGCATCATAGTGGCGCCACCTAATGAGCAATTTACTCTAAAAACTAAAGAATACTAATTTTATATGAGGAAGTAATTGAAACTGAGGTTTCATAAAAATTTGTGCATTAGTTCCTGAGATAGAGCTATTGTGATAATCGTGAATAATTCTGCATAGTAGGCCACCTTCTGACCAATTTACTCAGAAAATTAAACAATACTAATCTACATCAGGGACTAACTGAATCTGAAGTTTCATAAAAACTTCTTGAGAAAGAGCTATTGCTATAATCATGAATAATTCTGCATAGAAGTACCACTTATTGGGAGATATATATCAAAATATAATCAGAACCATATTATATCAAAGACTAATGGAATCTAAAGTTTTATGAAAATCCTACAAGTAATTCTTAAGATTTAGCTATTGTGGAAATCGAAATAAAAGCAAAATAGAAGCGCCACTTGTTTTGCCAAAAACTATTCAGCATCAATCTATATCAGGAACTACCTGAATATAAATTTTTATTAAACTTCTTGCATTAGTTCTTGAGATAGAACATTCACAAAATTTGTAACACATACAAACACACAAGCACAAATTCACAGACAGCCATTTTGCACAAACAAGTTTTTTGAAAACTCTGACCCTGGAAATGGTCAATCCGTTGAAAAGCGGAATTCGTAATTTTTCATGAATCCATTACTATCTGCTTCTAAAGATAGTAAAAAATAAAATTACATGCATCCAGTGAAATAAATTTTTAGTTTTTATCAGTCCAAATAGAGGAGTGTCGTGATATGAGTCCATGACAGTGTCTACTGTATTGCATGCACAAGTACACATATGTACAGTACACTCCCTCTAATCTGCATAGGTCGGGGCCAAGGATTTTGCGGATTATAGAATTTTGCAGATTATAGGTCATTTCTTTGTTTACATTCTAATATTTGGAATTTATCAACAAATGTAGTAAATAGAGATGGGAATGCTCGGAAAAAACCCGGTTTTTTTCTGAAGGCTTATTTTTCAATTTTTCCGAACTGGAAAAATTGAAATTTCATTTATGAAATAATATAGTGAAAATTTTGTAATAGCTACATTCTCATACTTTTTATTTTTTTATTTTTATGTTGAGTGTCTCACTTGAAAATTTTAATGTGGGTAATCTGATCTCAGAGCAGAAATCTGTTTGAGAAAACTTGAAAGGATCCTTCACATTTTTATCTTGTTTGAAATACAAGACCCTTTGCAAAATTTCTCTTGAAAATAGACTTTTCAGAAAAAGTTTAATCAACAAATTGAATCTTTTGCAAGTGAAGTGATTGAAGAAAAAAAAAAAATCTCATGCCATACAGCAGCTGAATCTTATTAAGTTGCATATATGTATGTAAATAACCTTATTAAAAATGTCTAAATCGGAACCGAAATATAGTAATAATTTCTTATTCAAAAATTCTGAATATATTTTGTACAAAGTATATGCAAAAAGTTCGCAATTTCACAAAAACTTGATTACATAAAAAAAATCTAGATATGTAATTAAATGCAACTTCTCTTTTTAAAAATTAATTCATGTGTAAAATTATTGCAATAATATGCTGATTAATGGAAATGATAAAATTAAAAATTCAACATAAAATTTTGAAGTATGCATTTATTACTTTAATCTATCTTTTCAAGAAGTAAGTATTGAATTCGTGAAAAATTTGACTTCCAGTTTTTGGTGCATTTAAAACTTTTAGAAGGTCCTGAACACGTTTTGATGGTTTTTGGAAAATATCTGCCAATCTGTGAGTCTGTATGTGACAAATTTTATGGGCACTCTATCTCAAGAACTGACTGATGCACATAATTTCACAAAACTTTAGATTCAGTTACACCTTGATATAAACTCGAGATGTTTAGTTATTAGTGTATATTGCCAAACCGATGGCGCTGCTATGCTGCATTATTCATAATTTCCACAATAGTTCTATCTCAAACTAATGTATGTATTTTTATAAAATTTCAGATTAAGTTAATTTTTGACATAACTTCATGCTCATTATTTTTTGGTGTAAATTGCTCAACAGATGACGCTGCAATGCTGCATTATTCATAATTATCACAATATCTTTATCTCAAGGACAATAAAAAAAAAAAAAATCAAACTACAGTTTCTGAAACATATTAATGTTGTTTAGTTTTTTGTGTAAATCCCCTATAGACCCCCCCCCCCCTTTGAATACTGATATTCATAATAATGACAAAACTGCCATAATTTCTTTAAACTAGTATCATTTACTTAAAAACTATACTTATGTAAATAGAATGCATAATTTATTTCATTCCAGACTGCAGACATATTGGCTCAGGTTTTTACATTAGGTCAATTGGTAGTTAAACATGTAACTGAAAAATCATTTCAACAGAGATATGATATAACAAACAATAGCATTTAATAAAAATTCTTAGGCTGTGGGAAAAAAAAAAACTAAACTTTTAAAAGCAGGCTTTGCTACTTTCTTTTTATTTTGTAATATAAAGTGAAAATAATTTTCATTTAATACATATAAATGGGAAAAAATGATTGTTATTTAAAATATTCTAAGAAAATATAATTTATTTGGGAGAAACAGTCATGAAAAATCAATTTTTCCGTTTTTTTCCGAAAAAAAACGGTAAAAAACCAGTTTTTTTTCCGGCACTTATATTTTTCCGGAAATTTTACATCTCTAGAGTAAATATACAGCAAATAAATAACACAGAAATTAGAGAAAATACTTTTTTATGCATAAAAATCTATAGTCAATAGGAACATGGGTCATTCCACATGAAATCAACCAATTTAAGGAAAACTTGTTGCATCATAGTCACAGATTTTTTAAAAATTTTTACCATAGACAGACATAGTACTGAAACCCTCAAATCTGAAATTTAAAAGTAATTTTCACAATATTGGTTGAGATATAGCCATTTGAAAACTGATCATTTTTACGAAATGGCGGCCATCTTGGAATTGTATCACTGTCTAAATATGGCCATAACTTGACAACTAATGGCTCAAATGTTATATATCTGATACCAATTTGAAGCTATTTGTACAAAGAATGAATATTTCACATCAAAACAATAATAAATTTTCATTTTTTTACTTTTTATGTATAATGTGCAAAGTGAAAATTTCACCCCAAAAAAGGGCAGATTGTAATGGCTCATTAAAAAAATGAATCATCATGAATTTTTCTGAAACTTGGTAAAAACATTGCTCCATCTGTGTGCTTTAAATAAAAAAAAATTGGAAAGGTAAAATTTGTTGTTTTAAAATAAATGGTTTTTTACACATAAGGTGTCATTAACGAAATAATGATCTTTTTAAAATCTGTAAGCATTCCTTATTCCAAAAATAATGGTTAAAATAAAATTTTCTAACATCTAAATTAATGTAAAAGTATATTCAAAACCTCATTTGTACTAATTCTGTAGGAATCTGCCCCCCAGCCCCCCTCCCCCACCCCCCCCAAAAAATAGACAATTTAAAAACTTTTACACTGAAAAAGATAAGAAAATAATTAAGGAATATAATGTATAATTATAAAATACCTATAAATGCAGTGCATATATATATATGATAATTTACTTCACATACAGGGGCGAGTGGGGTGGAATGGGACAGTAGGTTTTTCTCTTTATCTATCTTTCTAAATATTTCATCAATCACACATTAGGTGAAGTAATGGTACCCCAATCTTCAATTGAAAAAAGTAGCTGATTTACATAAGCTTGCAATTATATAAAGAAAAAGATTATTTCAAAAATAAAAAGTAAATTTAGTTCATATACTTTTTACGCTTTCTGTATAATGATTTGATTATGCATAGATGTAATAGTTTCTCTATATATGGAACATTATACTGTAAAATTAGAGAGGTAAAATTTGTTGTTTTAAAAATGGTTTTCTGCATATAAGATGTCATTGACCCAAATAATGATTACCGTATTTTCGGGCGTAAGCGCCGCGGCGCATACGAGTTTAAAAGTTAAAATTATGCTTACTGCGGCGCTTCTGCCGGGGCGGCGGATACGATATATTTTTTCAAAAAAGTTTCATGATTCATTCATTTCATCATGATTCATACAATTCTCAAAGGCGAATGAGAACGGAGTGAATCATGATGAAATGAATGGATCACGAATCTTTGATGAAATGTGTGTTTTCTTGAGTTTCTTTAATAGATTTCATTCTTTTTATGCTTTTTTTAACAAAATTTCTCCTTTTTTCTGAGCTTTTTCGACAGAATTTACTGTTTTTTTTAAAGCAATTTTTTTCAAGTATTGCTTCAAGTATCAAAATTCATGATTCATTCAAATATTCGTAATTCAAATCATCATGAACCATTCCTTGCTTATCGCCATAAAAAACGCAAATTTTTTCCCGTATCGCGAAAAAACTCTGTAAATTCATCAAATATCGAGATAAAACCCTGCAAATTTCGTCTAATATCGCGATAAAATCCTCCAAACCTCGTTACAAACTATAAAAAAGTATTAAAAAATCGCAAAAAAGACTGCACGAATTCAAATTTTATTTTATCGTAAAAAATATACATAATATACTAAATTTAAAATTGGATTTATATTACAAATGTTTAAAAAAAACGCGAAAAAACACTGAATATAACGCAATTTTTAACATTTTGATGTATTTTCGTAAGTGCGGCGCATAAGGCGGTGCGGCGCTTCTGATGAATATTTGTTTTATTTTAATGTATTTTCGGAGGTGCGGCGCTTACGGTGTGTGCGGCGCATACGCCCGAAAATACGGTATTTTAAAATCTGTAAGTATTCTTAATTTAAAAAATATTGGTTAAAATGAAATTTTCTAGGATCTAAATTAAAGTATTGTGTTTATATTATATAATTCAATAAAGAAATATCAATTTGCAATTATTTACACTAAATATTCATTTTTACAGTACTTTTTATTTCATTTCATTCAAAATATGATAATATAATTCTCAAAACATATTTACATAAATATTTTAAATACCTTATTATGGAATGCATGAAAAAAAAGGCACATAATATTTTCTCCAGAAATGTTGGAGAAATACTAGCTGTAAATTACAGAGTTAAATTATTCAATTGTGTAATTTAAATAAAATAAATATATATAAATGTTAATTGAGTTGACATTTGTTATTTTTTGTTCACACTAAGTTAAAATTTATATGAACAAAAATCTAGATATGATGAGACAAAAAAATAAATAACAATAATATAATACTAATCCAGGGCAATCTTTAAATTGCATCAGCTTATATAGAACATGATGCAATATTACATCAGCTTATAGAAATGAAATTTTTACATCATGTTTTGAATTCAAAATTTAAAATTTTTAATTCATGTTTTGATTCTTGAAATAATCTTTTTCTTTATATAATTGCAAGCTTGTGTAAATTAGCTACTTTTTTCAACTGAAGATTGGGGTACCATGACTTCATCTAATATGTGATTGATGAAATATTTAGAATGATACATAAAGAGAAAAACCTACTGTCCCATTCTACCCCACTCGCCCCTATATGTGAAGTAAATCACCATATGTATGCATTGCATTTATAGGTATTTTATAATTATACATTATATTCCTTAATTATTTTCTTATCTTTTTCAGTGTAAAAATTTTTGAATTGTCTAATTTTTTTTTTTAGTTTTTTTTTTTGGGGGGGGGGGGGCTGGGGGGCAGATTCCTACAAAATTAGTACAAATGAGGTTTTGAATATACTTTTACATTAATTTAGATGTTAGAAAATTTTATTTTAACCATTATTTTTTGAATAAGAAATGCTTACAGATTCTAAAAAGATCATTATTTGGTTAATGACACCTTATGTGTAAAAAACCATTTATTTTAAAACAACAAATTTTACCTTTCCAATTTTTTTTTATTTAAAGCACACAGATGGAGCAATGTTTTTACCAAGTTTCAGAAAAATTCATCATGATTCATTTTTTTTATGAGCCATTACAATCTGCCCTTTTTTGGGGTGAAATTTTCACTTTGCACATAATAAAAAGTAAAAAAATGAAAATTTATTATTGTTTTGATGTGAAATATTCATTCTTTGTACAAATAGCTTCAAATTGGTACCAGATATATAACATTTGAGCCATTAGTTGTCAAGTTATGGCCATATTTAGACAGTGATACAATTCCAAGATGGCCGCCATTTCGTAAAAATGGTCAGTTTTGAAATGGCGATATCTCAACCAATATTGTGGAAATTACTTTTAAATTTCAGATTTGAGGGTTTCACTATTATGTCTATCTATGATAAAATTGAAAAAAATATCTGTGACTATGATGCAACACCCATTGGTTGAATTCATGTGGAATGACCCACATATTTAAATGATATGATACAAAATTAATGGAAAACATTTCTATTTATTTTTAAATTTATCAAACATCACAGTGTTAGTGGTTTGCTTTATATTTTTTTATTTATGCTATGCAGTTTAATCTTGATGCCCTTAAGAGTCAGGATTTCTTGATCAGTAACATAAGTTTATTTTTTTTCTAAAAAAATAAGATATTTATCCTCAAGAGCTATTTTATCTTTTATATAGCCAGCAAATATGCTCAGAATATAGCAGTCTTAATAGTTATTTATAAGATACATAAAACATTTCCTTTTAATGAATGCAAAAATGCATTAAAATTCATCAGTGCAGTTCAACTTTTATTATGGTCAAAGTGTGCATTATCTTGGTTAAAAAAGGAGATTTTAACTGTTTGTTTACATCTAAAATATAATTCAGATTATAGGCGTTTGCGGATTAGAGGGAGTGGACTGTACCTGCATGTGTGAAAAAAATATCTCAAGTTAAGTCATAACTAAGAATATATATTGTGATAATTTAATGCATTAATTTTGTACTGTTTAAGAAAAAGAAAACTGTAAAATCTGCTTCTTAATTTGTAGTTAAAATTCAGTAAAATTTCTTTAAAAATGTCTTGTTTATTATTTTTCTTTTTGGTTTTTTATTCACAGTTAGATAAAACAGTTTTTGCTGAAGTTCAGTAAGTGTCCTTGGATGAAAATGGCGACAATCTTTTCATATTGATGCTTCAAAAAAGAATCTATTGTCATTCGAAATTAAGCCTATTCATTTGAGAAAATGTTATCGATTACAGAGGAAAATTCTTCCTCTGGTGAACAGCACATTGTTCCTCAAGATGGGGATAAAGAAAAACATTCCTCCACTGATATAGGAGAAAAAAATTTTATTTGTGAAGTGTGTTCCAAAGGATTTTCTCGGAATTTTGATCTAAAAAGGCATCGTTTGACACATACAGGTGAAAAACCTTTTGTTTGTGAAATATGTTCCAAAGGATTTTCTCAGAATCGTAATCTGAAAAGGCATCTCTTGACGCATACTGGAGTAAAACCTTTTGTTTGTGAAATATGTTCTAAAGCTTTTTCTCGGAATAGTGATCTAATAAGACATCTCTTGACACATACAGGAGAAAAACCTTTTGTTTGTGAAATATGTTCCAAAGGATTTTCACTTAATGGTGATCTAAGAAGGCATCTCCTGACACATGCAGGATAAAATCTTTGTGTTTCTGAAATGTGTTCGATCGAGTTTTCTAGACATTGTCAATTAAAAGGACATCTTGTGATTGATATAGGAGAAAATGTTTTCTTTGTGAAAATGTTGTCCAATAGATTATTTGATAACTATTATTTAAAAAAATTGTCTGATGCTAAATAGATACCTCTAAAAAATCTTATATATTTTTTTTGTTGTTGTTAAAGTTGAGTATGAACCCTGTGTGTGCCGTTGCATATACTGTTATCATATCTTTTTCGTTTTAGCATTTAGTCATTTAAAAAAATGTAATTTTTTTGCATAGTTATCACAGTTGTCATTATGATAAAAGCAAATAACTCTAGACCTGTTTCTTTGTTTTTAGTAAAACATTTGAAAATTTTAATTTTTGTTATTTTACTGTGAAGGAAATTTTTCCTAAAGATAAAAAATTAAGATGACCTGAAAAGGATAAATTTTACCTCAGTATGTTACATGATAGCAAAGGCTTCATTCATGAAACACTTTTAAAAATTGAAGAGAAATATGATAAAAATATGTTTTGTGCAAAAATAGAAAAAATCTTATTTGTTAAATTTTCTTCTTAAAAATTTTTCAAAGGATTTAGATAAAGTATGTCTCATTATCATGCATTTGTTGCACCCAGCTTGAGCTTGGTACTTTTTTTCTTAAATACATAAATAATGAATTGAATATTTATTCGGCATGTTTACTCATTACATATATACGATTAGTGTAAGCTAATTAGTCATGTTCTTTCATTTCTATCATAAAGTACTTCAATTGTTAAGGAACTAGTCAGATGTAGCAAGCCAAAAACTTTCTACTGTCTTAGGCACGTCAATAATTCATGAAAAATGCAGCATAGCTGCGCCACCTGTTAAATGATATGCAACGAAATTTAATCAGTACAACTTTATATCAAATGCTAAATCTAAAGTTTTATGAAAATCCTTGCACTAGTTCTTATAATATATGGTTAATGTGAATAATGCAACATAGCAGCGCCACCTATTGAGCGATATACACATGAAACTAACCAGACTTAATTTATATCAAGGTCTAACAGAATCTAAAGTTTTGGAAAATTCCATGTGTTAGTTCATGAGATAGAGTGCCCACAAATTTTTATCACATACACACAGACAGACATTTTGTAAAAACATGTCTTTTGGGCTCTCTTACCTCTAAAACATGTATATCCAAATCGGATTTCGAAAATTTTTACGAATCCAATAACAAAGATTCACAAGTATGTAACATTCCATAAAAAAGAAATTTTACAATGAAAGCGATGATATCAAAAAACGTTTCGATTAAACACCAAAGTTCGATTAACTTTTTTCTGCTGCCATCTATTTTCTGAAACAAACTTCAACACTGTCTGTTTGCATATTTCCATGTTTTTGTTATTCCCTTTCATAAATGCTGAGTATAATTTCACTAAGAATTTTGTCAAAAGTGGATCATTTTAACTATAAATGGATTCTGTTAAAGTTACAATTTTTAATAGAACTAAAGGAAGAGACATTTTGGTGGAACATAACATAGTTTATGACATAAAGAGTAAAAATTTAAGAAGTTGTTTGTCTCATAAAGTACATACTTTTGATACACATAGATTTTGATTTATTTCTCCCAACTTGGGTTATAAAATTAAAATTAATGAACAATAATAAAGACAAACATCTAACTAAAATAAGTTATATATAATGTGTTACTTTTCAATTTATTCTTTAAAACTGTCTCAACTTGTAATATTATGTCTACTGTCTTCACTTTTCTTTTGTATAAAAATTTATCTAAAAGTTTTAGTTGCAGTGTTATTGAAATTGAGACACAGATCAGCATCACTCAATGAAACGAATTTATATCACATAGAATAAGTTAAATTCTACAACAGTGCTTCATTCTCAACATAACCATGGCATAATCAAAATATTTACTGCTTAATTTAATGATTTCTTTAAAAAGAAACAAATATGGAGCAATCTTTTTAGAAAATCAATTTGTTTAATAAAGTCTAGGTCACCTATAAACTGTTTATTATTGCAGTCGAAGTTCTATAATCTGCAAGTAGGGGCCAAAGGCTGTGCGGATAATGGAATATTGTGGATTATACATCATTTTATTATTTCTATATAGCATTTTAATTCTCTAATCAGTATAATACGAAAAGATGAATATGAAATCTAATAATTAATTTGACAGGCTGTCTCAAAAATGCCTTTTTAAAGTTATAAAAAAATTTATATATATGTGCATTTAAATAAAAATAATTACATATATTCTGTAATACAGTTTGTTTTTTATTGTTAATAAAATAAAAGAGTTATATTAACAAAAAATGAATGTTTCATTATGATTTTTTTTATTTTTTTTTTATTATTTGATTTAAAAAATCATTTTTGGATCACAAATATGTAAATTTTCTTAAATGATTATTTCACTGTTTACATTCGTAAAGTAACGCGAATTATAGAAAATTGTAAATTATCGATCCTTGATTGTATATAGATTTTTCTTTTACTTTTCTCAACTTTGGTTATAAAATTAAAATTAATGAACGATAATAAAAACAAACATCCAAGTAAAATATTTTACATATAGTAGTGTGTTAATTTTGCCTTACTTTTCAATTTATTCCTGCAAAAAGACTGAACATGTAATATCACTGTCCTACTCTCCTGACATATCTTTTTTATAAAAGTTTATGTAAAAGTTTTAGTTACTGAAATTAAGACACAGAAAAAATATCACCAAAATGAAACGAATTTATAGCATTTTAGACTTGTTAAATTTTGGACCAATGTTGATTCTCAACATAAATACAACATAATAAAAAATTACTGTTTAGTATAGGGGAGAGTATTCTACCTTAGGACAGTTTTCACATTTTAATTCTTTACTTCAATAATTATAATTAGATTTTAAATTTAAAAGCAGCATTTCATACACCAATATTTCTCTCTATAATATATTCTTTAAAGCTTAGGCAGTTTGTAAATAAAGTGTTGTGTCTCATTTAAAGTAGTGATGGAAAAGTGTCCCAAGGTACAACAAGGTGTTGCTGTACCTTGTGTCATACTATATTGTACCTTGGAACATACTACAAAATTTAAGCAATATTCATATATTCAAACTAATTTTCTGCCAACAAACTAGAAAAAATAGTACAAAAAAATACTGCTTACTGTAATGATTTCTTTAAAAGAAACAGATATAAAGCAATCTTTCAGGACATCAATTTTTAATAGGGTCTAGGTGACCTATAAACAGTTTTTCCATTATTTGAATATTTTAATATACAGCAAGAGATCTATATATGCAAACATAAAAACCCAAGGTTGTGCATTATATCGATCACTTTTCACACATCTATAAATTTACGTCAGTGACATAGAAATCTATCTGAAACATATCAAAATACATTACATTATCTTTGTACTGCATTCTTACAATCGAATATAATTTTTTTTATTATATAGTTGATTCCACATTTTGTAAAAGTATTCTTTTTAAAAATTATTCAAATATACCTGGATTCAAATCATTCATTATAGTGCTCATTTTCAGAAACATTTAACATAATAGTATATAGTATATACATTTTTTTGTTAAAAAAGTTCTAAATTAAGCAGATAAAACTGAACTAATGCATTAAATTTACTTTTCTAAACAGTATCAATTTTTTACAATCTGGAAATAAAGGTTTTTCTTTATTTTAAAATTCATTGTTTACATCTGAGAAGTTGTGTGTTATAGTCAAAGTTCTATAATCCGCACAAGTTGGGGCCAAAGGCTGTGCAGATTATGGAATATTGTGGATTAAGTAGTATTATGGACTATTTACGCCAATTTATTATTCCTAGACTGCATTTTAGCTCTATGTAATCAGTATAATAGGAAAAGATAAATATGAAATCTAATAATGCATTTTAATATACTACCTCAAAAAATGCCTTTTTATAGTTATTTTATTAAAAAATTAATATATATTTGCATTTAAATATAAATAATTACATATGTACCGTAATACAGTTTATTTTTTAATATTAATAATAAAAAAGAATTCAATTAATAAAAAATTCCAATTTTTTATTATTTGTTGTAAAAAATCTTTTTTGGATCACGAATTTGTAAAATTTTTAAGTGTTTGTTTACATTTGTAAAGCAACGCGAATTATAGAAAATTGCAGATCATGCCGACCCAGTGGCGTGGTTGGTAGCGTCAGCTCCTCCCACACCGCTGGACCCTGGTTCGAGTCCAGCTACCGTCATGGGTGTCTGTGTTGTCCCTGTGATGTGTATTAAAATGTATGTACTGTATTTCCTGTAATAATAAAGTGTTCTGTATTTGTTTCTGTGCATTCTGGATCATTCGAGGTAACAGCCATTGTAGCTATAGACCTCAAACCATTGTTCACTCAAAAAAAAAAAAAAATGCAGATCATGGGTGCGGGAATTAGCAATCTTTGACTGTATATGGAGGACTGCATTAGATGGAATTACACTATAAAGATCTTCTACTGTATTTCATTGACAAAAAAGAATCTAAATTGTATTATTTTTATGTAAATTTTGTATTTATTACTTCCATTGTCGAACACTTAATGGGGTTAAGGTGTAGTTCAGTACCTTTTACGAGGCTACAAGGTCCGAGCTCAAATTGAAAGATTTCGGCAGTAGCAAGATACGGACTCCAGATTGTACATCATTTTATTCTCTTTAGTGTTGTCAGTTCAGTCCTTGTATTTTTCTTGTAAGTGTAAATTCTGATCTGTAATTGACAAAATTCATTATACAGCAAACTCCCTCAAAATCACATGTTTGGAATCAGAAGTTGCCAGATTTTAGAATTTTGCAGATTTCTGGTCAATGCCTTGTTTACACTTTTCAAACAGTAATTGAAATGCAAATAATAATGCAATTGAAATTGCAATGCATACTTATAATATAATAAAATATTAAAATAAGTAATAAGTTAAAATACAGGAGAGTCCCTCAAATCCGCAGAGATTGGGACATGAGGTTATGCAGATTTTACAATTTTGCAGATTTCTGGTCATTGCTTTGTTAACATATTTTAAACAGTAATTTGAATGTAATTAATAATGCAATCAAAAGTATAATGGATACTTACAATGTAAAAAAAAAAAAAAATCAATCTAAAGTAATAAAAATTTAGATAATTTTTTAAATATTAAAAGAAAAGGTCAAGATAATAATCAATAATATATGCTTAAATATTCATTATAAAGGTGAAATGTATTTTTATTTTTCCTAAATTATTCAATGAAATTTGCCTCATAAAGACACATTATTAATTCACATTGAAATCATAAACTAAGGAAGTTTTATTTCAGGTTTAGCCACACTTAATAACCAAAAAAGCTTTATTATTACATAAATATGTTTGGTAAGATAATTGTGATTACCAATTATATCAACGTTATTTTGTATTTTTTCAGAAATAAATTTATTCTTCCTTCATGCAAAAACATGAATTCAGTAATATCAACAAAAATTAAAAATTAAAATATATATGGAATGGATATAAAACTAAAAAAAAACTTTATCCCTATTTCTGAACTGAATGTTTCATTGTTTACATCCGTAAATTATGAGCGGATTTTAGAGACTTGTGGATTTGAGGGAGTCTGCCGTAATAAAAATTTTGATCATTTTTAGAAAGATTTGAAAATTTGAAATTTTTTCTTGAATTTTTTAAAAGAAAAGGTCAAACTCATAATCAATAATGTACATATAAATATTTATAATAAAAAAGAAATGTATTTTACCTAAATTATTCAATGAAACTTGCTTAAAAAAAGTACACTGTTGATTTACATCAAAATCATGAAATCAGGAAGTTTTATTTCAGGTTTAACCAGACTTTATAACTAAAAAAAGCTTGATTAATACATAAATAAATTTGGTAAAGAGATTGTCATGACCAGTGATATCAGCAATATCTTGAATTTCTTCAGAAATAAATTTATTCCTCCTTCAAGAAAAAAAAGGAATTCACTAATCTTAATATAAATTGCAATTTAAAATATATATGGAATTGATTAAAAATAAAAAAAGTCAAATTTTGTCCCTTTATCTGAACTGAAAGTTTCATTGTTTACATCCGTAATTTATGTGCGGATTTTAGAGAGTTGTGGAATTTAGGGTTACGGATTTGAAGGAGTCTACTCTACTATTCAGTATGCTAAATTGTTTTTCTTCTGATTGGAAACATTAGAAATTTTTCTAAATAATGCACAATAATTATGCTTAACCAAAAATGTGCTTTTTTTGGTCTTGCATTTTAATAAACCTAACGATGGAATATTGGATATAACTGAGTATTTTGCAACATTTGTGAGTAATTTCACTTTATCTTATTGACACATTATTGGATGGCTTTATAAAAAAATGATTTATTAAAGCATTATCTCAAGTTTTGAAGTAAAGGTGAAGAATTTAATTAAAAAAGCTTGTATAAGTTATTTTCCTAAATTTTGAAACAGCTTCTGATTCCTATTTTCTGATTTATATGTTTTTTCAAATATACTCTAAAATTTGAAAAATAGCTATTAATCAGGTAAACAAATTTATGTTCAAACTATTATTTATGCTCAAAAATTTTAATTGCTATAAGTTAATGCAGTAGAAAACCTGTTTCCCGGAATCATTGGGATAGAAGACTTTTCGGATTTTGGAATTTTCTGGATTTAAGGTCCTCCTGAATTTCAAACACCCCCCGCCCCTCTCCCCACGAAATTCGTAATTTTAAAAAAACATAAAAATAACAAAATTAAAACAATCCCATATAGAGTATGAATAAAACTTATGTCTTGAATGTTTTTAAATTATGTCAACAAAAGTAACTGCATTATTCAATGATAACAATGAAAAAATAATGAAATGGGTAACTAACATTCTCTCTGCAAGTTCTACCTTTTTTTTTTCTTCTTTACAACTACATAGTAATTCACACAAAAAAATTTGCTACATCATTTTTAATAAATTTTATTTTTAAAAAAATTTCGCATTTCGCTTGATGACCATGCATGAAATCTTTTTCCAGGACCGTTTTTAACTATTTTCATTAATTACCATGAAATATAATTATTACAATAATACATGCGAGACTAATAATAATATGTGTATAATACATTATAATGTCGCTAATAATAGTCGCTTATAATAATGTAATAATAATAGTAATGTTGCTGATGTCTAATTATAGTGGCAATATTTATATAACCACTATAATTAGACTATAATAATTATATTAACTTTATATTACTGCTATAATTATTATTATAATGTAATAATATTATAGTAGTTGTATAATATAATAATAATACATTATAATGTTGCTAATAATGTAATAAAAATAGTCAGTAATATTACTAATTAATATTACTGATGTCTAATTATAGCAGTAATGTGTATATTACCGCTACCGAACCTGTGAGTAAACAGACTGTTCTAGAATGCCTGAGAAGGAAGGGCGGATACAAGAAAATAAGCAGAACTCTCCTGCTATATGTGTAATCAAATAATACAATGGAATAGTCATAATATTTTTTAGAGGAGAGGGAGGTGGGAATATCTGATGATTTTTTAAAATGAATTCTATAATAACTTAATTTTAAACTAAAATTTAACTAAAAGACAATTTTTGCCTAAATTCAGCGGTGGTAGGGATGGTCTGTTTTCCCTCACCACAAAAGTAACTTATTTTAGAAGTTGCACATTGAAATAATGGACTGAAAAAAAATCTGTAATTTTTTTAAATCCCAGAATTTACAATATTTTAGTAAAAATTTAGAAATTTTGAAAATTTTGAAAATATTTCTGTATTGAATTTCAGATCATAAGTCCTCTACAATACTTGAGATTCCATTTTTGCTCTTAATTAAATATATATGTATACATATAAAGAGAGAGAGAGGAAATTGCTTATCAACAATAATATTTATTTTTAAAAAAATCATAAAGAATCTTGTTTTTATTATATTATGAAAATTAAATTGTTTTGTAGCCTGTAGGGAAATCAGCAATGATAAGTAAATACTAACAACAGATGGCACTGTCCAAAGAACTTTGAACTTTCTTACGAGAAATAGAATACTTTCTGTATCCATGTATCAATGTATGTATTTACAGGAAAATATTTGCTAAATATCGATTAATTAATGTGCCCACTATGCCATATTCATACTGACATGGTATAAAGGGATAAAACACCTGTTTGTTTTTAATAAAAAAATTATTTGTATATTACTGTTTGTAGTTCTACTTTTTTATGTATCTTTTCATTTAGGGTTAAATATATATATAATTTTTGAAAGACTCAACTTGGTTTTCGAGGCATTTAAATATTATTTATAAAACAAAAAACAAAAAAATCATAAAATTGTAATATTTATTGTAAAAAGGACGCTACTTAATACAATCATGGCCCTCACTAAGGGGACGTGATGAGGGGGGGGGGAGCTTTCCAAAAACCATTTGTGAATGTTATTACCTTTGACAAATTTACAAACTTAATTGGCAGATTTGTTTAGCATTTTAATAAAAACTGCAATTGACTTTTTTTATTTCTGGTAGACTTGGCAAATGTTACAAATATAATTAGGAATATATTATTAAATATTTTACAAATAAAAACTACATTATATTTTTCTAATGTGTAACATGGTAGAAAAAAATAATAAAACTAATTGGTAAATGCTGAAATTTGATTTGGCATTTTAAGCTCCTCTCCTTCCTCTCTTCCAAAAACAAAAAAATCTTAGCAATGACTTGGTATACAATGGATGGTACAAACAGTGTTGCAGTCGTAACAAAACCACAGTGTATAAAATATACTCATAACTGTTACACCTTATATGCTAAAGCGTTATTTGAGAAACAAAGAGTATGCAGGGCTTCTTACAAAAATCCAAGAGGTTATACAGCATATACCTTGGTATAAATTGTACACTTGGTACAACCCTTGGTATAAATCTAGCATGATGGATTCTAATTTTCTGAACATGTGACATATGTTTAGGTATATTCATATTTATTGTTATTATGTTTTTTTTACAATAAATGCAGAACAGCTGGCATTTCATTTTGTAATTTCTTTTTTGTTATTTGCATTTTTTCCTTTTTTTGTCAGGGGTGTAGTTTAGGGTATATGCCATATACCTCTAGATATTTTAAGTAAATCATTGGCGAATATACTGTATCCATGAATGTTCCTGATTTTAGCATATACACTCTGCATATAATGTACATATCCTGATTTTTTCACAAATACAACATTCGTTTGTGTCATCACAACAGAAAGAGCACCCTAAATATTTATACAATAGACTCTCTCATATCTGCACAGCTTGGGACATGAGGTTGTGCGTAATTCAGAATTTTCCGGATTTCTAGTCATTGCTTCATTTACATTTTTTAAAACCGTAATGTGAATGTAATTAATAATGCAATGGAAAAATGCTTTCAATGTAATAAAATGTTAAAATAATAAGCTAAAATAATAAAAATTTATATAATTTTTGAAATGATTAAAATATTAAAAGAAAAGGTCACTTTAATAATCAATAATGTATGATTAAATATTCATTATAAAAAGGAAGTGTATTTTTTTTTAGTTATTCAATGAAACTTGCCTTATAAAGATACGTTACTAATTCACATCAAAATCATAAAATAAGGAAGTTTTATTTCAGGTTTAGACAGACTTAATTACCAAAAAAGCTTGATTATACATAGATATATTTGGTAAGAAGATTGTGGTGACCAGTGCTATCAGCAATGTCTCGATTTTTTTCATAAATAAAGTAATTCTTCCTTCATGAAAAACATGAATTCCATAATACTAACAAAAATTACAAATTAAAATAAATATAGAATTGATATAAAACTAAATTAGTCAAATTTTGTCCTTATATCTGAACTGAATATTTTGTGATTTACATATGTAAATTATGTGGAGAATTTAGGGTTGCCAATTTAAGGGAGTCTACATAACTATACACTTTCTATGATACAGGATATAACTCATAACATGATTAAAATACCTCGAAAGCAAAGTTTTGCCCTATAATATTATGTAAGGGAATTCTTTTGTGTGGCCTTGTAAATGAATAATAAACAATTTTTGCACACATATTGTAACATAATATATATTCAAGTAAATGCATATCAATTTCATTCTATTTAAAAGGCTGTAATACTTTTAAATTGCATTTGAAACTTTTTTTCCCCATTGGCCGTCATTTAATGGAAAACATTTGACCATCCTTATCATTAAACTATAGACCCGATTTTCATAAAATTTGAAACGACTCGGTAAAATTTTGCAATAATTACATATTTAAAGTTTCAAAGCATTCGATTGGATAATTTTTGCTCTGTTATTTGCGGACGAACAGACAGACGGTCTGAACGACGAATATAGGTGTTACATACTTATCCTCCTCAGTCCTGAGAGAATTTTACGGAGCACTACAAAAAACAGTTTAAAATTTTATAAAACATCTCTAAAGATGCATCTGTCTATACATCGATGCTTCTAATATGTACACATTAATTTAAAAAGTCTAGATGTAGTTTGAACAATTCTAAAAGCATTATAATTAATTTAATGATTGTTTTTTAGTGGCGACATCAGGATTGGGGAGGTTATATACTTACGAACGCACCTGAAAAAGCGAGAAAATAAGACTGTTTTCAACCCCAGTGTCAGTGATGTGCCTCATCATAATTCTAGGGTGGAATTTGCCTGACATAATAAAAATAATAAACGGGAAAAAGAACTACACAGTCCGTTTCTGTGAAATTTCAGTTGACCTTGAAGGAGACTCTCCGCAATTCCGAATAATGCAATGTAACCCTCCCCCTTTACAAACACACACACACTCACACACAAGTAAAAGTAATGCATGCATCTGAAGGATTAATATTAGTGGGGAATTTTGAACTAAAACGGCCTATAGAGGCACTGCTCGCAGCCTTCGATACAGGATAACTGTCCCTTTAATTTACCTTTAACTAATGTTAAAGTCCCATTGAAACAATTGTTTGTTATAAATGTTTTTAAAAGTTTTAGATATTCAAATTCGTATAATATTTATTTTGTCATATAAGACAGAACACAAATGTCACAGGAAATCTGAAATTGTGCAAAAGAATAATTATTCTGAACAAATTTAAAATGCATGTAATGCAATGAGCTTACACGGCGTTATCCTGAATGGAGAAGATACACCTTTTCTCCACCAGATGGCGTATTCGAGCGCTTGAATCGCCAATTATGATAAACCACCAGGTTAACACCTTTCTTTTTCCTTTTAATCCACCCCTTTAAATCCTTTAAATTTATTTTTAACTATCTCTTGTTTAAGAAAACTAAAATCATTACAAAAATCAATTTTTTACTTCATAAAATTGTTAATTTATAGATAAGTTTTCTTTTTTAAAACATTTAATGAATGAAAAAGGTTTGCATCCCCTCACGTCCTTAGCGTTCCCCTTGAGGTAAAATAGTAAGGGGACGCTTGAAATGAAATAAGAAAGTGGGTGGACGACGTCCCCCCTCGACTACACCACTGGACCATTCGAGACGTATGTGGGGAGGGATCACCAAGAAGATGGGCCACTCACCGCGGCGGTTGAGGAGATAACTATCTCAATCCTACTTAAGTCCTTGTCCTACAGTTGGATTGAAATTTTCCTTCCTTGAAATGGAAAAGTCATTATACATAAAATGCGCCACCTGCGAACATAAAACACGCCAACTTCTAACCGCCAAAAGTAGCTGCGTGTGTCCGCACCTTAATGCAATGCAACTACCCTCCCACACACACACTTGGACACAAGCTTGACCGTACCCTCAGGTGAAGGATGTCTGCTTTCGCACGCAAGGGAAATGGAAAGAAATGACAAAGTTTTTAAGAATATATTTGTCCCCCAAAAAATTGGCACTTTTGGAATTCTAATGTCGCTTTCTGCGTTTAATAGAAAGATTTACTTTACTGGATTGCTTAAACGTACAAATGTAAAATATAGGGCGAAGATATGAAACAAAATAATAAAAGGAAGATACTTGTATTGAAAGCTATTTTATAACATGCATTTTATGCTTTTGATAAGCCTAGATAAAAATTTGGGGTAGGGGGGTCAATCCCTGATGATCCCCCTTCTGGTTATGGCTTTTTGGGTTAATTTCAAGCATTATTTTCGAGTTTGGGATGCGAACAACCCAACGCATTTAGGATTCTAATCCTTATTAAATTCGAGAAAATGAATTTTTCAGCTAAGAATTGTGACTGTATGATATATATCTTATTGTTAATTCTGCCTCTGATAGTTGAGCATTTTATTCATGCAAAATTATTTTTATGTTACACCTGTGAATATGGATCCTGTTTATAACAAAATCTTTCCTTATACAATGAAATGCTATAATCCAGGAATATACCTGCTAAGGTAACAATCTATCTAAAACTCAACTTGTTTCCGAGTCTGTAATTTACCCTCTTTGTAGAAACAGAACTAGTCAAAAAGATTAATTAAAACCTTGCACAAACAAAAAATGTATGAAACAGAATTCAGCTTGAATAATAATAAGAAAAAAATCATGGTTATGACAAAATGCATTCCCAACAATTATACCTGCTAAGCTGGATATCCGTCTAAAATGGGAATTTTTCCCAGCACCTTCTGATCTCATCTAAGAAGGTTTTACAATGCTTTGTTTTTTACACGATTAAATTAAAATTTTCGAACATTACAACTGATTCATATTGAAAAAAAGTTTGACTTTACCAAACCCCTCCACCCTTTTGGCCAGGCTTGGACCATACTTTTTCCTGAAATCTCGGACAGGACCTAGTTACATTTTCTGGGTCGAGCCTTTATCCTGAAGGACTGGACCGGGCTAACTTATTTTTTCTGTATCGAGCGGAGACTGGTATCATTCTTTTAAGGTTAAGACAGGTTCTTTTTCATTCTATTACTATATTTTAATTTAGCGACATTTTAATAAGCCTTCACAGGCCTTAATTTAATTTTGGTTTTAACCCTCTCCGAATGCAAATCATTTTTCAGTATGTTCTGGTCCATTCAAAGATCAGTAAAATTTGTCCTAACCAAAAAATCTTTTCAAAAATGCACACATCTTTAAATTACCATTATTCTACAACCAAACATTAAATTAAGTATTTTTCTAAAGAATGATGCATTTTTAGGCTTATTAAAAGTTCGCTTAGTTAAAATATACAGTCGTCCCCGCATAAACGAATATCGACGGTTCCAGAAAAAATATTCGATTAAGCGGGGTATTTGATTAAACGGGGAGGCATATAAGTGTAATATTTAAGGTGCAGTAAAATGACATAATTATTAAATATAGTATATTTAGTTACCAGAGTAAGAAAATCGTTAAAATCTTTAATAGAATAATACAAACTGAAAGAAAAACAAAATGACATGTAAATACGCAATAGTTCAATGACAGTAAACACATGCATTTTGTTTACATTGCATTTGATGCAGATCATGTGAATTGGATCCAAATTTTGTTATTAAAATTTAATTTACGTAATTTATACAGGTTTAAAAAAATAGATGAAAACGATTTATGTGAAATTTTAGAGTAAAAAATGGACGAAATTTTTTTCGAATGGTATCATAATTATCATCTTGAACCTCTAAATGACAACACATTATTACTGAAGGGTTACTTCGAGGATTTTCTCGTTAACGCTAATGCTATAGAAAAATTTATAAAGATATCTCTTTTGCATTTCAATATTTTTAAACGATCTTTTTTGCAATGGATAGCTGAGATCGATCTGTACAAAAGGCGTCGTCGTTTTTGACTTTTTCCATTTTTATCGCGGATATTTTTAAAGAGGATGATTTCTGTTTCGGGACCGGTTTTGAAAATGAAAGTGTCTCCATTAAAAATAATTGTAAAAAAATCGAAAAAGTGAAAAAGAAGTCTTTTGACAAACGAAAGTAAAAAAAATACAAAATTGATCGAAATTCCTGTCCAATTTATGTCACAATTTTTTAAATTAATTCGAAAAGATGAACAAGGAAGGGAACTCCCTTGACCAGTACTTATACACCTGCCAGGCGAAGTAGATGCTGGGAGTTCTGGAAATTTGTTTTCTGTGTAACAACCGAAAATGACAAAAAGTGTGGAGGAAATTCCAATTGAAACATATTTTTCATGCCCATTATTCAAATTGTCTCACTCATTTGTTATTCGATTAAGCGAGGACATTTCGTGAAAAGTATTCGGTTAAGCGGGGAAAAATAACATTAGCCCAATGGGATTAAATTCGGTTCCGGAGGATTTTATTCGAATAAGCGGGGTATTCGATTATCCGTTACCCGATTAAGTGGGGAGGACTGTAGTAAAACGTGTGAAAAAGAATCTGCCTATAGCAAAATTCTGTTTAATAGGCTAATTCATTCAAATGGAAAGACCCGTTCACATAAGGAAGAAATTTATAAAGATATCTGGTTACATTTTAATATTTTTAATTTTTTTTTTTTTTTTTTTTTTTTTGCATAGGACAGTTGAGATCGATCTGTATGCAGGCCGGTTTTTTACTTTTTTGATTTTTTTTTTTTTTTTTTTTTTGGTTTTTTTTGTTTACAGATATCTTTTATGAGGACGCTTTCATATTCGAAACTGGTTTGGCTCAGAACCAAAATCGAAAGACTAAAAAACGACCTGCATTTGTATCAATCTCAGCTATCCAATATAAAAAAATCATTTGAAACATTGTGGATGTCGGGAAAATGCAGAATAAAAGAGCCACCTGCTGTGCGATTTACACTAAAACATAATAAGCAATAATATTGATAAACCTGGATCTGAAGATTGATAAAAATTCAAGTATAAGTCCTTGAGATAGAGCTATTACGGAAATCGGGCCAAATTGTGTATAACAGTGCCCCCTATTGGGTTATTGATACCAAAATGTAAATAATTTCACTTCATATCCAGGATTAACAGAATCCGAAGTTTGATGATAATCCATGCATTAAATCTTGAGATAAGCTGTTGCAGAAATTGTGAAAAATACAGCATAGCAGAACCACCTGCTGAGTGATTTACACCAAAATGCAAACAGCACCCATTCGTGTCAAGGAATAACAGAATTTTAAGTTAAGTGAACATCCATACAGCAGTTCTTGAGTTAGAGCTGTTGAAGAAATCATAAAAAGTAGCACAGCAACGCCACTTGTTCAGCGATTTATACAAAAAAAAAAAAAAAAAAAAAAAAAAAAATCAGCATTAATTTATATTAAGGAGTACCAAAATATATTTTTTTATTAAATTCCGTGCATTACGTCTGGAGATAGAACGCCCACAAAATTTATGTTACATATGGACAGACATTTTTTAAAAACATATTTTTTTTTTGATTCCCTGATCCTTAAAATCTATCAATCCGTCGAAAACCGGAATTCAAAAATTTTAACGAATCCAATGCTTTTTTCTTGTAAAGATAAAAGAAAGTAAAAATAAAAATTAGATAAAAAAATTAAATTAACATTGTTAATTTGTGAAAAATCCCTTATCATTCAGTTGTTTCTAGAAAGAACTGAAATTCAGCTCACTCATATCACTGATATCTTTCTGGATTTTCAAAAGACTTATTTATTTTATTTTATTTTATTTTATTTATTTGTTTATTTTGTATGAAATGCTGATTTTTAAATGAATTCCTTGACGATCCAAGTAATAAGTGATTTTGTTTTGAAAAAAAAAAAAAAATAAATAAATACTCCCCATAAATAATTATTTATGTTAATATTTGAGAGATTCAAAACAACATGGACGACAATAATTTAAACTTTTAAATCATTTTTTAAAATTAAAACTCATTTAATATATCGGTAGTGAGGGATATTCTTGCTAAATACATACAAGAATAATGAGATTCATTAACAAAAAATACTGTTATGTGAATTCTGCAATTCTTAACGGAATAATGTCAATAAATGCATTGTGATGCCACTTGTAACAGAAAATTGTTTTGCAGTTCAAATTTTTCATACATTTTTTAAAAGGAGAAAAGCGACACCTTTGTAAAGGATCGAGAAATGAACCGCATTGGAAAATAGTGAGGCCTCGACTGTTCACCTGCATTTTCTAAAATAAGATTTGGCAAATCACATTGTATGAAAAGGGTAATCTGCTTTTATGGGTATAGAAGAATTAAATACAGTCAAAGATCGATAATCGGCAATTTTCTATAATTCGCGTCAACTTTACAAATGTAAACAGTGAAATAAACAGTTAAGAAAATGTAAAAATTTGTGATCCAAAAAGGAATTTTTTTAAACAAATAATAAAATAATTGAAAAAAAATAATAAAACATCTATTTTTTTTAAATAAAATTCTTTTATTATATTAACAATAAGAAACAAACTATATTATGGATTATGTATGTGATTATTTTTATTTAAATGCAATCAATTTTTATAATAAAATAACTTTTAAAAAAGCATTATTTGAGATTGCTTATTAAATTAATTATTAGATTTCTTATTTATGTTTTCATATTATACTGATTTAAAATTAAAATGCTGTCTAGGAATAATAAATGACGCATAATCCATAATATCCTATAATCCACAATATTCCGTAATCCGCACATCCTTTGGTCCCAGTATGTGCGGATATGGAACTTTGACTGTAAACTTTACATTGAATTTTCTTTAACAATACATAAAAGTACTGTCAGACTACAAAGGTTTAATGATTAAATCAAAAAATTGATTTATAATTATTAAATCCTTCATCTATTTCTTTAAAACATAGATGGCAGCGCCATTAAATTGAATTTTAAAATTATTTCACTTAGAAGGTACTTCTTTTTAATCAATTTAGAAATATAGCCAAAACTATTATAATTATTTTGTGGATAAAATTTGCATACACTCACAAACATTTGCTTGTATTACATTATAACAGCGAGAAAGACTGGACATAGATCATTCAAAAGTTAGCTTTGAGTTAAACTCTATAAAACAATATACTCTCAGAAGATTAACAATTATATATTGGTGCCAAATTTGGTGACATTGTTTCACTTGATGTCAAACCTTATTGGCATTTTTAATCCTGAAAATAAATTAAAATGCCAAATCTGGTAAAATGTTGCCAGCTTTCAAATTTTGATTGCTGACAACACTTCAATAACTTAATATCTGCTTCGATCTTTTTTTCCACTAAAATACAATGACTCATACTGACACCAAACTGACTAAATCATCAAATTTTCCCAACTGTGTTACCTATCCCAATGATCTTCTCGTACCTCAAAATAGTATGACACAAAATTAAGTCAAGACATTATCAGAGATGTTTTTTGAGATAAAACTTGCAAACACACAAGATATGGTCATATTATGATTTATAAATAACCTCTCTTGGCGACCAGTTTGGTTTTCTTTAAATGCATGCTAAGCACTGCATCACGGTACTTTCATACCTAAATTAATTTATATTTTACTTGCTCAGACCTTGACCAAACCAGAAGATTCTGACAGAGAAATCAAGAATTTAATATTTGGTACTACTGGATTACATCGTCGATATAACAAAAACTATCGCCAAACTATAAGATAAAATGTCAAGACCATAAATGTCACGTTCACTTTATGTTTGTTGCATCATTAAGTGATTTTTAAGTCAATGTTTTATTTGTATTTTTATCAATATTTTGTTAGTACAATTTTTTCTACAGTTGTGCAGATAAAAAAGGTATTAATTTGTATAATGTGGCTAGCAGTTTTGCGATTTATATAATCTGGCGAAATTAGTCGATGGGATCAAATCTGACCAGTATTTTTATGTTAGATAGGCGTGGGGAATAAATCACCAGGCATTATTCCTGTCGTATTTTATTCATATTACATTATTTTTTTTAATGTAACCCTTTCACTTTTTTGTTATTTTAAATGTAAGACGTACATTTAAAACTGAAATATTTAAAATCCATGGATTTTGCTTGATTGATGATTTATTCCCGGCATTTATTAAAGTAGCAAAATGTTGCTGGATGTGTAAAAAAAGAAAAGTGGTCAGCCTGGAACTATTGATGATAGTCACATGATTAGGCTATTATTATAGAGATGCTATTAGGCATTATTGCCATGTCATAAAACATTTTTTGTATTTGATGATGTAGGAAAACGAACAAGAAGTAAAAGAAACAAGATATTTGAAACAAAATGCTTGTCTGATTAGATTATAAAATTATTATTTATGAATTTAGTAAACAAGTCGTTTCAATATTCAAATAATTATTCATATAATTTTAGGAAAATTCTTAGCTCATGATGGATGCAAAGAATACATGATAATAAGACATGCTTCATCTAAATACTTTGAAAGTCTTTAAAAAAAAAAAAAATTAAAAAATAAGATTTTTTTTTCACAAAAAGTATTTTTAGCATATATTTTTTCTATTTTTAAAAGGGTTATTTCCGATCGCGTAACATATTGCGATACAATTTATACATTTCAGGTCAGATTAAATTTTAAATTTAGAGTAAAGTTAATTTACAGTAGCATAAAAAATTAAAAACTATCAAAAAGTTTTATTGAAAACTAATGAACAGGTTTAGAGTTATAAATATATGTAGGAAGTTGCACCATAAAATTTAACTACTAATAACACATTGCTCAGTGGTGCACAAAACAGGAATTTTAATACACATTTGTATAATTAAAATAAAATAAAACTTTCAACGTTTCGCACCGTCTTCTGCGGGCGTCTTCAGGAAAATATGATGATGGAAGGACTACGTTTGCATCTTGATCGAGAGATAATATTTCTAATAAATTAAAATCTAAATGAATTAAAATTTAAAAAAATGTTGCCACTTACACGTGAGTAAAAATTAAAATATTGCAAGGAAATAAAAATTTTAAGATTTTATGATGTTATGCCAGATTTTTGGTACATTGCAGGATAAATTATCATTACAAGGTTTATTTTCTCGTGCTATGATTTTGATAGATTCTCTTATTTTACTTTGAACTGGGTTATTGCATGGAACTATGATTTTGGCCTCCTCAAAATTAATATCTTAATAATCTTAAAAAGATCTACATTGGGATGACTACGCGGAAACTTTTAATTAGAATTAAAGAACATCGCAGAGATATAAAACAATATAAACAGAATACTGCCCTTGCTCGCTTCGATATCCCCATCACTTTATCTAATAATCTTAAAAAAGTCTACATAGGCATGACTACTCGGAAACTTTTAATTAGAATTAAAAAACATCGCAGAGATATAAAACAATATAAACAGAATACTGCCCTTGCTCGCTTCTACTTGGCGAACAAGGGTTGCCATATTAATTTTGAGGAGGCCAAAATCATAGTTCCATGCAATAACCCAGTTCAAAGTAAAATAAGAGAATCTATCGAAATCATAGCACGAGAAAATAAACCATGTAATGATAATTTATCCTATAATATACCAAAAATCTGGCATAACATCATATAATCTTAAAATTTTTATTTCCTTGCAATATTTTAGTTTTTATTCACGTGTAAGTGGCAACATTTTTTAAAATTTTAATTCATTTAGATTTTAATTTAGTAGAAATATAATCTCTTGATCAAGATGCAAACGTAGTCCCTCCATTTCATATTTTCCTGAAGACGGTGCGAAACGTTGAAAGTTTTATTTTATTTTAATTATACAAATGTGTATTAAAATTTCTGTTTTGTGCACCACTGAGCAATGTGTTATTAGTAGGTTTAGAGTTATTTGTTTTTTTTTTATAAAAATGATAACTGTAACAATTGTGGAAAAATTTTACAATTTTTTATTTTATGACAAAATGCTAAGCCAAAAAAAGATGTGATAACAGTAAATGCAACGACATATATAGGGTTCATACTCAGATTTAACGTAATAAAAATACAAGAGATTTTCAAGAAGTATCTATTTATTATGAGACAAATGGTTTTTTTTTAAATAATGGTTATCAGATAATTCTTTGGAAAAATCTTGCATAAACAAAATATTTTCTCCAGTATGAATCATGAGAGTCCTTCTAATTGCAAATGTCAAGAAAATTCTCTGGAACACATTTCAGAAGCACAAGGAATTTACCCTGTATGTGTCAAGAGATGCCGTCTTAGATGAGTACTTCGAGAAAATTTCTTGGAACATAATTCACAAGCGAAAGGTTTTTGTCCTGTATGTGTCAAGAAATGGGTTTTTAGATGACTATTCTGAGAAAATCTCTTAGAACATAATTCACAAACAAACGGTTTTTCCCCTGTATGCGTCAAGAGATGGGTTCTTAGATGACTATTCACAAAAAATCTTTTGGAACATACTTCACAAGCAAAACGTTTTTCTCCTGTATGAGTCAAGATATGTTTTCTCAAAGTACTTTTATCAGAAAATCCTTTAAAGCATATGTCACAAATAAAAGGTTTTTCTCCAGTATGTGTCAAGAGATGAGTTCTTAAATGACCATTTTGAGAAAAACCTTTGGAACATATTTTACAAACAAAAGGTTTTTCTCCTGTATGTGACAAGAGATGTTTTCTCAAAGTACTGTTATCATGAAATCCCTTTGAACATATTTCACAAACTAATGTTTTTTCTCCTGTGTGAATGTCTTTTAGATGTCTTCTCAGATAATTGTTCTTAGAGAATATTTTCAAACATACCTCACAAATAAAACGTTTTTCTCCTGTATCAGTGGACGAATGTTTTTCTTTATCCCGATTGTGAGGAAAAATGTGCTGTTCACTGGAGCAAGAATTTTCTTCTGCAACCGATGACATTTTTCATGCGAAAAAGCTTTGTTTCCGATGGTGACAGAAATTTCTTCAAAGAATCAGCAATTATCAGATTGTTGCCATTTTGGTCTAAGGAAATTACTTATTGAACTTCAGCAGAAAAGTTGTATCTACCTTTGAATCTGAAAACAGAAAGAAAGATATAATAAATAAGACATTTTTAAACAAACGGCACTAAATTTTAACTCTGAATTAAATAGTCGATTTTACAAATTTCATTTCTTCAAATGGCACAAAATTCACTCATTTAATTACCATGTTATACACTCTTAGACAGTGTGACTTGACTCGAGTGTAGATACATACGTGTCTATAAGTAAAAATATTGATTGTGTATGGACCTACATCCTTATCCAGAGGTAATGAGATAGGGGGCTGAACATATATAATGTTTTCATTGAGGGGGTGTCTTAAAATTAATAGCTCGAAACCCCGTCATTTCTCTATCTTGAAATTTTGCATATTTGTAGCTAAAAAGTCAAAGATTAAAAATTTTATTTTTGAAAAAATTAAAATTGTGTTCTTAAAAATTTTAAATTAAAAAAATTAGTCAAAAAAAAATAATTTACTCAAAATAGTTACTGTTGCATATCATACTGAAGCCCATAAAAAAAGCTTTCAAATGAGATATCAGGCATCAACTGCAATAATGCTTCCAAAAAAGTGACAAAAAGACCAAAAATATTGTCTAAGACACTTTTTTATGGGAGAGATTTCTGTGGTCTGGAAAGGGAGAATTTTTCTTTTTCACCACAGCGCGAAATCTTACATTTTCAGTCATCTCAATGATCTGTGGAGATTAACCTCCCCCCAGGCCACCCACCACTAAACTCTACATTAAAATGTTAAAATGTTCAGCAAATACTTGCCTTCATCTAACAATTCATTCTAAACTCCATGGATGTCATATGACAATACATAATTACAAACTTTATCTTATAAAAAATATATTACAAAAGATTACTTTATAATGGCTTCTCGGTAATTACTTGTACAGAAAATAATTTTGGATTAAATTTTATTTCTTTAATGTGAGTTTGAGCTAATTTCTCTAATGCAGTACAGGGTAAATTTAATCTAAGATCTACTTCATGCCTCTTTATCAACTTTATAGTACCTTAAATCAACCCCAAACTGCAAAGCAAGATTAGCCCAAAACCAGCCAATAAAAATAAAATTAATTAAATCCAAAATTATTTTCTATACAAATAACTACAAGAATCCATTATAAGCAATTTCTAAAATAGATAGTTTGTAACAACGCATTCATGGAGTTTAGAAGAAGTTTTCAGATAATAGATGAAAGCATGTTTTTCATGTCCATTTGAATATCTTTTTTTGATATCTTGTCTTTCATACCACACTATCTAGAATGGTCTGTTTTGAACGATTCTTGTGTATGCATAAATAGACATGGCAATCTGTATTGTTTTGAAGTTTAATAGATTTTTAATACATTTTTGTATTATGCATACATTTTGCACATGCATGCATGCAATTGTTAGTTATTTGGGATATTTTATTTGGGCTTTCTCCCTTTTCTATAATTTTAGAAACAAAAATAAATACCTAAAAAGATAATTTTTTTTTAAATCTACTCTTGTAGGATCATAAGCAAGAAAATCATTATAAAGTTTAAATAATGAATTTTCCTAAATGTGCAAATTGCTTGTTGGAACAGTGTTCTCATGTTTTCTTGGCTCGTATTAATAGAGTTCGATGTTGTCACACATGACTTTTTGTAAGAGAATATCAACAATTATGGATGTTGATAAAATCTGAATTAAAATTGTTGGTTTTAGTGGCACTTTTTTACTAAAAGTGGGAAACCAATTTCCACATCTCTCTTACTTTTGTAAAAAAAAGTGACTTTTAACTTTCAACAAAAAATAGTGACTAACAATGAAATTTTTAAAAAAAAAAATGACTAAAAGTACGAAAAGTGACTAACATGTATTCCTGAACTCTCTGATCCAATTTGTTAAAGAATTGTAAAGAATTTTGTGATAGTGATTTTGATTCAATTTGGCACTTTTGGCAATAATATTTAAAATTCTGTTAAAAAAATCTACTAAGGAAAAAAAATTCAAATTTTCATACATTCCATGGATACAAGCTATAAACTAAATACTATAGAAATCTGAGATGCCAAGCTGTAAATATTATTATTATTTTTGTTGTTGTTGATTTGACATGAAATGACCCAATATCAATAAAACCTCCATCAACTTTTAGCTTAGGTTGCACCAGAACTCGATATTGCACCCTGAAACAGTTTCATTTCTATCTCCTTCACTGGAGCTACCTGTCTAAAACTTAAATACTGAAACTGCCATTTCTTTCTCCTGTGAATAGAGTCAAAGATCTATAATCTGCACAAGTTAAGGCCAAAGGTTGTGCGGATAATGGAATATTGTGGATTCTAGAGTACAGTCAAAGATCAATAATTCGTGCACCCATAATCCGCAATTCCCTATAATTCGCATTACTTTACGAATATAAACAGTGAAAAAAATTTTTTAAAAAATTTACAAATTTGTGATCCAAAAATGATTTTTTAAAACAAATAATAAAAAAATTGAAAGAAAATCATAAAAAAAACATTCATTTTTTGAATAGAACTCTTTTATTTTATTACTAGTAAAAAATGGATTGCAGCATTACGGAACATATGCACTTATTTAAATGCACGTATATATAAATTTTTTAATAAAAAAATTTTAGACACAATGTGTGAGGATTATAGAACTTCGACTGTACTCCATGAAACTTGCCATATAAAGGTACATTACTAATTCGCATGAAAATCATAAAATAAGGAAGTTTCATTTCTGATTTAGCCTGAATTAATAGCCAAAAACATTCAATATATAAAAATATCTGAAGTGAATATTTCATTGTTTACATCTGTAAATTTTGAGCGGACTTTAGAGTTGCAGATTTTAGGGTTTCGGATTTGAGGGAGTCTACAGTATAACTAAAACTTGGATTTTTAAAAATTATTATTAGAATAGCATATTTTAGTCATACTGAAATAATAGGATAACTTTTTCAATAATATGTCATCGTTATGGGAACCTAGAATAATGACTCATCATGGGATGCAATATAATTTATCAGGACAGTGCTTAATAAAATAACTACCATGGCAATCTAGAATCATTACCAATCAAGGATATGATTAAATTTATTATATATGATAGACTTAATAGAATAACTATCACTGCAACTTAAAATCATTACCTATCATGGGATACAATTGAATTATGTATGAAAGGATTTAAAAGAATAACCACCATGGCAATCTAGAATCATAACCTATCATAGGATATCACTGAATTAATAATGTATGATATGATTTAACAGAATAATCACCATGCCAATCTAGAATCAATGCCTATCATGGGAATCATTGATTTAATTTATGCATGATAGGATTTAATAGAATAACCACCATGGCAATCTAGAATTATTATATATCATTGATTTATCTATGTATGATAGGATTTAACAGAAGAACCAACATAGTAACCTAGAATCATTACCTATCATGGGATACTATTGAATTATCTATGTATGGTAAGATTTAATAGAATAACCACCATGACAATCCTGAATCATTTCCTAATATGATATATCATTGAATTAATTACATGTGATAGGATTTAATAGAATATCGACCATGGTAACTTAGAATCATCAACTATCTGATATCACTGAATTACCTATGTATGATAGGATTCAACAGAATAACCACTATAACAATCTAGAATCATTACCTAACATGCAATATCATTGAATTATTTGCGTTTGATAGGATATAATAGAATAATCACCATGGCTAACTAAAATCATTAACTATAGTTGTGCATCATTGAATTAAATTTAAGGATTTAATAGAATGAATAAAATGTCTATGAATATCTTTTTAAATCTTGACTTAATTTTCATAAAATTTGAAAAGATTTCACAAAACTCTGCAATGAATATACTAATTAAATTTCAAACCATTCGGTTGGGTTTTTCCTGTGCTATTATATGCATACAGACAAACCAGATTATGACTATGGTTGCTATGTATTTATGTAATTAAAAATGCACCTAAAAACATACCCTGCCACAAAAAAAGACTACAACATTGAATAATATTATCAAAATCAGTCGCAATCTTTTGTAATCAGATTGCCATTAATTTCTCTTTTGCTGGGTATTTTTTGGGATACCAAGCCCGTGGTCACTATATTGTCATACCAGCTGACAATTATGTAAGATCTATTAAACATTTTTGAAAGAGTTTATGCATAAAAGTTAAGTAAAAAATGTCACCGCTATCCAGATTGCATAATGTTTAGAAGTAAAGTTTTCTTTTTAGACACTATAAGCATATTGCTTTAAATATACTATAACATAATTTATATGTTTTTTGCATTTAATATTTTAATAATTTGAAAGTTTTTTTTTTTTAATTCCGGTGTAAATATATTTTTCAATTTTAAAAGTATTTGGATGCATTTAACTAGGCATTGTAAAAACTGAGATTAAAAATTTTTATTCAAAACTATAAATTAAACATCTATTCAGATAATTTAAAGAGAAAAAAAATGGAAAACTTTTAAAAAATCAGACTAATTTAATACTTACGACTAATTTAACAGGATACTGCATGGCACAATGTAAGTATATGGGAGCAAGAGATGGTTAAATTATTAGGAATATTTTTTTTCAACCCCCTAGTATAAAATAAAGTATCCTAACGTGCTATTGCTAGAAATAGTGTGCAAAGTAATTCCATTTGTAAAATGCTGAAATAATTAATTTAAAACAGAATTTACAAGCGATTTAATTAGAAAGTAAATGCTTGCTTTCATGTACATTCTAAAAAAAAATTACAAAAGAGGAACGGGCAGCATTTTGTCAACTTGGAATTAAAATATAGTGTTTTCACTGAGGAAACAATGTTTCTGAAAGATTGACTAATAAACTTAGCGATACTATTTACTAAATCTGTAAAAAGTACTTGTGATTTTTTTTTACATTTGCATATTTCTTTTGAAACATAAAATATTTTTTTTCAAAAATATAAAAAAAAGTTTGGCGTTTCTTTGTAATAATTGTATACATTAATTTTCTTTATTACAGATTCATAGTAACTGATTCGTCATCTAATCAGCTGTTTTACTTGTAACTTATTGCTGTAATCGGATTAAAAACTTGATTAAAGTTATGTTTAATTTTATGTTGTTGTTTTTTTTTACTAAATTTTAATTTTTAAAAGCTTTCTTTACTATAATTTACTATTTAATGCACTTTTTTATTTCAGTACAAATAATTTCTTACCCTAAAACACAATGCTAATTGTTTTTTAAAACACAAGTTATTTTTAAAAATCAGGAGCTAAATATTTGCATCTCACAGATGGCATTCATTGTTCAGTAATCAGCTGCTTTAGAGTCCATCTTCTTATGCGAGTGGAATCTTATTATTTCTTCTTTTGAGAGTATAAATAACTTTGTCAGTACGATTGTTTTCATATCTTCACAAGGGTCAATTCAAGAAAAATTTGGGGACCATTTAGAATCACTTTTCCAAATTCCTCTTAGTAAAACAGCCACTTCTCAAAATTCGTCTTAAAAATGAGGCCCCATCACTAAATTCCTTTTAATAATATTTTATTACCTTCACAAAATTTCGCCTAATAACATAAGCCTCTTCACAAAATTCCTCTTAACAAAATAGGCCTCTTTACAAAATTCCTTCTTTTAAAATAAGCCCCTTCAAAAACAGTTATCTTAATAAAATAACCCCCTTCACAAAAGTCCTCTTAATAAAAAGATTCCTTTACAAAAACCTTCTTAACAAAATAGACCCCTTCACAAATTTTCTCTTAATAAAATAGAACCTTCACAAAATTCTATCTTACAAAATAAGCCCCATCAAAAAAGTCATCTTAATAAAATAAGCCCCTTCACATAAATCCTCTTAATAAAAAGATTCCTTTACAAAATCTTCTTAACAAAAAAGGCTCTTTCACAAATTTTCTCTTAATAAAATAGAACCTTCACAAAATTCCTTCTTACAAAATAGGCCCATTCACAAAATTCTGATTAATAAAACAGGCTTCTTTACAAAATTCCGATAAATAAACTAATTCATAAATCTCCTCTTAATAAAACAAACCCCTTCACAAAATTCCATTCCATAAAAACATTCTTCATAAATTATTTTTATCTTGTTAAGTTTTAAAGTATATAATTTTAAAACAAAGCAAGTTCACCAAAACAGAATATAAAGTTTTGCAAGAGAATTTAAATAAATTGTACTCAATAAATGCATGAATCTGAATTTGAATAACGGGATTTTATTTTTCATTACTATAATTTATTTTTCAGAAGTACATTTTATACTTTTTGTAAAATGGGCCCAAATGAAAACAGACCTGGATCAACCCATGATTCTAAATTTACTGGTGTTATAATTTCAATCAGTTTTTTTTTTTTTTTTTTTTTTTTTTTGGCTCAAACTTATGAGACAACCTTAGTAACTTTATTTCAATGATAGGCGATAATGAGATGTTTTTATTGATTTTTTTTTTTTTTATTGTATAGATGTTTCAATGTCTTTTGACTGCGTAAAATTTTTCTCGATGACTCCACTTTTGCAAATTGTTCTTATTTCATTTTATATTGGTGATACATAGCCGATGAAATGGAATAAGACAGTGTTAATAAGGACTAGGTAGTTTCTCATCCATGGACCCCTAAATATTATAAAAATTCTCAAATCTCATTGTTTTTATCTATAATAATAAGTGGTTTTTTTACATTAAAAATTGTATAGAAAAAGCATTAAGTGCTATATGAGAAAAATGGAGATTTTTGAATAAGAAAAATAAGTGTTTTTAATTTTTTTAAAATTAATTTTTAAAATTAATGATAAATTAACATTTCAGTTATCTTTTTCATGAGAAAGAGTAATTGTCATGAATTTCATTGACATGTGTAATTCTAAAGATTGTTTTCATACTTATGTCATTTAATATGTTTGAGGTATGCTGATACTCCATACCCATTCTGATGTTACATTTCATGGCACCCATCTTACTGGATTAAAATACAGTCAAGGATCGATAATCCACGCACCCATAATCCACAATTTTCTATAATTTGCGTTACTTTATGAATGTAAACAATGAAATAAATAATAATAGGTTGTTGCCTGGTGCAATATGATAAAGTTAAAATTATAATTCGCATATTCTGGTGTTCTAACGTTGAAAATAATTTTAACTTTATAATGAAATAAATAGTTAAGAAAATTTACAAATTCATGATCCAAAATTTTTTTTAAACAAATAATAAAATTTTTAAAAAAAAATCATAATAAAACATCTACTTTAAAAAAAATATAATCCTTTTATATTATTAACAGGGTAACATCCCCAGTAATTGGCATGCACCAAAGATTGGCGCATCCTAAAAATATGTCCTAAAATAAGATTTATATCCAGTCTTTAAAAAATGTAAGACCATACACAAGTTATATACTTATTTATTTTAAAGATTATAACTCTTATTTATGCTACTAGATGACAATAATGTCTAGGAAAGAGAACCAATTATGGTTTGCTCAAATTAGCCATTTTTGTTGCGAATGCTTCTTTTCTGGCTTAAGAAAGGCATGCTTTTCAATTCATTATTATCTGATTTATAATGTATTTTAAATTTTAATCAACAATAGTTTTGTTTAGATGAAAAGGATTACTTTAATTGTATAAAAGTATTTTTGACACAAATATTTGGATTTCTGAATTAATAGTAGATGCCAATTAATGGTGCTTCAATTTTGCTGGTTCCAAGTAATTGGCACCTATTCCAATTACTAGGAAATAGCAAGATTTGAGTAAACCACTTATTTTGGCAGTACTTTTAAAGTTTTAGACTAAATTTATTTATCAGTTGTTTTTATTTGAAAATATGAAATATTATCAGTAATTGGAATCCATTAAAGCTTTGTATGTCAATCACTGGAGAAAGCATGACAATTACTGGGTATTAAAATAAATATATTGTATTGTTTTAAAATGTTCACATTTCAGACTAATATGCTGATTTTTTTCTCTCAAAAACCTGAAGTATGGCATCTTCATCTATAGTAAATTCATTTAAAGCGATTAAACCCAATGCAAAATATAAAGTTTTTTTTTAATGTATAAAGATGTGCCAATTACTGGATCACAAGGTGTCATACATTGGTGCTCTAGGTGACAATTACTGGTGATTACAGCTACTTTTTATAAATGTATTTTTAAAAAAATATTTTTTGGAAAATTTTTGCTTTTAGTGGGCAAAATAGATGCACAGTAGGGTGGAGCGAAAAAAAATTTTTTTTTGAAAATCAAAAACGGGTAGGTGCCAAAAGTTGCCTTTATACTAATACATCAACTGCGCGAAATTTTACTGCTGAAAAAAATGGCTTGAGTCTGCGCTTTTACTCCAAAAATCGAAATTTAGGGTAAAATTTGTCACTTTTTGACATTTTTTCAAAAAAATTAAAAACTTTCTACAGGGTTTGTTAGTATTTAAATGTGTTGCTTAGACCTTTATATTTATCTGCTTAACATAGATATAAATAATTTAAACTATAAAACACTATCTGTAGTCTGTATAATTAAAGCAAATCTGACAACTTTTTGTGAAAAATCAGCGTTAACCTCTCTATTGGAGCATACAACGAAATGTTGTTTTGAATGCATTTCTTACCTAGCTGCTTTCAAAACTACTGTGTATATAACTCATAGAGGTGGTTGCATTATCCCACCTGTCTCAACCACCCAATCATCTGGGCCCAGTGTTTTATTTATGTATTGAATTGTTATTTTTTTTCTCGAAGACAAGTATAAGTTTTCTATATATCAAAGTAATTTATCTCTTCTTTGTATTCACTGACTTTGGATGATTTGGATCATGATGTTGTGACCTGCTGCACGTATATTTTTATACCATGTATAACAGAAGAGAAGCTGAGTAATGTATTGGGTTTTGGGTACGTTCTAATTGAACCTATTCAGCATTCTATTATCTTCATTAAAATTTCATGCAATTAGTACATTATGATTGGAAGTTCTGTTATCACAACATTCTTTCAATCAATTACATTTTATATGCAATGATTTGCCTAATAATTGATTGTATGAATTCAATTTCTAGTATGTCATCATTTATTGAACCTATTACATTGAATATATGCTGAAAAGCTAGCTGTTTAATATTATGACGATCGTCACAAAGGATTGCAAACAAAATTTACGTGTAAAACAACAATATTTCTAAAGAAGTTTTAGCATGCTTTATGTCGTTTCCTGTGTTGTTCCATAGTCTAGTGATTTCTAATAAGATTTTAGATCTATTATTCATGTGTGTTGTACATTTGGTATAAAACATCCCGCGGTTCAAACTTGGATAATATATTTTGTGAGTGAACATATAGATGCTGATTGCCAATCTGTGCTTATATAAAGCGGAAAATTTTATTAACTTTATGAGCTGTCTTTTGTGTGAGATGTTTTCTAAATTTCTATTCCCCATTCATTCTGAGAAATAGCTTTCCTTATGAATTAGCTTTGCAATCTCCGACAGAAATTTCTAGTCTGTTCTGAGTATCTTTTTCTCAATTTGAGAAAATAATTTTTCAAAATTATTCTCTATTTTATAAAAAAAAAAAAAAAAAAAAAAAAAAAAAAAAAAAAAAAAATGCAATAGGAAGTGAATAGTACGTTGACAAATATTTTCCTTATTGATTCAGTGAATCCATGTAGCTTAGAACGTTTTATATCGGCTTCTCTAATAATTGACGCAGAGGAAATTCACTGGAGTTGAAGTAGCGAATGATTCAATATTATACACAATTCTAAGCTTACCCCATGCAAAATGGCTCACAGTGACAAATAAAATTCTCCTAATTTTAAATGAGCACTTATAGTCGATTAGAATCCGTACATTCCCTCATAAAGTACTATGCATTATGTTTATGCCCAGGACATTTCACCATCAAATGTTGTCCATTCATAAAAAGGGGATCTAAAAGTTAATAGGAAATTACCTGGATATGAAAACACTTAGAAAACGGCATAAAACTAATGCAAAAAAATGGTTATTTACAACAGTGGTTGCTTTACACATGGAGAATAAATTTTCATTGCAATTCTGTCTGACGATCACCATCACATTAAACAGCTCGCTTCTCAACGTATAAAAAATGCAAAAGTAGAATAAATGATGGCATACTTATAGTTGAAATATCTGAAATCATCTTTGAAGCAAATCATTACGTAAAAAAAATACAATTGACTGAAGAAATGTTGTGGTAACAGAACTTCCAATCACTATTCATCAACTGAATGTAAGTTTGATAAATATAATAGATGGCCGAATAGATCCCTTTAATAATATTCCCGTGCATTACTCTGCTTGTCATTTTTTTGTATAAACTGTAAAAATATACATGAAGATAGTTACAGCAGCATGTGGATGCAAAGAACAGATGAACAAGGTGGAAATATCGAAAACATGCCAAATTTTTATAAAGAAAATCACAAATCAATGTATAAATAAAACACTGTACTAAGATGATTGAATAGTTGGGCCGGGTGGTATAGGAAATATAGCCACCTCCATGACGCATGTCCAAGGTAGTTTTGAAAACAAAAGCTGTATTAAAAACAACAATTCATCGTATGACCCAATAGAGTGGTAATACTGTTTTCTTACTAAAAGTTGTCTGTCTTGCTCCAGCTATAGGGAATAAACATATTGTTTTATAGTTTAAATATGTTAAGCAGATAAATATAAAGGTCTAAGCAACACTTTTAAATACTAACCAACTCTGTAGGATTTTTTCAATTTTTTTGAAAAAATGTCAAAAAATGACAAATTTTACCCAAAATTTCGATTTTTGGAGCAAAAGCGCAGACTCAAGCCATTTTTTTTCAGCGGTAAAATTTCACGCAGTCGATGTACTACTATAAAGGCAACTTTTGGCACCTACCCGTTTTTGATTTTCAAAAAAAAAATTCTTTTTGCTCCAACCTAATGCACAGATATGCATTCTTTGATTTAAAAATATTTGCAAGTAAATATTTTATTTCTTGGTAATGAAAATTGAAGAAAGTTTAAAGAACCCAATTTGTGTGGATTATAGAACTTTGATTGTAATCTTGTCAAGATTATGCTATAACAATGGTTCCCAACCTTTATTGGTACATGACCCACCTTTAAGTAAAAAAAAAAAAAAAATTGCTACCCACCAATTATAAGAGTGTATGTCAGAATGGAAATTGTTGCATGCCCTATGAAAGCCTTCAACTATCTTATCGTACAAAAAATGACAAATATTGATACATAGAATACACTATCGACAGAAAGAAGAATTGGTAATCCCAATCTGTATAAATGAAATAATAATTAAAACAAAACACAAAGTTATAAAATTAGTAAAAGATATGTTTAATTGTTATCAAAACATAACTTTATAATCAGTGAAATTTTTGGTGTTGCCGATAAATGAGGGGATCTATATCAGTGATAAAAATGTATAATTTAAACCTTAAGTTGCTGATTACATGTGTAACACGCGCTTTCCAAAGGAATAAAAGAAAAAAAAAATAGACTCACGCGTCACGTGACCTGAGTTTTGCTAAATTAAAAAAAAATGTAGTTGTAATATTTCTCGTTTAAAAGAAATCTGGCAACACTAGTTCTATTGAAAAATGTTCTTTTCTTAGTGATATTGGAATGTTGGTTGTGAATTGTGATTTTATCTTGTGATGGTGGCGTGCGCCAGAATTATGTAAAAGCTTTATTTGTATATAATGTGTGTACGTTAGTGTTATGTTTGTAAGTGTCGTCTTTTCAAGTAATAAAAAGTTTATAAAGAAGAATGCAACCCCGAGATATTTATTAAGATAAGGTATCACTTCTTTCTTCTCTTCTACATTTGTAAGACGACTTCTTACAAAATGGCTACCCAACTTCGGGCTACGAATCAATTCCAAAGTATTCAGCAATCTTAGTTCCAGAAAAGTTCTTTGATAATGAAATATGATTAATAAGAATGAAAAAAAAAATGGCTCGAGCGGTCGTGCTCGTCTTTTTGTGAAGTATATTTTAAATGATTAACATAGTAAGTTTGTTTCGTTGATGTGAAATCATTCGATTGTGAAATATGTACGAAATAAAAATGCATGCATGTTTAATGCAAGAAAATGGCACGAGCAGTCGTTGCTCGTTTGTTTGTGAAATGTGTTCTTCAAAGCTTGCATGTTCTGTGCCTTTAAAGTTCTCGTTCTTCGTTTGTGAAAAAATTTCTACGGAATAATCTTATGCCAAGCGCCATTTTCATTTGTTTGTGATATATGTTCTACGGACTGAATTTGTTTAATTTTCTGCTTCAGTCATCGTCGTTTCATCTTATATGTGTTTATTTTGGAACATTTTAAAGTTTGATACTTTTGTCATATATTTTCAATAAGTAAGCCAAGTTTTAAAGTATCTATAATTCTTTTCGCAAGTTACCACATTTTACCTGTCTATAACATTTTGCATACCACATATTAGTTTTAATTTATTGATTACTTTACAATTTATTTATGTATTGTGTAATTCCCCTTCCCTCCCCATGCTTATATTTTTTATTCTTTTGTTTATTTTCATTCTCTGCATGCATGTTTAATTTTTATCTTGATTAAATAACAACTTTTCTTACTTCGAATTAAAAAAAAAAAAAAAAAAAAAAGTTGAGAAATAATGAAATAAGTAATTATTTGTGTTGATATTATTTTTCTTTTCTTTTTACAAAAAGGGAAATAAGTTGAGAATGAAAAAAATATATTAAAATACATTGATACCATCAATACAAGTGTCATACGGTATGTGTTTATTAATTATTTTTTTGTTGGTTTTGTTGTTGGTTTCGCAAGGTAACAGAATTTAATTAGAAATTTTATTTGAGTGTTCTATTTTTAGTTGTTTTAAAAATTTAATTTAGAGTTCTTGATATATTGTGAAATAGCATTGAATACGATTTTTAAAACAGATTGAGTAAGTTTTTGCATTTATTTATTTATTTATTTTTATGAAATAAGATTTTCTTTTCTTTTAAAGTTATATTGAAAAAAACTATATTACGTAGTCTTGTCTTGATAATATGATAATAATATTGCTTGACATTTTAATTATTCAGATATGTTTTGACTTATTTAGAACATTGTTTATGAATGTTGCCAACAATTCAGTACTAGTTTTATATCAGTTAAAATAATGTTTTGATTAAATGACACGTAATTTAAAGTATATTTTCTTAAAAAAAATAATAAAGTTTAAATTTTAAAGATACTTTTATGAAGTTTTATGAAGTTTAATTATTTTAAAAGTATATTTTGCTAACGTTAAAGTTCACTGTTTTGTTTTATTAATGTCTTGTTTATATGAGTTGTAAAGCAAAGCTCACGTCCGGGGAACAATTTATTTAAACGAATTTTTAGCATTAGTGGGTATATATCTTGTTGTTTGCTAAATTTACAAATGTCCGACCTCAACAAAGCACGAAAAGAAGACCTATTTCAGGTCGCTTTAGAAATGAATTTAGATGTACAACCCTCTATGACTGTTGTCACATTGCGTGATAAGATTAAATCCTCTCCCTCGTACGAAGTTGATTTCGTAAATTCGTTAGTCAGAAACCAAATTGCGACTCGCGAGGAAGAACAATGTAGACGAGACTTAGAAGAAAAACAAAAAGCAGCTGAGTTAGAACAGCGTAAATTAGAAGAGAAGCGTCGTTCGGAAGAACTGGAATTAAAAAAGTTTGAGATGAATTTTGAGCTTGAGAAGCTTAAGTTACAGGCTCAGAGCCAAAGTGTTTCCAGTGGAGCGGTAGGTGGTAATGCGGCAGGGATAATGTCTCATCCAGAGAGTAAAATAGATATCCAGAAGCTGTTGCCTACATTTAAGCCAGAGACAGATGATGTAACATTGTTTTTGGTGCTCCTGGAATGACAGTTAAAGCTTTCGAAGGTACCAGAACACCTCTGGGTTTCTTATTTACTAAGTGTTGTACCCTCTTCTATATCTACGCTTATTGCTCGTGAAAAAGAAGAAAACGCTTCAGATTTTTCACATGTTAAAGGTCTACTTCTAAAAAGGTTTAAAATTAGCGCTGAAAGGTTTAGGCAGCTGTTTTTCACGCATTGCAAAGATAAAGAAATTACTTGGAGAGATTATTACTTCGAGTTACGTGCTTACTTTGAAAACTGGCTTAAAGAGTTAAATGTAACGTCTTTTGAAGCTCTTCAGGATCTGATCATAGCGGATCAGATGAAAAGGCGCGTGCCTGTTGAATGCAAACAACATATGTTAGATGATTGGGAACATTTAAATTCACCAGTCGCCCTTGCCGGAAAATTAGATGCGTATGATACTATCAGGTCTACGTTTTCTAAAAAAGATTCGGTTGTACCCCAGGAGAAAAAAGCGTATTTTCGCCGAGAAAATACATGGAAGCAGAGTAATCCTCCAAAAGAAGACAGATCTTCTCCTAAGGTTGCTAATAAACGTTTAGAATCCGATATATTTTGCTATGGTTGTGGCAAAGTGGGATTTATAAAGAAGAAATGCCCAAATTGTTCCCCTATGGTTAAAAAACAAACAGTGCAAGCTCATCGTCTTCAGCTATATAGTTTAAATACATCAGCAGTTTCAGCTCCAAATGTGCCTATTACGATCTGCAATAAGAAGGTGTTAGTCTGTGCAGATACAGGAGCCAATCGTTCTATTGCAGGAGAACGAATGTATAAATTATTTATGAAAACTGGTGTTGCAATGAAACCTCATACCCATGAAGTAACATTAGCTGATGGAACTACGATGGCTAGAAAAACTCTTTCTGCCACTGTGCGTGTAAAGATTGAAGGCCGAGTTTTCAAAACAGAGTTTATTGTATTACCAAATGCCAAAGGTAATAGAACACTTTTAGGAATGGACTTCCTGCGTAAAGCTAACATAGTGTTAGACATAGCTAACAAAAGATGGCATTTTAGTGATAAACCCCAGAAAAAGTTCTATTTTGTAGATGTACACGAAGAAGAAATAAGAATGTCTGCTGATGCGGTCGACATCAGTCCGTGTGCTTTACGTAAAGATGAAGAGAAAAATTTAAATTCCAATGAAAGGAAGAAACTTAAAGATATCCCGAAAAAGTATGAAAAATGTTTTCAACCAGGGGGAGCGAAGACCCCATATCTTAAACGTCCTGTAAATATTTCAGAAAGTGTGAAAGAGCGTATTCAAATGAAACGAGATCAGCGAAAGAGATATTACAATAAAAATCATAGACGAGTATATTTCAAGCCTGGTGAAAAAGTATGGATTAACCTACACTCAGTTAGCAATGCAGGTAGAAATAAAACATCAAAATTAATGCCTAAGAGAGATGGCCCATACATAATTTTGACTCAAAAGTCACTAGTGACATATGACATTGCTAGTCTAGAAAATCCTGCTGAACGAATTGGATCTTACCACGTTTCTGCCTTGTTGCCTTTCCAAGAATCTGAAACTATTCCAGTTGCACCCTTGAGAAAAAGAGGAAGACCAAAAAAGCATCCTGTTTCCTCACCGAGACGTAGATCGGAAACAGAGGGGGAGGATGTAACACGCGCTTTCCAAAGGAATAAAAGAAAAAAAAATAGACTCACGCGTCACGTGACCTGAGTTTTGCTAAATTAAAAAAAAATGTAGTTGTAATATTTCTCGTTTAAAAGAAATCTGGCAACACTAGTTCTATTGAAAAATGTTCTTTTCTTAGTGATATTGGAATGTTGGTTGTGAATTGTGATTTTATCTTGTGATGGTGGCGTGCGCCAGAATTATGTAAAAGCTTTATTTGTATATAATGTGTGTACGTTAGTGTTATGTTTGTAAGTGTCGTCTTTTCAAGTAATAAAAAGTTTATAAAGAAGAATGCAACCCCGAGATATTTATTAAGATAAGGTATCACTTCTTTCTTCTCTTCTACATTTGTAAGACGACTTCTTACAAAATGGCTACCCAACTTCGGGCTACGAATCAATTCCAAAGTATTCAGCAATCTTAGTTCCAGAAAAGTTCTTTGATAATGAAATATGATTAATAAGAATGAAAAAAAAAATGGCTCGAGCGGTCGTGCTCGTCTTTTTGTGAAGTATATTTTAAATGATTAACATAGTAAGTTTGTTTCGTTGATGTGAAATCATTCGATTGTGAAATATGTACGAAATAAAAATGCATGCATGTTTAATGCAAGAAAATGGCACGAGCAGTCGTTGCTCGTTTGTTTGTGAAATGTGTTCTTCAAAGCTTGCATGTTCTGTGCCTTTAAAGTTCTCGTTCTTCGTTTGTGAAAAAATTTCTACGGAATAATCTTATGCCAAGCGCCATTTTCATTTGTTTGTGATATATGTTCTACGGACTGAATTTGTTTAATTTTCTGCTTCAGTCATCGTCGTTTCATCTTATATGTGTTTATTTTGGAACATTTTAAAGTTTGATACTTTTGTCATATATTTTCAATAAGTAAGCCAAGTTTTAAAGTATCTATAATTCTTTTCGCAAGTTACCACATTTTACCTGTCTATAACATTTTGCATACCACATATTAGTTTTAATTTATTGATTACTTTACAATTTATTTATGTATTGTGTAATTCCCCTTCCCTCCCCATGCTTATATTTTTTATTCTTTTGTTTATTTTCATTCTCTGCATGCATGTTTAATTTTTATCTTGATTAAATAACAACTTTTCTTACTTCGAATTAAAAAAAAAAAAAAAAAAAAAAAGTTGAGAAATAATGAAATAAGTAATTATTTGTGTTGATATTATTTTTCTTTTCTTTTTACAAAAAGGGAAATAAGTTGAGAATGAAAAAAATATATTAAAATACATTGATACCATCAATACAAGTGTCATACGGTATGTGTTTATTAATTATTTTTTTGTTGGTTTTGTTGTTGGTTTCGCAAGGTAACAGAATTTAATTAGAAATTTTATTTGAGTGTTCTATTGTTAGTTGTTTTAAACATTTAATTTAGAGTTCTTGATATATTGTGAAATAGCATTGAATACGATTTTTAAAACAGATTGAGTAAGTTTTTGCATTTATTTATTTATTTATTTTTATGAAATAAGATTTTCTTTTCTTTTAAAGTTATATTGAAAAAAACTATATTACGTAGTCTTGTCTTGATAATATGATAATAATATTGCTTGACATTTTAATTATTCAGATATGTTTTGACTTATTTAGAACATTGTTTATGAATGTTGCCAACAATTCAGTACTAGTTTTATATCAGTTAAAATAATGTTTTGATTAAATGACACGTAATTTAAAGTATATTTTCTTAAAAAAAATAATAAAGTTTAAATTTTAAAGATACTTTTATGAAGTTTTATGAAGTTTAATTATTTTAAAAGTATATTTTGCTAACGTTAAAGTTCACTGTTTTGTTTTAGGCTGTGTCTATTCTTACGGCAGCCGTAAGAATATTATTCTCACGGCAGTCTACTGCACATGCGCAGTCAAGACTGCCGTAACGACTGCCGGAGATTCTAAAGAACGAATCTCCTTTTGAATGAATCTTCTGTCCGGCAATTGAGAATTGACTGCCGTAACTTGTAAACAAAAAAATCAAAACAATAATTATAGTGAATTATTTAAGTTTTTAGTGCTACATTTTTTTTTTCATGGTTGTATGTTGTTTGACGAAGTTTGCTCTAGAAATAGGAAATGATTTCAAAGGACTTTGATGTGATAAAGGACACAGATATTTTAAAAATCTAATTTTAATACAGATGCCAGCTGATACCACTTTTAGAAGCATATAATTATATTTATTGTGTGCTTTTGGGTGTGTATCTGCTAGTATTTAGGTGTGTGGATATTCCAAGCGCAAGCAAGTGAATCATGATGTTTTATGCGATATGTTTGAAAGTTTTCCTAAAGTAAACTTTATGCAGGTAAGGAATGAAAAATATTATTTGCTTATTTATTTTGATCCCACAACTTTTAATATTAACTTTTGTATTAATATTCACTGTAAATCTATTTCTTTTCTTTTCTTTTCTTTCTTTCTTTCTTTTTTTTTTTTTTTCTTTCAAATTTAAACAGAGTTTAAAATTTCATAAATTTATAAACATAGCAGTCATTGATAAGCCTAAAAATTGGCATTTTATACAATTATTATTCATTACAATAATAATCTTAATATACTGTACAAGTTTAATTATATTTTATTTTAATGTTGTTGTTTTAAATATGTCAGTTTGTCCAGTCACTTTTGGGTTAGAAATATAATCCAACAGTACTTAATTATACATATTTATAAGTAGTGTTGATATATTATTTAATTAACTGTATGGCTGGTTTTTAAAATGCTTGCCTATTTGATACCATAATGTTAGAATCTATATTTCATATCAAATGAATAATCTATTGATGCTTTTAGAAATCTCATATAATATGTCAGGTATATTCTAGCTAATAAAATATATATATAAATTTTCAAACATTTTGTTATCATACTCTGCAGTTAAAATAGTTGTATCTCCTAAATAATAGCTAATTTAACAAAGACCTTTTCAAAGCATTTTAACTAGGCTGTTTTTGCATATGAATTAAAAAGTATGGCAATGTATTGTTAAATTTAAGTATTTCTTCCAAACCATTTTGTTCATAAATGTTAAAAATTTAATTATACTAATTTGCTATTTCTATATTCCATGCATTGCATTTCACCAGAATAATAGCAATATAGCTATTTTACACAGGTTTTGATCTGTGCACTTGACAACAAATATAAGGGAAATTATATTGTCTTTTTTATGTAATGTAAACAAAGATGAAATATTTCTTTCAATCATTGAACATTTGTTTTGTGTCCATCTATGAAAAAATATACATCAGCATACTAAGTATTTTTAATTACCCTTTATGAGTATTATTTATATACTATATTATTATTTATTTGTTCAGTTATAAGTATTTATTATGTAAAAATTGCTTTTTTTTTTCATTTTAGGATCATTAAGCCTAACTAAAGTTACATATATAAAAATCATCAATTTGAATTTTTTTTTCCCTCAATGTATATATAAAAAAAAAAAAAAAAAAAAAAAAAAAATTATCATATTTTTACTTGTTTATTAAACTATAAACACAATAAGAGAATTATTTTTACAATAAATAAAAAAACAATCAATCTTGTAAGTTGTATGTAACTGTTCATTTGTAAGTGATCCATATATTATTTTCTTTAAAATTAATAAGGTTTAAAATATTCTAATTTTTTCAATAGTTGCCTCAGAGTGAAAGATTTGAAATACACAATTTTCTTTTTCTAAAAATCTTTCTACTTTTCTATCGAAAATAAAGTGTAATTTTGGAGCAGTCAATATTATTAATAATAAAACAATAATATAATTTTTGTATTAATAGAGCAAAACACCATTGTACTGTTGCATTTTAAACCTATATTGACAAAAGTGCTTGTTATTTTACTGTTTTCCTTTCAAAATCTTTGTGAATTAAAAAATATTTTTAGAGTCTTTGATTATAAAACTATGGATGATGAAAATATTTGTTTTTCAAAGTTCAAAATTTCTATAAGGAATAATTTTAAAACAATTTAAATCAAAATTTCTTAATTACTCTGAAAGTTATTATAGTGCAGACATAGAGCATACAAAGAGCTTTATAAATTTAATTACAGTAAAACTCCAGTTACCTGAAAAGCATGGAACCGCAGTATTTTCGGTTAACCAGGGTTCCATAGGAATTTTCGAGTAACCGGGGTTCTGTAGGAATTTTTTAATAAATGGGAGGCATAGGTAAAAACTTGTTTGATGAAAAGCTGTGAGTGCATTTTAGAATATCATTATAATAAAAAATTCTTGGTATCATAATATAAGAACTCTGAATGATAATCCAAAATTACAAGTCGTTCCAATAGCAAGACGATAATTTATTAGTTAAAATCGAAGTCAATAGTGACGTGGAAAGAGTTTGCTTTTTAAACATTCGAAAAGAGAATTTCTTGCTTCAAAGAAAGAGAGATGCATGTGCAACACAGAGCCACAGAAATCAAATACAAATCGCAAATTTTATAAGTAATGGATGAAGAGATGCATGTTCCGGTAAAACAAAATTGTACATTGCAAACATAATTGAAATAATGCCCATTCTAAAGGCTATAAAAGATTAAGAAGTTGACTCAGTTTATTTATTTCATAAAGTTCATGCTTTTTAATACTATTTCTACCAGTGTCTACTAACACATTTCAGTTTTGATTTTTACTTATTTTGCTTCTAATTTTTTAAGCTAATAAGTATTAAAACAATTCTTTGATATATTTAAAAGGATTCAGAATTGTTTTGATCTAAAACATACAAATAAAATAGCAATCATAAATCAAAACTAGCAGGGGTGACCGAGCTAAGCTCGGTCAAAATTTATATTCAACTCGATATAGTATTTTCACTGCATCATTCACTCTGTATTATTACTGTAAAACATGTTATTACAAAAACAATCAATAAGAGAACTATGTTTGTATGCACATGTTCATAAATTTTGCTTTATTTTAAAATTTACAACAAAAGGACATTGATCCAAATCACTTTTTTCGCTTGACTCTGGTTAATTTAACCATGCATCTCGAATCCTATTAAGAATGTATTAAAAAATTCATCACATTCTGAAAGACAACATTTTTTGCCAGGTATAGCCAAATTTGAAGACATTCTTTCATTTCGCACCAAATATGTGTTGTGGCTTTCGTAATCTTAATAGTCAATTTTTTGGCCAAATGTTGCCAATATTTTGTCAAATATCGTGAACTTATTGGTTTGCTGCCATTTTTCTCATGACCCTGACCCGTATTATCCAAAATGACCCACTAATCAAATTTGATCAAACATGTGACTTAGCTCAATGGTCTTCAGGTAATCAAAAACAGTAGAATATAAAATTGAATCAAAATCGTTTAAGCCATTTCTTAGATAAAATTAGCTTGACAGCATTCAGCAATGAAACGAAATAGCCCATTAATATAATTTTGTTTAACATGCGACTCAGCCCAATAATCTTCTTAAAAGACGTTTCATTACAAAATTTAGGCAAGATTGATTGAATCGTTGTTATATATAATTAGAATAACCCTAACCCATTATGACCCATTAATCGAATTTTCGCGAGCATGTGTCCTGGTCAAATGTTTTTCTCTTGCCTGAAAACATCACAATACAAAATATAGTCAAAATGGTGCGAGCCATTTTTTACATAAAATTAGCATGACCCACAAATGACCCTTATAATCAAAATATCTCGAACATGTGACCTAGCTCATTTTTTTGTGTGCTGAAAAATGTTAGATACAAAATTTAGGTAAAATCGATTGAGCTATTTTTTAGATATAATTAGTTTGACCATGATCCAAAATGACCCATTAATCGAATTTTCGCAAACATCTGACCTAACCCAATGATTTTCTTGTGACTGAAAACAATAGAATACAAAATTTAGTCAAAATTGCACAAGACATTGTCTAGATAAAATTAGAATGACCTAAAAGTGACCCACTAATCGAAATTTCTCAAACACGTGACCTAGCCCAATGATTTTCTTATGCCCAAAACATGTTATACACAAAATTTCGTTAAAATTCATCCACTTGTTCTTTAAGATATAGCTTGACCATGACCCACAAATGACACTTAAAATTGAAATCTCTCAAACATGTGACTTAGTCCATTAGTTTTCTCATGTCTAAAAATTGTTCATATAAAATTTCGTTAAATCGATCGTGCTGTTCTTTAAATATAAACAGCTTGATCCGGACCTTTTATGACCCATTAATTGAAATTTCTCAAACACGTGACCTAGCCCAATGATTTTCTTGTAGCAAAAAAAAAATGTCGTATACAAAATTTCATTAAAATCAATCCACCTGTTCTTTAGTAATAGCTTGACATGATTCATCATGACCCACAAATTACCCCTATAATCGAAATCTCTCAAACTTGTGACTTAACCCATTAATTTTCTAAAGTCAAAAAACTGTTATATACAGAATTTCGTTAAAATCAATTAGAGCCGTACCGAGTACTTGGTATTCAGCATACTCGACCAATTTGCCAAGTACTCGGTATTCGACAAAATTTTGGGCCGAGTAGTTGTAAGGATTTCATTTATAAGCATTTATTATCATTACAATGAGAAATTATTTGGAACAATTCATTATCAATGAATAAATCAAAGTTTAAAGCACTAAAATAGTTAATTTCTTCTTGCAAGTTAGTTTTGGTCGCCATAGTATACAATCAACATCATATTTTGCACTGATGATGGTATGCTATGGCTACTGAAACTAGTTTGCAAGAAGAAATAAAATATTTTGGTGCTTTAAATGTTTTGATTTATTTATAACATTATTGAAGACAAAGGAATTTTAATAACTGATCTGTAAAAGTTATTTGAATATAAATATATAATATTTGCAATTATTCAAAAAATATTTTATTTAATATATAAGAATGCCGAGTAGTAAAAGGCTCAGTACTTGGCCAAAGTACTACTCAGTACAGCCCTAAAATCAATCACGTCATTGTTTAAATAGCTTGACCCAGACCCTTTATGACCCATTAAAATTTTTTCTCGAACATGTAACCTAGCCCAATGTTTTTCTCATGCCCAAAAACCATAGAATGCAATTTTTAGTGAAAATTCTGTGAGAAAATCTCTAGATAAAAATAGCATGACCCACTAACCAAATTTTCTCGAACATGTTACCTAACCCAATGGTCTTCTTGTAATCCAAAATGATAAAATATAAAATTTGGTCAAAATCGTAAGAGCCATTTTTTAGATAAAAATGTCTTCACCCATAATGACCCACTAATCGAAATTTTTTGAACATGTGATCCAGCCCAATAGTTTTCTCGTGCCAATAAACGATGCAAAGAGAAAATTGCGCCCAGGGCAAAGTTAGAATTTTGGCACTCGCTAGCCCCAACTTTTTCTTGTGACAAGCGAGAAATGATGTTTAAATTTGGCGTCCCCTAAATTTACACGCCTGGGGTGTCATTTGCCCCCCCCCTCCTTTCATATGGCGCTGTTTTGTATATCTATTTGCATCAAGCAATACTAGCAGAATCTGCATTTATTTGATAATAGAAGGTTGGTAAGTATGTAGAGTCAAATCCACTTAAGACATGCTTCAAGGGATTGGGCAAAAGTTGCATATTGAACGGGTTCACATATTAAATGTGATTGCAGGAACAGAACTTATTTATGCATCTAATCATTTAAAAGACTTTTAGAGCTTTTGTTTATATGTTTATTGTTGAAAAATGTTTTTCATACCAGGCCCTGAATATCACATGGGCAAATCAAGACTTAAACCCTGGGATGCGGACTTTAAGGAGCCCCCCAATTCCATACATTAAATTATATAACATTTACTTTCTTTTTCCAATTCCAACACTTCCATATGTTGAAATTATTAAATTCATTTTAAAGTAATATAACAAATTGCTAAAGTTATTTAAAAAACTTGTTTCATACTAAGAAAAAAAAGTGTACTTTTATTGATTAAAGTATTTAATTTAGAACTGATGAAACTATGAATTTTCATTTATGTCCAGAGTGCCAAAATATGTTTATATATTACATATGCACATATGAATGGCCATCAGTTCTATTTGAATAATGATTCAAAAGGGGTCCCCTAATTTATCTTTGCTCAATTGGTCTGCAGGGACTGTTTTACACATATTTAGATGAAACTTTAAATATTCCTGTTAGTTCATTGGGTTTTTATAAAACTGACTAAAATAAGCAAAAAAACATATGGATTGAAATATGACTTTATTGTAGATTATAAAAAACATTACAATCAAAATAATTTTCCTGCCTGCTTAATTCAACCTTCTTTCTCTACTTAAGTAACAAAAATCAGTGTTGAATTCAGAAATTTTTTACCAGGAGGAAATAAAACCAATGAAAATGGAAACTGTTTATGATTAAAACCTGTTTTAAAAAGAAAAATCATATTTTTGTCTTATAAATATCATGCAATTATAGAAGTTAAAATGAAAATTAACTAAAAAAAATGGTATTTTTTTTTTTCTTTTTGATTTTTGTTTTATAGGTTTTACTCTGGTATTTTGTGAAAAAGTCAGTAATTGTTTTCATAATTTACTTTTAGTATACAGAAATTTGTGAAGTTTAGGAGTGGGGGATATTGTTAAATAGAAATAATTTTAAGTTCATGAAGTTTGTTTAATAAAATATGAATAAAATGAAAATATTGAAAAAATGTATCTTTTTCAGGCAGGTTTTATTTATTATTATTTTTTAATGCAATGTAACCAAATGAGAAAAGTTTAATTAATAAAAAAAAAAAAAAAAAAAAAACGCATAATCGAGAGAGATTAACAAAAACTAAAGTGTAGTGTACCTTTTTTTTTTTTTTCCTCAGTACTATTGCAAATTTGTAACTTTTCAAAAAATCTGCAATATTACTATGTATAATTTTTCGTAAAAAAAGAAAAAATCACTTTATTAAAACTTTTGCATATTCTAAGGATTCATCTGAACATTTTCATGAAACTTGATTCACCTTCTCATTGTGTAGAAGACTTCCCCATCCCCCCAATCCCCCACTCTTAATGCCAAAATGTCTTTGTGATGGTATAGCAGTAGTAAGTGTTTATCTAAGTGTGAAAAAAATTGTTTTGTTTAGCAGAAAGAATAGAAATGATTAAATAAAGAAATAACTTCACTTTCATACAATCTGCCGTTATAAATTCATACATGTATTGCAACAGAAGCTCTCCGTTTGAAAGTTGTACAGGCACAAAATGATAATAAACTTTGTTATAGTGAGTATATTTTTCACAATATAGAGATTAATTTACACCTGAATGGTGTCCAAAGTCAAGGTTCAGCAGAAAATTTCATTAAATAAGGAATTCGTTAAGAAAAGTTCGACTGTATATGGGGCTATATAATCAATGAAAAATTATTGCAAGCACATGAATGTTTTAAAATGTACTTGTTGATTATTTTTGTTTCAAGCAGATGAATGATTTTGTAAACTACTTTGCATAATTGATGCATGTCTTTGATTAAGATAAAAGGAATAGATGTTCTCAGTACTGTAAGTGTGTAAAGATAAAATAAGTTTATGAGAAGTTGGTACACTTATTTAATGATAATCATTCAGATTGGCCTCCAATCATCATATCGAGAGTTTATAAGGTTGTTATTCGGTATTAAGACAAGGGTTCTATCAGAGTACATTTGTTACTAATGACATAATGTGTCCATTGGTTCTGTATGTAAGTGTGCAATGTGATAACTCTTGATAGAAATATCAAATTTGTTTCATTTTTTTCCAGGTTCATTCTGATAAGGTACTTCCCTGATTACTTTTTGGAGTTCATTGGTTAAGTATAAAAGGGGGGGGGATAACAAAAGTCCAATCCTGCCCTTAATTTAAATAAATGGTTTTTATAATTCAGAAATATTCGCTTTGCTTTATATTTTACATACCAGTTTATTCTGAAAAGGAGCTTGATTAGATTTGAAGTTCATTAGTTTTGTACCTATAACGCAGGACCAGTCCTCCCCACTAGCAGTTTATTATGTTAAGGAAGATTAAATTTGGAGGTTCATTAGTTAAGTATATATAAAGGAGGACTAGTCCCTTTATACTTATAGACAGGGATTCTATCACAGTACATTTATTACTAATGACATAATGTGTCCACTGGTTTTGTATGTACATATGTAAGCACGTAATGTTATAACTCTTGATAAAACTATCAGATTTGCTTCTTTTTTTTTTTTTTTTTTTTTTTTTTTTTTTTCCCCAGGTTCATTCGGACAAGATTATCCCAGATTAAATTGAATAATACCTTGCATACAATATTTCAAGTGAAAATCAAATTTTTATTGCTTAAGAGGCGCAAATGCTGATGTAGTGAAAAGGTTTCAAAGTCAGTAGAACATAGGAAACCTTTTCGCTAGGTTGGCATTTGTGCTTCTCAAATAATGAAAATTTGATTTTCATTTGAAATAGGAAATTTATTTATTGCATTTTTTTCTCAACTGAGTTCTCTAGCGATTCGGTTGCTAAGCTGTCATTGAAGATGAAAGTATTTAATTGGTGCCGAAACATCAGCATTGCTAATTCACTTAAACAGCCTTTTACTTAAGAACCTACATACACAACTCGCACAGAGAAATTTGAATAAACGATCTTATGGGAGTGTTGTTTACAGATTTCTCGCTTGCAGATAATATTTAAAAAATTTTTTTGACCTGAACAACTAAGGTCTATGTTTAGATTAGGTTATATTAAGGTTATATGTTTTGTTGCAATTTTGGTTAAAGTTATTTTATGTTGAGATAGTTCTATTTTTTGAACTGGTTACAACTTGTTCCAAAAGTAAAAATATCCACATATTAAAAAAAAAAAAAAAAAAAAAAAAAAAAAAAAAAATTGTAAATAACATTGAAAAATTACCGATGCAATATAAAAGGTGTCAACTTCAAGTGTCTTATGCAGAAAAGAAAAAAATAAAATAAAATAAAAATAATGAAATGCAAGTGAAAAATCTGTAAATGCTCTTGTAGGATTTATATTAGCTTGAGGTTTACTTCCTGTGATTAGTGTAGGTTCTTAATGATTATAAATATGGATGTAGTAAAGAGTTTGTGATGATATACACTGCATAACTTCTGGATTTTTAAAATTAGATGTTGTGAATACCCTGTTTTTAATAAACTTATAAGCATATTATGTAGTGTATATTCATAGTGTTATGACTATGATAGTGATCAGGGGTATACTCAGCTATATGTGATCAGGGGTCGGGAAATACATCATTTTACTTGTACAGGCAAGTGGATTTTCTGACAAAGTGAGTAAATGTTTAAGATTTTGCAAAATTGAAGGATATATATATATTTATATATATATTTTACACTAGTTAGATATATTTCGTAACTTTTCAAGTTATCACAGTGTAAACATGTGAACTAAGTTTATCCTATATTCAACTTTCCTTTGTTATAAATACTATTTTTAAAATTTATAGAAAAATATGAAAATGCATTGAGTAATTAATAATTTACGCAGTCAGTTGCATTTTTTAATAACAATTTTCAACTGCATGTTGCATCAAACAGGATGGTAAGTTTTTCTTAAAATTTCGCTTTTGCACACCTATTAATGATTATAAACCGAAGAAAATAATGTATAGATAGTAATACTTTAAATTAAAAAAATCCAGGCAGAATATTAATAAGAAGCAAAAAGTAGCAATTCAACTCACAATTTAGGTATACCGATCAGTGTTTTCGACAAAATTCGCTTTTTTCCTGCAATCCTTTGACTTTTTTTTTTTTTTTTTTTTTTTTTTTGTAAGCCTTTGACAAAATTTCTGTTTTACATCCTTTAATGAAATTTGCATTTTTTCTGCAATCTTTTGATAAAATTGTTTTTATTATTATTTTATTTTTTGTAAACTATTTATGAGATTTTTTTTTCAGAGAATATTTGCAAAAAAAAAAAAAAAAAAAAAAAAAAAAACTAAATATTGAGACAGGTTATTTAAAATTTTTGTAAACTAATACTTTACCCTTTCAGAAAATTAAAAACAGAACTATCCTTACACTGTTAATCTAAATTTGTCATCTTAAATACTGTTAATTGTCTAGTACAAGGTGATCGAAAAGACACACAACACCAGAGATATAGTGTATATATTAAAGTACAAACAATTCAAATTACAAACATAATCTAAATTGAAAGTAACAATACTGATTAAAATTAAATATTGTTGCAGAAGACAGTGACAATGTGACCCTTTCTCTTGAGTAGTTTTGGGTCTCTATGTTTGAGGAGTTCATTGGATAAGTCTAAGAGGGGGATGGGGGGGCTAACCTCCCACCCTTAATTTAGATAAATGGGTTTTTCATGCAGATTTTGTTTTAATTTTAAATATAGGATCATTCTGTTGAGGCACCTTCATGATTAGTATTGAGTGCTCATTGGATAAGAATAAAGAGGGGGAACAAATGGCTAATTCCCCACCCTTACTGTATTTACTCGTGTATAACGTGCAATTTTTCTCCCCAAATTATAGGGCAAAAACACTGTGTGCGCATTATACACGGAATATTTTTTATTGCTTTATGTGATCACACGATATATCTATGAATCAAGAAATGTATTCATAGAAAAAATTAAAATTGGAATCTTACTGAATAGAAGTATTTCTGCATTTTTATTTCGCTCCTTGCACTTTTTTATACAAAAGCGGTAGTAACATTATTTAAACACTACTTAGCAATCCTCATTGCAGCTACTGCTTTTTATGTAACAATAACAGCAAAAATTCATGTAATATATACAGATAAAATCTGTAAAGTTAAAAAATTGTTAAAATTTTTTTATAGGAAACTGGGAAACCTAGAGCTTTTTATCTAACTGCGACCCAAGTAACAGATAAAATTTTAGTAAGATTAGTACAATTTTACTAGATTCATTTGTAGAGCAACAGATTTCTATAGTCTCACGAAAACTAGTTTTGTAAATTTCTCTCTTGCTTTTTTTTTAAGTTATTTATTTTTTGTAGTACAGTGTAAAGATAAAATTTTAGCAAGGGTAAACTGAGTTTTAACCCACTTCTTGGCTGCGTTTTTTCTGCGCGCGATAACTACGCCACGGCTTGCTTTCCTTACTTTCATTCAAAACTTAATATATTTCTTTAGAAAATCTATTATTGATTTCTTTCTTTATTTAAAAAAAGACTGGTCTTGTTTTTAAAAAAGGTATGTGTACAATTTCTTTGTTTCTTGAACAGAACTATTTTGAATGTTTAAATATTATACATGTTTTAAAGAAAAATGTGACCGGGGGGTTCAGGGGGCAGAGCAGGCCCCCCGAGAAAGGATTTTTTTTTCTTCTAAAAGCTCTGTAAATTAAATTTTTGTTTATAGTCATCCAATTTTGGAATCTTAAATTTTATGAAATAATTTTGTATGTAAATGAGGTATTTGTTTTAATTTTTCGCAATATGCATGCTTTTTACATCCTAATTTTTGCAATATTTTAAGATTATGCGTTATTATATGTATTTTTGCTCTATTTTTATTGTCGCGATCTCTCAAAGTCCGTTAAAAATCTAATTTGTCGGTAAGTGGATTATTTGTTTTTTTATCTGTGATATTTCAAATTCTTTTAAATTTCCATGTTTTAAAACATGTATTTTTGATTTATTTTCATTATCGCCACTTTAAATTGCGCTCTTTTGCATGGTGTCTTCTGGAGTGAAACTCCGGAAGACAAAACGCAAAAGCGCGCCAATGTAGCGATATTTTGAAAACGTGCCAAAAAGGGGGTTAAAACTCAGTCGTGCCTTTTAGCAAGAATACAGATTTCTGTGACTTTACATTTGTAGAATTAGATTAAAAAAAAAAAAAAACAATGTAGACATTTTTATGTATTTCGTTTGCAAGTGATGTCACCATATCATGGCACTCACTCCCTACACAAAGTCTAAAAAACGAAATTTCGACTTCTTTTCTAGCCTGATTGATATTTGTTTTGAATTTCCAATGATTAGTTTTGGAAGTTCATAAGACAAGTGTAATAAAAAGGAGAAAGGCTACCTCCCTCTGGCCTTAATTTAGATAAATGGGTTTTTTATGCAGAACTGTCAATTTCTTACAAATTTTGGATACTGGAACATTTTGACGAGGCGCCTCTTTGATTAATAATGGGTATTCATTGGAAAAGTAGAAAATAACACCCCCCCCCCTAAATTTAGGTTAATGAGTTTTTCATACAGAATTTACTAATTTGCTTTAAATTTTGTGTATAGATTCATTCTGATAAAACACTTCTCTGATTTGTTTTGGGAATGCATTGGATAAGTATGCATGAAGGATCAGGAGGACTACCTTTCTTAATTCAGGCAAATGGTTTTTCATGTTTAATTAACCAATTTGTTTCATTCTTGGATGCAGGTTCATAGTTATTAGATGCTTCCCTGATTAATTGTGCGGTTCTTTTGTTAAGTACAAAGGAGGGAGAGGTTCGGACAATACCCCCCCCCCCTTCTTTAAATTAGTCAAATGGGTTTTTTATTTTTCGAATGGTGTTATTCCTTGAAAATATAAGGTTTTTAATAAACAATTAGTATGCGTAGCCTGAGAGCTCAATGCGACCAGTTTAACTGGGCATTGTTTTTGGTTTTATGAACATTAACACTATTTTTTGTTTTATTAACAATGTCCTAGAGTTTGAAAAAAAGACAATATATGGAGTAACAAGATTTTGGAACAGGTGCAATGTGGTTTGTGGTCTAGATTTTGTTTATGTTTTTACTAGACCAAACCTCTATTTGTAAAATTGGTCAAAGTTAAAAGTCTGGTGTCATCTCAATTGATAATATAGTGATGAGCTATACAATTTTTATTTTCTACATATTGACTTTGAAATAAATAAAAGAACAAACATTCAAAGAGACTAAATTAATCAATCATTTTGTTTCTGATTCACACATTGGAATCCAGTTGTGAGCAATATCTTAAACTAAAAGGAAAATACTTGAAGGCAATTAAATATAAAATTTAAGTGTATTCTCAAAATGAGAAAAAAATATAATGAAATGCATGAGTTACAGCTAATACATTTTATTTTATAAACAGTTTGTGAACATATGCATATATAGATTATTTTGCATATTTCAATAAACATTCCTCCCTCAAATAATGTTTAAGGTTAGCCAACACTAATTTTATCTTATTCATTTTTAATAAGGAGTGTAATGTGGGTATACAGCATATACTTAATGTATTTTTTTTTTTCTAAAGAAACATTGTATACTCCCTATTTCTCAAATAAAGCTATAACACGTTATTTAGGCACGGCATTCATGACTTTAGAATAAGCCTTTATTTTATGTCTACAATAGTGTATTATTATTATATAGCTTATTATTTTTTATCTGCTTATTATAATTTTTTTACTACTAAAGGTGAATTAGAATAGGTATACTTATTTTTTTTTTCGCGTGGAAGACGAAGTTGTCGGTCTATAGAAATATGAATAACAATATGCATGTGTTCACAAACTATTTATTAAATAAAATATACTTACGATAACCCATGCATATTTTATATTATTTTCTCATTTTGTAAATGTCACACGTGACTGCAAAGTGCGCGAATCAGAGATGTAAAATTTAATAAATTTAGTCTCTTTGTAAAGCTGTAGTTCTTCTTAAAATCTGAAAAAGTGGAATTAAAGTTGGTGAATTATTTCTTCTCAACTTTTTTTTTGTTTTGTTTTAATCAAAACAGTCATCAAAATTACGTATTCAGCGATAATAAGCCACCACGTTGCCGCTCATTGTCACATATGAGTATGAGTCGCTCATTTTCCCCGATTCATTCTCATCAAGAATCTCCGGCAATCGTTTACGGCAGTCCTCGACTGCGCATGTGCAATAGACTGCCGTAAGATTAATATTCTTACGGCTGCCATAAAAATAGACACTTCGTTTGTTTTATTAATGTCTTGTTTATATGAGTTGTAAAGCAAAGCTCACGTCCGGGGAACAATTTATTTAAACATATTTTTAGCATTAGTGGGTATATATCTTGTTGTTTGCTAAATTTACAAATGTCCGACCTCAACAAAGCACGAAAAGAAGACCTATTTCAGGTCGCTTTAGAAATGAATTTAGATGTACAACCCTCTATGACTGTTGTCACATTGCGTGATAAGATTAAATCCTCTCCCTCGTACGAAGTTGATTTCGTAAATTCGTTAGTCAGAAACCAAATTGCGACTCGCGAGGAAGAACAACGTAGACGAGACTTAGAGGAAAAACAAAAAGCAGCTGAGTTAGAACAGCGTAAATTAGAAGAGAAGCGTCGTTCGGAAGAACTGGAATTAAAAAAGTTTGAGATGAATTTTGAGCTTGAGAAGCTTAAGTTACAGGCTCAGAGCCAAAGTGTTTCCAGTGGAGCGGTAGGTGGTAATGCAGCAGGGATAATGTCTCATCCAGAGAGTAAAATAGATATCCAGAAGCTGTTGCCTACATTTAAGCCAGAGACAGATGATGTAACATTGTTTTTGGTGCTCCTGGAACGACAGTTAAAGCTTTCGAAGGTACCAGAACACCTCTGGGTTTCTTATTTACTAAGTGTTGTACCCTCTTCTATATCTACGCTTATTGCTCGTGAAAAAGAAGAAAACGCTTCAGATTTTTCACATGTTAAAGGTCTACTTCTAAAAAGGTTTAAAATTAGCGCTGAAAGGTTTAGGCAGCTGTTTTTCACGCATTGCAAAGATAAAGAAATTACTTGGAGAGATTATTACTTCGAGTTACGTGCTTACTTTGAAAACTGGCTTAAAGAGTTAAATGTAACGTCTTTTGAAGCTCTTCAGGATCTGATCATAGCGGATCAGATGAAAAGGCACGTGCCTGTTGAATGCAAACAACATATGTTAGATGATTGGGAACATTTAAATTCACCAGTCGACCTTGCCGGAAAATTAGATGCGTATGATACTATCAGGTCTATGTTTTCTAAAAAAGATTCGGTTGTACCCCAGGAGAAAAAAGCGTATTTTCGCCGAGAAAATACATGGAAGCAGAGTAAGCCTCCAAAAGAAGACAGATCTTCTCCTAAGGTTGCTAATAAACGTTTAGAATCCGATATATTTTGCTATGGTTGTGGCAAAGTGGGATTTATAAAGAAGAAATGCCCAAATTGTTCCCCTATGGTTAAAAAACAAACAGTGCAAGCTCATCGTCTTCAGCTATATAGTTTAAATACATCAGCAGTTTCAGCTCCAAATGTGCCTATTACGATCTGCAATAAGAAGGTGTTAGTCTGTGCAGATACAGGAGCCAATCGTTCTATTGCAGGAGAACGAATGTATAAATTATTTATGAAAACTGGTGTTGCAATGAAACCTCATACCCATGAAGTAACATTAGCTGATGGAACTACGATGGCTAGAAAAACTCTTTCTGCCACTGTGCGTGTAAAGATTGAAGGCCGAGTTTTCAAAACAGAGTTTATTGTATTACCAAATGCCAAAGGTAATAGAACACTTTTAGGAATGGACTTCCTGCGTAAAGCTAACATAGTGTTAGACATAGCTAACAAAAGATGGCATTTTAGTGATAAACCCCAGAAAAAGTTCTATTTTGTAGATGTACACGAAGAAGAAATAAGAATGTCTGCTGATGCGGTCGACATCAGTCCGTGTGCTTTACGTAAAGATGAAGAGAAAAATTTAAATTCCAATGAAAGGAAGAAACTTAAAGATATCCCGAAAAAGTATGAAAAATGTTTTCAACCAGGGGGAGCGAAGACCCCATATCTTAAACGTCCTGTAAATATTTCAGAAAGTGTGAAAGAGCGTATTCAAATGAAACGAGATCAGCGAAAGAGATATTACAATAAAAATCATAGACGAGTATATTTCAAGCCTGGTGAAAAAGTATGGATTAACCTACACTCAGTTAGCAATGCAGGTAGAAATAAAACATCAAAATTAATGCCTAAGAGAGATGGCCCATACATAATTTTGACTCAAAAGTCACTAGTGACATATGACATTGCTAGTCTAGAAAATCCTACTGAACGAATTGGATCTTACCACGTTTCTGCCTTGTTGCCTTTCCAAGAATCTGAAACTATTCCAGTTGCACCCTTGAGAAAAAGAGGAAGACCAAAAAAGCATCCTGTTTCCTCACCGAGACGTAGATCGGAAACAGAGTGGGAGGATGTAACACGCGCTTTCCAAAGGAATAAAAGAAAAAAAAATAGACTCACGCGTCACGTGACCTGAGTTTTGCTAAATTAAAAAAAAATGTAGTTGTAATATTTCTCGTTTAAAAGAAATCTGGCAACACTAGTTCTATTGAAAAATGTTCTTTTCTTAGTGATATTGGAATGTTGGTTGTGAATTGTGATTTTATCTTGTGATGGTGGCGTGCGCCAGAATTATGTAAAAGCTTTATTTGTATATAATGTGTGTACGTTAGTGTTATGTTTGTAAGTGTCGTCTTTTCAAGTAATAAAAAGTTTATAAAGAAGAATGCAACCCCGAGATATTTATTAAGATAAGGTATCACTTCTTTCTTCTCTTCTACATTTGTAAGACGACTTCTTACACATGCAGTTTGTTTCTGTACTTGTTTTTAAAATATACAAAAACAAGTTTCATACAAGTATGTTGTTTAAAACTCACCAAAGAATTTAAAGCTGATTTAGATATTTTGGGATATTCTGTTTGTATATTCATCCAGAAGGAAATTAAGGATTCTGTCATAAAATACTTATTTGCTTTCAAAATTTCTGTAATTTTTTTTTTTTTAATTAGCTGAAATAAAAGGAATATTTTTGGGACAAATTTTGATTGTCCTATAACCCATAGATCAAGAACCTCTGTGGTATAGCATAAAAAAATATAAGGATGATATAATATAAGAATCCTGTAAAAAACGGAATTTTTTCATTTCTTTTTGGTTCTGTTTTCAAGGTTTTATTGAATCCATACTTGACAAAGCTGATTACATAGTTCAGAATAACATATTTTATGATTATATATTTTTAATAAGTCAGATACTTGAAATTTACGGCTGTCAGTAAATGATGTCAAACGTTTTTCAATATTTTTTACCCCCTTCAACCGTTTGTCACAAAGTGCCACACTTCATAATTCCACCTCTGCCACCTGCCAACTTTTTCATGCAATATTACATACACGCAACACATAACTTGCAGTTCAGAAACAAAGCACTATGATATAGATCATATTTCAAAATTCATCTTTTGACATTTAACTATGATTTTTTTTTATTACATTTGAGAGCATAAAAATACAAATTATTCAGATACACTTATTTTGTATGAAATAAGATTAAGATTTACAACAAAATGCATATTTAATATGTATTAGTAATAAAATATTAATATAAAAGAGCATTTGAAAACAGTAATAACTTAAGGGATATTTACTTAAAGGGATTTTGAAATGTAATTAAATATTATTTGGCTTTAAATTTTATCATTATTTTATGAACAAAATATATGTTAATTTCAAAATAACTTCAAAATTTAATCTGCTAATTTTTAATGCTTTTATTTTAAACAAAATGTGTGATGTTAGATTTGTCCTTATCCTCTGCCACCTTTGTCACAGTTTCACAAAGCTCTCTTCCACCTCCAAGTGTGACATCATTTATGGATTGCTTCTAAGTAAAATTATCTTTGTAAATTTAATTTGCATTAAAAATGAGGGGAATAGGTGCCAAAATGCATGTTTGCCTTGCTGCAAAAGAAGCAAAATTTGACACTGCTTGGTTTCTTAAATCGTTTAAATATTTTATGTAAATTTTGAAAAAATTCATATAAGAACTTTCGTATGCTATCAATTATTATAAAAAGTATTTACATTCAACAAAACAGAATACAGTAGAGGACCTATTATCCGGAATTCCGAAATCCGGAAGGACCCGAAATCCGGAAATGAAGACGATTGAAAACGAGGTGAATCATGACGAAATGAATGAATCATAAATCTTTGATCAAATGGGCGTTTTTTCGAGATTTTTTAAGATTTCATGCTTTTTTGGCCTTTTTTTTTTACAAAATTCACCTTTTTTCTACGTTTTTTCGACAGAATTATCGTTTTAAAAAAAAACCGCAATTTTTTTGAGTATTGCTTCAAGTATCAAAATTCATAAGTCATTCAAAGATTTATGATTCATTCATTTCATCATGATTCATGCCCATAAAAAACGCAAATTTTTTCAAGTATAGCGAAAAAACTCTGCAAATTCGTCAAATATCGCGATAAAACCCTGCAAATTTCGTCAAATATCACGAAAAAATCCTGCAGATATCTCGCAAAAAATGCAAATTTTGTTAAACGATCTCGGAAAAATCCCGTCTAAGCGCCCCGCTCCTATTATTTTACGATTTTTCGTCACCTTTGGGGGGTGGATTAACAGTATTTTACGGTTATATATATATATAAAGCCAGTTAGCAAAATTTTGAAGAGCTCTGAATTTTGGATGTCCGGATTTGAGACTTTCTACAAGAGTCTTTCTTGTACAAGAGTCAAAATTGTAGCTTTGTGTTTTTTCCACAGACTTCTCATACAACACACTTTTCATTCATATTCCAGATAACAGTGCTATATTCCGTGTTTTTTTGGAGGAGGGGGGGAAGGGGAGTGTCTAGTTTCGGACGGACCCGAAATCCGGAAAATTCCAAAATCCGGAAAGCCCTCGGTCCCGACGATTCCGGATAATAGGTCCTCTACTGTACAACGAAATTCAGTCTATGAGCAATACAATGTTTTAAATTTAGAAGTAAAAATACAAAACAAAACAATTTGATGTTTTGAAATTTAAATTCTAATAGCATTCGCCGAACTAATTAAAAATAAATAAATAAATAAAATTATCAGCTCTAAGTAAAACATTTTAATGCTTTGAATGATTATCGGCAGAATGAAAGTTAATTTTAGTTGAAGATTAATCAAAGAAACTATGTTAGCATTAACTTATTTCAGTAAAGAGAGTGAGATTAATAAACTGATGCTTTAAGGTTACCTGATATTACAAACAGGGCTATACACAAGACGCCAATGAATGAGAGACGTCACATGAACGATTCGGTGATTTTAAATCAAATCTCCTTGAAAATGAATCAATCATTCATTCTAAAGGACTTGTATCGATAATGATTCCACCCTGTGTAGTTGACAAATTATTTATTAATAAAACCGTTGCAATGGCAATATAACTAATGCTTTTTTTAATTCCTTGTTGTAATACTAATTACCAGGCAATTACTAAACGAAACAAGCTTTACCAAAGAATCTAAGACTAATTTTCGTGATTCAAAATCAAATAGTGTTAAATTTTATACCCGAGAAAATATTTAATTGTTAGATTCGCGAATTTTCACTAATAATTTCTGTTTCTTTTTTATAAATAAATGTTTTAGTTTCTTAATTGAAATTATTTATGGTTTGATTCATTAATCAAAAATGAATTCGCCCTCGTGATTCATTCTTTGTGCTGGCGTCTGTTCTTTTGTTCTCTGAAACAATTGCTGATGTTTAAAATCACTTTACTGATCCATCTTCTTAACTACAATAAAATGATGGATGTTTTTTTTTTTTTTTTTTTTTTTTTTTTTTGTATTCAAAATTTTACAACTTGTGATTTGATAGTGTGATGACTCATTTATATATGACCCAACTTTCTTTTTTGTTAGCATTTATAGTCATTTAAAATATTTTGCACATATGTAAACGAAATATTTGGTTAGTCGAATAGCAACTATCAAGTAAGTAACTAACATACAGTATAAGTAAAATACTGTATGTAAAATACACCATGCCAAAATATATTATGATGCTCCAATTCCTTTAAACCTGATCGTGAAAATGATTTTTATTGTAAATCACACGAAACATTGTGATTTGTTATTTATGAAATATTTTTCATAAACACATGAATGATGATTATTTAACCTTAATCTCAGAAAGTTTTTAGTTTGTTATTATTCAAATTAAAAATACTTTTATTTTAATATATAAATTAATTTATAAATCACTTTTTCTGCTGACACTAAGATGGATTTTACCGTTTGGCAATTACCAGAAAATGGGAAAGTCACAATAAAACTGTTTCAGGAATTTGGAATACTCTATAATAAAAGGTTGTGTTCAAAAATCCATGAAATGAAATTATGGATGAATTCTGGAAATCTGAAAAGGAGTATAGTTTGTTTAAATAGCCATACTAACTTTTTAATATTTATTTTGCAATAATTTTTTTAAAAATATATAAATTGTAATCTATAATTCTGGTAACTGAAATGATTTTTAGAATTAACAAACCGGCAAATTAAAAATTACTGCTCATTTCACAAAGTAGCTTTTTATTAATGTTTAAATATATATCTATAATACAGTAGACACCTTCAAATCTACACAACTTGAGACCAGAGGTTGTGTGCATTTCTCGTCATTGCTCTGTTTACATTTTTTAAACGGTAATTTGAATGTAATTAATAATGCTATCAAAACTATAATTAATGCTTACAATATAACAGTGTTTAAATAAGTAATAAAAATGTAGATAATTTTGTAAATTATTAAAATAAAAATAATGGTCATGTTAATAATGTATGTTTAAATGTACATTATAAATTTAAAATATATTATTCCTAAATTATTCAATGAAACTTTCCTCATAAAGGTACATTACTCATTCACATCAAAATCATAACGTAAAGAAGTTTTATTTCATGTTTAGCCAGACTTACTAACCAACAAAGCTTGATTAATCCACAAATATATTTGATAAAAAGATTGCGATTACCAGTGATCAACAAAATCTTCAATTAACTTTTTCAGAAATTAATTTTTCTTCCTTCGTGTAAAAATATGAATTCAGTAATATTAGCAAAAATTACAGATTAAAGTATGTATGGAATTGATATAAAGCTAAAAAAGTCAAATTTTGTGCCTATATCTAAATTGATTCATTGTCTACATCCATAAATTATGTTCAGATTTGAGGGAGTTTACTGTATATACTTACTGTGTTTACTGTATACTTACTGTGTTTACTGTAGTTTTCAAATATTATATTTTTAAAATGCTCACTTTTCTATCAAGAAAGTTTTTCTTTTATTTTACAAATGTTTCAATTCACCTGATTTTCATTTTGCAACAATTATTATGCTTGGCGACAATGGAGTTTGTATAACAGAAAAGTACCATTCATTTTAATTTTTTATGGTTTTTTATATTTATTTTATTATGTTCATTTACTATATTTTACATATTAATTGACTTTTTACTACTTACAATTTTATTTAAATTTAATGATGTTAAATTACTGTTCTGAAGGTGATTGACAACAGTAAACAACTTTGGTAACCCTTTTCAGCAATTTATCTCCTTGCTTAATGATGTGCAATAATGTCCCAGTACAGTAGAGGACCTATTATCCAGAATCGTCGGGACCGAAAGCTTTCCGGATTTCGGGTCTGTCTGAAACTCGACACTCCCTCCCCTCCCCCCCCACCCCCCAATACAAAAAACACGGAAAATTTAAAAATAATAACAAAATTATAGCACTGCTATCTAGAATATGAATGAAAAGTGTGTTGTATGAGAAGTCTGGAAAAAACACTAAGCTACAACTTTAACTCTTGTACTATAGTACAAAGTCTCAAATCCGGACATCCAAAATTCAAAGCTCTTCATAATCCGGATGTTTTGAAGACTGAACTAACTGGCTTTATGTATATGTATTACCATAAAATACCGTTAATCCGCCCCTCCAAACGTGACGAAAAATCGTAAAATAATTAGAGGGGGCGCTTACACGGGATTTTTGCGCATTCGTTTCACGAAATTTGCATTTTTTGCGAGATATCTGCAGGATTTTTTCGCGATATTTAATGAGATTTGCAAGGTTTTATCGCGATATTTGATGAAATTTGCAGGGTTTTACCGCGATATTTGACGAATTTTGCAGAGTTTTTTTTCGCGTTACTTGAAAAAAATTGCGTTTTTTATGGAAATGAATCATGATGAAATGAATGAATCACGAATCTTTGAATGAATTATGAATTTTGATACTTGAAGCAATACTTGAAAAAATTTTCTTTTTTTTAAACGTAAATTCTGTCGATAAAACGCAGTAAAAAGGTGAATTTTGTAAAAAAAAAGCCAAAGAGAATGAAATCTATTAAAAAATCTCGAAAAAACGCACATTTAATCAAAGATTCATGATTCATTCATTTCATCATGATTCATTCCATTCTCAATCGCCTTCATTTCTGGATTTTGGGTCCTTCCAGATTTCGGAATTCCGGATAATAGGTCCTCTACTGTATTTTTTTTTTTTATAAATAAGGAATTTTTTATTAATAAGGAAATTATAACTAAAGAATTCTTTGCTTTCTGTTATTTTGAGAAGAGGGTAGTTTAAAAGCTTTTTGTTTATTTTGTGAAGTTTTACATTTCGTGATTTCTTTTGTGAATTAAAACAAATGAATAAAATTGAAATGATGGCAATTGAATAAAAATAACTTTTCTACTTTTTTTGATTTGGCAAGTAATTTTTTAAAAGTATCTTACATCAATATCTGGATGAGCGATCATTTTCAGAGGTTGTGAACATTCAAGTTTTTCTTAAAATATTGCTACAAACTTGCAATAAATGGTCATGACAAACATTATTTTAACAAAAAATAATATTTCAATCAATTTATACCATTAATATTACATTAATTATATACTGTGTGTGAAACAAGCCAAAATTGAATAAATATTCACAACTTTATTAATAATGATGATATTTTAACTAGATTTGTTTCATATTAAATTTATTTGTATGATGATATTGAAAATAGGTACTACTCTGTTATCCCGTTGACCAATTTCGTTAAATTATACAAATCGCCAAACTAATAACCAAATTATACATATTGACATAATTTTTATTTCAAAGAATTAGTAGAATATTAATAAAGATGCAAATAAAAAGTCAAAATAAAAATCACTCAATGACGTTTTAAACACGTGAATCGTATTTAATGTCATTGAATGTGACATTCACGATCATCTATTATTGGCATTTAATCTTACAGTTTGGCAATAATTTTTTGGCTGATGGGATAACCTAGTTGTACCTGAAAATGACTAAATTGTGATCGTGATCAAAGCCCTCCTGAAGAATTTTCATTGGTGGGGGAGATAGCCTTAAATTGCCAAGTCAAAATTCAGCATTTGCCAACTAAATAAAAAGCAAACATGAATTAGTTCTCGGCATTTGTCAACTAGTTTTATAATTTTACCAAGTTATCACATTTACAAAATATAATGTAGTTTTTATTTGAAAAAATCTTAATAATATTCCTAATTATATTGGTAATTTTCATTAAATCTATCAGAAATAGAAGGTATAGTAAAGTTTTTTATTAAAGTTTTGAACTAATTTGCAGTTAAGTTTGTAAATTTGCCAACGTTAACAGCATGTGCAAATGTTTGTGGGGAGGCTCCCCCTCTGCCCCCCCCTTAGCAATGACCCTGTACATGAGATTGATTGTTTGCCAAGCAAGTAATATTTAAATGTTAGATTTTCAATTAAAAATGTAATGACCCTGTACATGAGATTGATTGTTTGCCAAGCAAGTAATATTTAAATGTTAGATTTTCAATTAAAAATGTAGAAGATAAAATTTTCTAGTATTTAGTCCTTTTGACATAAAAGATGTTAGATTACATTTATGTGTACTTGCATTTTGTAGAATTAAGCTTGAAATTATAACCTGTAAGTAATCCATTTGAAATTAAATACTAATTAAATATTCTCTAATAAATACATGTCAGTGTGTAAATGTCTTACTCAGATTATCTATATTTAACTGATAATTTGAAATCCCAACAATTTTGGTATTTATTTGCAATTAAACACAAAAGTGCTAAAAGTTATCTTTTGGTTGCACAGTAGATTCCCTCAAATCTGCAACCTTAAAATCTGCAACTCTCTAAAATCTACACATAAATTATGGATGTAAACAATGAAAAAAGCAATTCAGATATAGGGGAAAAAATGACTTTTTTAGTTTTATATCAATTTCTTATAAACTATAATTTGTAATTTTTGTTAATATTACTGAATTCATGTTTTTCATTAAGGAATGATTAATTTATTTTTGAAAAAATTAAAGATATTGCTGATATGATTGGTCATCACAGTCTTCTTACCAAATATATTTATGTATTAATCAAGCTTTTTTGGTTATTAATTCTGATTAAACCTGAAATAAAATTTCCTCATTTTATGATTTTGATGTGAATTAGTAATATATCTTTATGAGGCAAGTTACTTTGAATAATTTAGAAAAAATACATTCCATCTTTATAATGAATATTTGATTTTACATTATTGATTATCAACTTGACTTTTGCTTTAAATAATTTTAAAAATTATCTAATTTTTTACTATTTTTATATATTACTTATTTTAATATTTTATTATATTGTAAGCATTCATTATAGTTTTGACTGCATAATTATTTACATTCAAATTACTCTTTAAAAAATGTAAACAAAGCAATAACCCCAAATCTACTAAATTCTAAAATCCACACAACCTCTGGTCCCAAGCTTTGGAGATTTGAGAGAGTCTACTGTATTAAACTTCCTTCTATAACGAATAGAGGTAAGGTAACTCTTTTTTATATCTCAGTATCGTATGTATTTTGTTTTATTTGAATAAAATATTTGAAAAATTGAGCAAAGATTTATCAATTAAATGCCTTTTTGGACTTTTGCCAGGCATATTGCTTCAAAATAATTTTTTTTGTTCTAATTTAGTGCTGCCAGGTACTTTCAAACTTCATGACTAATATCACCTAAAGGTGAAATTATTTCTGTTTAAGAGCTTAAAATGTACTTTATTTATTAAATATTGTGTAAAAATGAAAATTGAATATATGGTAGCCTCATAACTATTACGGTAGCTGTTTTACTTCACATACATAATAATATGGTAGCACCATATCTCATAACTAATACTGTAGAACAATACTTTACATATTTAATAAGGTAACACTATGTCTTATAACTAATATGGTAGCAGTATACCTTATAACTAATATGGTAGTGCTATATTCCACATACTTAATAATATGGTAATACTGTACTTCATAATAAGAATCGACTACAACATGTTTTTGAAACCGAAATTGAAAACAAGACCGAATTTTGGTAAACTTCCTATTTTTAGCAAAAAACAAAAATGTCCATTTTTTTTTTTTTTTTTTTGAGTGAATACATAATATACATAAGTACGTGTACATGATGATTAATTAATGACAATGGAGGTCCAAATTGGCTCTGTGCTTCTGACTAAAGCTTTTTGTTTTCATCAAAAAAAATTAATTCATCAGCCACACAAAATGATTTTCTACTTATGCAAATTTCATCTAATTAAAAGATGTTTTAGGTATACACATCTCGATTAATTATTTTCTGTAACTGATCATCTGTTATACTAAAGCTCTGACAAAGTGTATTTGAAATATTTGTGCTGTTACAAACTACAAATTTTCTATCACAGTTAAGTCTGTGGCATAGTCATATTATGCGTTTCTTGCTTTAGAATTTGTATTCGCCTCTGGAGTAGAGCGGTCCTTATTTTTAAAGTTTTAAAACGTATTATTCTCACCCTCTAAATTCAATATATCTCATCTAAAAAACATTCTTGTAAACGTTTATAATTAATAAATAATATTTATAGGTAGCTAAAATAAAAATAAGTTTCCTAATTTAGGATCCTTTTGTTTTCTTCTTTTTTTGTATTTGAAAAAAATATGTCTAATCCTAATACAGTCAAGGATCGATAATCCGTACACCCATAATCCGCAGTTTTCTATAATTCACGTTACTTTACGAATGTAAACAGTGAAATAAACATTTCAGAAAATTTAAAAATTCATGATCCAAAAATGATTTTTTAAGACAAATAAATAAAAATTTTGAAAAAAATCATTAATTTTCATAATATAACTTTTGATTTTATTAACAGTAAAAAATAAACTATATTACAGATTGTATGTAATATGTGTATGTAATTATTTTTATTTGAACACATATGTATAAATTTTTTAATAAAATAACTTTAAAAATGCATTTTTTGAGATAGCATATAAATTAATTATTAAATTTCATAATTATCTATTCATATTATACTGATTACAAAATTAAAATGTTGTATAGGAATAATAAAACTATGCATATTCTACAGGGTGTCCCCTCTCAACAGTAGCCAATGGCTAATTTCTAAACCGTTAGTGATAGACATATAGTTCCAGTTGCAAAAATGCTTTAAAAAAGGTAAAGAATTGTTTTTCAAGCGATTTAGCTTAAAATAAAATTTTATTAAAAAATTACGAAAATTAACTTTTTATACGGTCCCCCTGTCCTATAAGTGATATTTAATAAATTTTTCCCACTACTCTAACAAGTAAAAGAAAAAAGGTCACATTCACATAACATTAAAATTGACAGAGTTATAAAGCTTTAAATTTCATGACTTAAACCACTTTTCTGTAGCTAAATACGGATGAATTGGACTGAGCTTTAAGGGAACGTTCACTAAGTGCTTAAAGTATTATAAAGGGAGTCTATTTTCAACACTGTCTAACAGCTAATTCCTAAACCATTTGCCACAGACATATAGTTCCAATTTCTAAAAGGTTTTAAATGAGATAAAGAAATATTTTAAAAGCAATTTAACTGAAGGTGCTACCACCGTATAAGTTTTACGGTAATGTTATTTTTTATTATTTAACTTTTAGATTGGTTAAAATAGTTGAAGACGTGAGTTTTAAAATTCCCTTTATCGTAAAAATCAAATTTTGGGAAATCGCAATTTTATTTTAAAAGGTGTGGTATTTTAATAAGTCTTTATTTTGCTTAAAACGTTCGTATTCATTTTTCCCTTGCTCAAAATTTCTATTCAAATTTTAACTCGCTTCCAAATATCCGATCGAGGGTCAATTTGCACACTTATTTATATCCAATGACAGTATAATATTAATACAATTTTAAGTGAGTACCATTTATTTATTTTATAGGATTACATCAAATTCTGTTAGGTTAAGTAATCTAATAGAATAGTAAATATATGTCATTTTGTAACGATTTGTGACTGTTGCTTTTCATAAATTAAATTAAGAGACTTTCTGTTATTTTTTTACTTATAATTTCAGTACAAATTTTGCTTTAATATGTAATCATCAACATAAATTTAAAAATAATATTGTAAATATTATTTTACTCTCAATGTTTAATGTTAAATTTTATATCTTGCGTTTATTTTTATTTCCAGTAAATTTGTGACTGACCCCTAATTTGCAGCAAAAAAGATGCTTCAACTTTAAACAGCTATTACTCGGTCAGTTTTAATCGCAGAGGAACGGGACTTTTTTTGTATTATTTGTTACAGTAGTGGGAAAAATTTACTAAATATCACTTATAGGACCGGGGGACCGAATAAAAAGTTAATTTTCGTAATTTTTTAATAAAATTTTATTTTGAGCTAAATCGCTTGAAAAACAATTCTTTACCTTTTTTAAAGCATTTTTGCAATTGGAACTATATGTCTATGACTAACGGTTTAGAAATTAGCCATTGGCCACCGTTGAGAGGGGACACCCTGTATAATACTCTATAATCCACAATGTTCCATAATCCGCACATCCTTTGGCCCCAGCTTGTGCGGGTTATAGAACTTTGACAATATTAATGCATTGAAAAGTTACTTATCTGCTCTATAAAATCCATAAACATATCTGTAAATTCAATTATTACGCTAATTATCTAAAGGTGATATCGGTGATACAAAGATGGTAAAGTTTGTCATTGCAGCACCAGCGACAGATTATCTTTTTTTTTTTTTGCCATACTAGATAGGTTTATAAATTTGTTAAATTAATTTTATTTTTTAAATTGTAGTTTTGCTTACAAAGAGTTTTAAACTTTTATTGAGTTAGTTTAGTAGTTATAAATATATTATTTTAGTTATTAACTGAAACTGGCAGCAAATGATTTCTTTATTTTATGTTTCTTCATTTCAGAATGTTTGAAGCACAATACTGTGGACTTTAATTTGTTTTAGATCCATCTTATTAACAAAAAAATCTCAAAATCAATACAGTCAAAGATCTATAATCCGCACAAGTTGGGGCCAAAGGTTGTGCGGATTATGGAATATTGCGGATTATAGAGTATTATGGATTATGCGTCGTTTCATTATTCTTAGACAGCATTTTAATTCCATAATCAGTATAATATGGAAAGATAAATATGAAATTCAGTAATTAATTTAATAAGTAATCTCAAAAAATGCATTTCTAAAGTTATTTTATTTTTAAAAATGATATATATGTGCATTTAAATAAAAATAATTATATATTAATAATGAGATGGTAGCGTTCCTTCGTCAAGTTTTTTCAGAATATCAACTTTTTGTAGAATTGTCAGTGATACGTGGGATCTTTCAGCTGCTGAAGAACTTGAAGTAACATTACTACACTTTCCATTATTCATGTTGCACCTTGCATCAGCGTTAGAATAAAAAATAGTGAGCCGTAAATTCATAAACATCAACTCATCAATTGTGCTTGGGGCCAAATTAAGAACGTAAATAGAATGAAAAAAGAGCTCCCCGGCTAAAGCTTAGTTGTCCGAAAGATCGGATCTTGAGAAATCAATCAGAGTTCGCCTGTAATTGAAGATCGTTTGCCTTTCGTGACGTTGGCGAAACATCTACAATCAATCACTATGATTCGATTACATTGATTCGATCTTTCCAACTTCTGATATCTAGTTCTCAAGTAGTGCTGTGACACGCGAAAAGCACACAAAATAGTGCGTTTTCATTGGTTATTTACTTTTCTGAACTTACATAAACTGAAATAGCTACGATGAAAACCCGACGTTTCGAATGTTCAGTAAGCTTATGTGTGTTCCGTAATACAGTTTAGTTTTTTACTGTTAATAAAATAAAAAAGTTAATTAAAAGAATACATGTTTTATTATGATTTTTATTAAATTTTTTATTTGTTTAAAAAAATCATTTTTTGGATCACTGATTTGTAAATTTTCTTAACTGTTTATTTCATTGTTTACATTCGTAACGCGGATTATAGATCCTCGACTGTATAATGTTTTATCTTTCAGATGGATGTGCTGTCTAATATAAAAATAGAAAGAATTTCCTTAACATATGCATCCGCAAAACTAACTTTGGTATTGATGCCATGTGGCATTTTTTCGCCACATCGCATGGGAAAAGTTCCTGTTGTGGTCTAGGCGGAACTATCAAAAGACTTGCTACAAAAGCGATCTTAGAAAAACCCTTCGAGAACCACATAATCACCCCCTGACAGTGTTATGATTTTGCAAATAAACATATTCCTGGCATAAATTTAATGTATTGTATAAATGAAGAGTACAGTGAAAATGATACATAACACTCTATTATGATTGGACAAAATTTTTAGAGCTTGCTGGTAAAAGCGTATATACCATAGGTTCGGGGAAATGCATAGTTTTTCTTGCTACTCGTGAGGGAATTTTTATGTAGTCTTTGAAAGCTTCAGAATAAAGTGATATGCTGAAAACTTATTTTTTTAATTATTTACTTGCTAGCTATATATTGCAACTTTCTAAATGACTTTGATGTAACTTCTATTCTATATTAAACATTCCTAGCTTGTATCTATTTCTTAATTTTAAAGAAAAAAAAATATGTAAATGCACTGAAGTAACAGGAATCGACTATTTTTTATTGTTGAATAAATTTTAGCCAAACAATTTTCAACTGTATGCTGCATTTTACTGGCTGGGAAGATTTCTTAGGAAAACAAAATGATATTAAATGCATGCATGCAAAAAAATTGGGAATTTTGCAAAAATTCTTTTAACAGTTCAGTAGTTGTTATTTCAAAAACATTTATGAAAATTCCACTTTCAAATCCACAACTTTTAACAGTTTTTGTGTGTCACATCACAAAATTGGTTGGATAAAAAGTGATATTGCTATCAAAAGTAGAATCCCTCCCAACCTCCTCCTAGAGATATCTCACAATGGAAAATGCCACCCTCCCCCGATTTCCCCTGCTCCCCCCTAATGTAATAATGTTGTGTATATATTGCTCTCTATCTCATAAACTCCCTGTGAAGATGTGGGTAGAACAGGATAAACATTTCTACTTAAAGGCACACATATGAATCTATACTCGAGTCAAGACTATATGTATAAGAATACATAATGTGATAATTTTATGAATGCATTATCTGCCGTTTAAATAAATGAAGATTGTAAAATCGACTGCTTGATTCAGAGTTAAAATTATTTAGTTCAGTCTGTTTAAAAATGTCTTGTTTATCATTTTTCTTTCTATTTTCAGATTCAAAAGCTAATAAAAAATTTTTGCTGAAGTTTAATAAGTCATTTCTTTCGATGAAAATGGTAACAATCTGATAAATACTGATTTCTTGAACAGGTTTCTGTTATCATCAGAAACAAAACTTTTTCACATGCAAAAATGTCATCTATTCCAGAAAAAAATTCTTGCTCTGGTCACTTTGTTCCTGAAAATGGGAATAAAGAAAAACATTCTTCCATTGATACAGGAGAAAAAGTTTTTGTTTGTGAAGTATGTTCCAGAAGATTTGCTAAGAAAAGTTATATGAAAAATCATCTAAAACACATTCACACAGGGCAAAAGCCATTTGATTGTGAAGTATGTTCAAAGGGATATCGTTATAACTGTACTTTGAGAAAACATTTCTTGACACATACAGGAGAAAAACCTTATGCTTGTGAAGTATGTTCCAAGAGATTTTCTCAGAATGGTAATCTAAGAACCCATCTCTTGATGCATACAGGACAAAAACCTTTTGTTTGTGAAATATGTTCCAAAGGTTTTTCTCAGAATTCTGATCTAGGAAAGCATCTCTTGACACATACAGGTGAAAAACCTTTTGTTTGTGAAATATGTTCCAAAGGTTTTTGTCACAATAGTAATTTAAGAAGGCATCTCTTGATTCATACAGAAGAAAAACCTTTTGCTTGTGAAGTATGTTCCAAGAAATTTTCTCTTAATGGTAATCTAAAAAGGCATATCATGATTCATACTGGTGAAAAATCTTTTGTTTGTGAAATATGTTCCAAAGGTTTTTCTCAGAATTCTGATCTAAGAAAGCATCTCTTGACACATACAGGAAAAAACCTTTTGTTTGTGAAATATGTTCCAAAGGTTTTTGTCACAATAGTAATTTAAGAAGGCATCTCTTGATTCATACAGAAGAAAAACCTTTTGCTTGTGAAGTATGTTCCAAGAAATTTTCTCTTAATGGTAATCTAAAAAGGCATCGCATGATTCATACTGGTGAAAAATCTTTTATTTGTGAAATATGTTCCAAGGGATTTTCTCATAACAGTTATCTAAGAAGGCATCTCTTGACACATGCACAATAAATTCCTTGAGTTTCTGAAATGTGTTTCAAAGGATTTTCTAGACATCATCAACAGAAAGATATATTGTGATTGATACAGAAGAAAATGTTTTATTTGTGCAATATGTTTTCCAAAGGATTATCTGAATTAAGTATTATTAAACAAAAACATTTGTCTCATACTAAATAGATACCAATAAAATATCTCTTGTATTTTTTTTCTTGTTGTTAAAACTGGGTATGATCCCTGAAAGTGTCGTTTCATGTACTGTTATCACATCTCATTTTGTTTTAGCAGTCGGTAACGAAATAAAAAACTGTAAGATATTTTCATAATTGTCGCAGTTGTCATTTTAATATAAAGCAACTTATTCCAGAACTGTTCATTCTTTTTCAGTTAAAATTTTTGATAGTTTTATTTTTTGTTATTTCACCATAAAATATCTTTCCCCTAAAATTAAAATTTAATCTGACTTGAAGAGGATCAATTGTACCTCAATATGTTACACGATAGGAAAGGCTTTATTCATGTTACACTTTTAAAAACAGAAAAAGATATGCTAAAAATATTTTTTGTAAAAAAAAATCATTTGTTTATTTTCTTTTTCGAAAAATTTTTCAAAGAATTTAGAAGAAAATGTTGCATTATCATGTATTCTTTGAATCCAGCATGAGATTGGTATTTTTCTAAAAATATATAAATAATTAATTGAATATTGATTCAGCATACTTACTCAATTCATAAATGATAATTTTATAAGCTAATCAGACACGCACATTTTTCTAAGGTCTTGTTTCTTTTTCTTCTTGCTTGTGTTCTACATTATCAAATACAAAAAAAATTATAATATGGCAATATTGCCTCTTATCATCTCATTAATACCCTAATCATGTGACTGTCATCAATAGTTATTTATTGACCACTTATATATATATATATATATATATATATATATATATATATATATATTATATATATATACAGGGTGATTTCAAATTCTTTTTACAATAAAAGAGAGGTGATAGTACACATCAAGACAAACAATATTGAATGGGAGACCAAGGGTCCCAAACGTTTTCCAAAGGAAATAGCCGCCATTAAAGTTTAGAGACCAAAATTTCAAATAAACATAAAAAACGGAAAAATCGGTCGATTGATTTGCGGTTTTCACTAAAATTATTCTTTATGTCGGCATTTTCTTGAAATTAAATTATAAAAATAAATTTCAAAAAATGCCGATAGAGGGCGTTTTAGACTTTGGAGTAACGAACAGCTATTTTTTGCATCTCATTAAATTTATCCACTCAATTTCGTAAGCCTAGACTCAAACTTAAATTTTGAGCTCAAAATCTGAAAGTGGGAGTGGTTAAGTAGCACAAACTGAACTGTGTTCAGAAGATTCAAATTTCAAATGATTATAAGAAACGGAAAAATTGGTTCATTGATTTGCGGTTTTCACTAAAACTATTCTTTATGTCGGTGTTTTCTTAAAAATAAATTATAAAGATAATTTTCAAAAAATTCCGATAGAGGGCGCTTTAGACTTTGGATTAACGAACCACTCTTTTTTGGCGTTATTTTTTGCATGTTATTAAATGCTTTCGTAAGCTTAGACTTAAACTTAAATTTTGAGCTCAAAATCTGAATAGTTGGGAATGGTTAAGTAGACAAACTGAACTGCGTTCAGAGGGTTCAAATTTCAAATGATTATAAAAAACGGAAAAATTGGTCGATTCGTTTGCGGTTTTAGCTAAAACTAATTTTTAAATGAGCATTTTCTTGAAAATAAATTTTAAAGATAAATTTCACAAAATACCGATAGAGGGCGCTTTAGACTTTTGAATAGCGTACAACTATTTTTAACTGTTATCTTTTTAATCTCATTAAATGCTTTCAAATGCATAAACTTAAATTTTAGGCTCAAATTCTGAATCGTTGGGAGTGTTTAATTAGCGAAAAATTGAATTGTGTTCGAGGAGGGGGAAAGGTTAAATTGCAACTCCTGAAGACACTTCAATTTGCGCTACTTAACTACTCCTAATTATTCAGATTTTGAGCTCAAAATTTAAGTTCAAATCTAAGCTTCCGAAAATATTTAATAAGTTTTTGAAAGCATTTAATTAGAACAAAAAAATAATGGTTAAAATAAATTGTTGGTTACTTTTAAGTTTAAGGCGCCCTCTAATGGAATTTTTAGAAATTTATCTTTAAAATTTATTTTCAAGAAGACACTGGCTTAAAGAAAAGTTTTATTTTAAACCGCAAACGAAACGACAATTTTTTCCATTCTCTATAATTATTTTAAATTTGAACACCCCCCCCCCCCATGAAACACAGTTCAGTTTGTGCTACTTAACTATTCAGATTTTGAGCTCAAAATTTAAGTTTAAATCTAAGCATCCGAAAACATATAATGAGATGGAAAAAATAAAGGTAAAAAGTAGTTGTTCGTTGCTGCAAAGTCTGAAGCGCCCTCAATCGACATTTTTTGAAATTTATAATTTATTTTTAAGAAAATACCGACATAAAGAATAGTTTTAGTGAAAACCGCAAATCACTGAACCAATTTTTCCGGTTTTTTATAATCATTTAAAATTTGAACCCTCTGAACAAAGTTCAGTTTGTGCTACTCAACCACTCCCACTTTCAGATTTTGAGCTCAAAATTTAAGTTTGAGTCTAATTTTACGAAAACATTTAACGAGATGCAAAAAATAGTTTTTCGTTTCTCCAAAGTCTAAAGCGCCCTCTATCGGCATTTTTTGAAATTTATCTTTTTAATTTAATTTCAAGAAAATGCTGACATAAAGAATAATTTTAGTGAAAACCGCAAATAAATCGACTGATTTTTCCATTTTTTATGTTTATTTGAAATTTTGGTCCCTAAACTTTAATGACGGCTATCTCCTTTGGAAAACGTTTTGGACCCTTAGTCTCCTATTTAATATTGTTTGTCTTGATGTGTACTATCACTACTCTTTTATTGTAAAAAAAATTGGAATCACCCTGTATATATATATTATATATATATATATCAAGTAGCCATTCTGATGCCAAGTGGAGGTAATATATCACCAAATACTGTTACATCGCTATAATTTGTTTATATTATAAAAGTCCAAGTCTTGTGACTGTTATATACGTTTCGCTTTTTATTTGCAATGGAAACTATTTTTTCGAATAAAACTACATTAAAGTTCTTGATAATTTTACATCAAATTTCTTCATAATGAATTCTTAGTACTTTTATGTTAGCCATACACTAATCTCACTAATAGCATTTTTTAACTCGCCAGTTAGCATTCTTATTTTCCCCGTGGTAAATGAAAACAATGCTTGGAGCTGAAATTAAATGTCATGGTTTACTGTATTGTAAGTATTTTTCATTTTTTTAAGAAATAAGCAAAAGACATGAATTTGAAATGTTCCAATTTTAAATGTAAGTATTATATTTTTAATAAAAAACGAGTGAATCGATTACTTAAAAAATTAATGAAATAGGGTAAAAAAGAGACAAGAATATTGTTTTGATTTTTTTCTCTGCGCCCATCTAACGAAGAAATCACATCAAATTCCATTTATCACCAAATTACATAAAATGTTAGACTGCTTACCAGGTTACACAAATTGACGTAATTTTTATCTTAAATAACTAAATCTCTTAAATCTTAGAATATAGAACAAATAAATTAGCGAAATATTGATAAAGAAAGAATTGAAACATCGACATCAAAATCCTTCGATGACATGACAAACACATGTCAAGTCAAGTCAACGCTTGTGCGACGGGAGCATTTTACGAAATTTTTAATGCTTTGTCACCGGCAGTGCCTGATTTACGGCAGGGCACGGGCCCTGCCCTACGGCCCCCGATTTTCAGGGGCCCCAAGTGCTGCTGAAGGTTTGTTAACTATTGTCCAAAATCAATACAAGTACTTACAAAATTTAATAGAATTTTATATTTCATTCTACATTCTACTGTGTTCGTATAGTATTTTCATAACATTGTATATTTTGGCTGAAACATCCGTATTTAAATATTTTATTATAGTGAATATTTTCTTTTATCTTTATCACTGTAAAAATTTATTGTATTTTTTATTCTAATTAATCATGTTCATGTTCTTGTCAGATTATTTGATATCGATGAATCCAGCTTGCGGGTGGCAGAGCACCATAATATTTTAAATAATTATATCAGGTAACCAAGAAAGTTCGTGCGGTTTTCATCAAACATAAAAAACGACCCATAAAAATCGCAAACACTTATTTTATTCTTTGAAATAATCCCCATTGGCTTCAATTACGTGTTCCCAACGAGACACAAGCTTATAAACACCCTTTTTGAAAAAATCTTTTCGTTTAGAGTCCAAAAACTGGGTTATAGTTTTTGTGACATCATCTTGGGTTTGGATTTGCTGTTCCCGCAGGTGATTATCCATGGCCAAAAACAAGTAATAGTCCGATGGGGCGATGTCCGGGGAGTAAGGTGGGTGATGCAAAACTTCCCATCCCAATGTTTTTTATCACGTCCTTGGTCACTTTGGCCGTATGAGGTCTGGCGTTATCGTGGAGGACAAGAACTCCTCTCCTGTTGACTGGCTGCTTTTCGAGCAAAGCAGCTAAAACCCTTTTCAGCTGCGACGAGTATACTTCGGCTGTGATTGTTTTCCCGCTTTCTAAGAATTCATAGTGAACTATACCAGCGCTAGTCCACCAAATAGACAGCATTATCTTTTTTGATGGATGTCCGGTTTAGCAACCAATGAGACGGAACCAGAAGTCGACCAATGGTGTTTTCTCTTTCGGTTATCTACATTAGCCATTTCTCGTCACATGTCATTTCTGATCCAGGAAAGAGGTTTTGTTGTGGCGCGACAGCAATGACAAGCAGATGTTCAATCGTTGGAGCTTGTTTTCCTCGGACAGGACACAAGGAACCCACTTATCAAGTTTCCACGACATCCTAAGGCTATGAAGATGCGATCGGATGGTTTCGTCAGATATTCCAAAACTTTGCGCAAGCTCTTGGCATGTTATATCAGGATTCTGTTTGATTTTCTCTTCCAGCTGGACTTGGTCTAAGATGGATGGACGACCAACACGGGGCTTGTCTTCGAGGCTCTCGTCTCCGGACGAAAATCTGCTGAACCACTTTTGAGCGGTCTGTTCATTCACTGAAGTCTCTCCAAACACGGAGCATATTCTTCTAACAGCCTCTGTAGCTTTGTTTTCTAATTTGAACTCATATAACAAAATAGGCCTCAAAATCTCCTTTGTCAACGATTTACTTCCTACAAAACTGATAACGAAACGTGAGATACGTTAAACAACTCTCTACTGATTGCAATTTAAAGGCAATGTACAGAAATGACGCCATCAGAATCAGTATGACCACACCTATTTAACAAAAGTAGCTGTTCTGAAAAACCGCACGAACTTTCTTGGTTACCTGATAGTTTGATATTGCGGAAAATTTATGATTTGTAGTTGCATACTTTATCCAGATAAAGTTGCATAGGAAAAGATAATCATCGCTACACAATTTATTATACAACGTCTACTCGTTTAAATTTTGATTGTCAAATAGTTATCTAAAAAGGTAAATTAATGATTATCAAATTTAATTTTATAATTGGCATTTAAAAGTGATTTTTAAAGTCAATGGTGGTTATGTTATTAAGTAACTTTTTCATTTTTTTCTACCCATTCTTCCATAAGCAACTTTGCAAGGGGGCCCCCTGTAAGCATCTGTGCCCAGGCCCCCACATTTTTAAATCGGTCGCTGCATATTAGTGTATATAGACACTACTGCATATTTAAAGAAGTTTAAGGAGACTTTATTTTCAGTAATGGGAAGAGCAGTTTTATAGCTTTTAAGCTCCAGTGACCTTTTTTTAAACAAAAGTATATATATATATACATAAAAAACATTCAACTTTTCAATTTACTTTTGGAGACGGGTGGCTTCAGAATAGGGCCTTTGCACCTCCCCTCTCTTCTCAGGGTAATTGTGAGTTTAAAAAATTTTATAATTTTCTGAAAGCTTACAACAAAGAAAGTAAGGAAAAATCCCTTCCCGGTGTTAATTATTTTTGCTGCAATTTTGGGTTAACATTAACACCTTAATGTTAAGATACGATTAACAACAGTGCATTCCAAAATTTTAAGAATTTGGCTACTCAAGTGAAACTTAGCTCACGAGTTGGAGCACCGGGGTAAATATACCCCCAGTGAGGCAATGACTTTCTAAAAAAAATTTAGGAAATCATCACATACGTTGACTGACTACAAAAAGTGGTCGAGGCGGGAAGAGCAGCATTGGAGGTACCAACAGGCACAGAAAAATTTTCACCCTATCCCTAAGAACTTAAAAAAGGGGGCCACATAGCTCACTAAATTTTGAAGTTTAATCGAAAGAAAAATTTTGAAATTAAAGCTTTTAATTCTAGCCTATCATGAAATGATCTGTGACCGGGCGGCGGGCAACTCAAGAGGTCCACAAAACAGCTCAGACTCTAGTCCTGATAGTAAAAAAAAATAGCGACGTGTGTAGGGACCTTTGCCACTAGCATCTAGTTTATAAAAAACTATTTAAAAATGTTGAAATGCAAAAAAATTTATTAGAATACAACCTTCCTTAGGAACAGCATTAGCTCGCGAGCGTCTTCGCTAGCAGGGACAGGAGCCTTAAATACTGAAGTTTTCCTGAAACTCAGTTAATAAAAAATGACAATTTGTGGAAAATCTCTTAACGTTCGGCTGCTTTTCGAGAGTCACTAGAAAACAACTCACTGTATGACGATGTCTTTCTTAATTTTCATGATATTTGACTGGATATTTTTTATCAGTTGTTCTATTAGATTAGACTATTAAATTATGTAAAAAGATCGTTGTTATCGTTCGCGCTTGTGCAGATAATAATTATTTCATACAACTACTCATATTTCATAAAATATTTTATACATTTATATTCCAATTACATTATATTGTTTTTATTCTGTTTTGCGAATTTTTCTGAAACTGGCGTTAGATTGGGTTGAAAACCCTCCATGATACAAGTAAAAAAAAAAAAAAAAAAAAAAAAAAAAAAAAAAAAAAAAAATTAACTATTCGCAAAAATTGCTTTATTACCATGATAGTCCAAGAACCGACAGCACGAAAACCTATGTTATTATTTACAAGAAAAACTCGATACTACTAGGTTATCCCGTCGACCAAACAATACGATTCACGTGTTTAAAATGTCATTAAATGATTTTTATTTCGACATTTTTTTTATATTTTTATTAATATTCTATTAAATATTTGTGTTTTCGTTATTTAAAATAAAAATTATTTCAATATATGTAATTTGGCTATTAGTTTGGATTTATTTTGGAATAATTTGGCGAAATTGGTCGACGGGATAACAGAGTAGTACCAAAAACTCTTTATTTTCTGGAAGAGTAGCAATATGGGAATCTAATGATCCATGTCTGCCGGAAGTGAAGTGGTGCATAAGCCAAAAATTAATATCACTAGTGGTTTACTCCTAGGTTTAACATTGTATTTGATGTACTATGAAGGGTATGAAAGCATGGAAAACTGGGAGCACGAAAACACAATTACAGACCTGCAAGTGAGCCACTAATGGTATTCATTTTTGGCGTATGCACCACTTCACTTCCAGCAGGTATGGATCACGAGATTACCCCATTATTACTCTTTTATAAAATAAAGGGTTTTTTTCTTATGCTCGATAACATAAGTTTTTGTGCTGTGGGCTCTTGGACTATGAATATATGTGCTATTCTTACGAAAATGAGTGAACACGTTGTACAGTATTCATATATTTGTGTTCTGTAGCGATGCGATCGATCATTTCATTAATATACAGGGTGATTCCAAATATTACTATTTTTCTTGGATTTTTTGTCAGGAATTTAAATGTCCTACTTATGAAATGGGCATTGATAAATAGGAGGTCAAACATAATCTTCATAATCCTGAAGTTCCAGAAGAAGCCGACAAGTGTTATTTTAAATATTCTACAAAATCTTGAAAATTGACGGTGTCCAGTCATTAATGGCCATATAGAAAATAAGAAATTCATTTTTTTTCTAGTCTAATAGTTTTATTTAAAAATATCGAAATAAAATTTCTTAAAAATTCGCCTGTTTCATTAATTATATAAATTTTGTAAAAAAAAAAAAAAAAAAAAAAAAAAAAAAAAAAAAAAATTAGACAGTAACCGTTAGAAAATTGCTACAATGAGCTTTTAAAGAAACGATTTGATTACGAAAAAATAAAACCTATAAAACCTATGACTTTGCAAATTTTGCATTAGAATTATTCCTAGTTTTTATGGGTATTTCATAAGTGCTTTCTTTTTATGAATGTAAGAACTTTCGTCAATTTGTACTCTCCGGAACTGTCCAGGCTTTTCTTAAAGAGCCCTGTTTTTGGGAAATTGTAAAATTTTTCTTACATTTGTGAAAATTCTAGTCATAATTTAGCTATGAGTAGAAGTTTTAGTCTAGTCGTAATTTGATTTTCTCCCATTTTCATTTATCCTTTTCTATTTGGAGTCTAAGGCATATGGGTCGTAGGGAAAAATTTTTGACGATATTCGTGGGCACTCGTCAGCGATATCGCTTATGTGCAAGAGAGTCTTACTATTAGGGACGTATACGCCGACGAAGATGGGCCACTCGCCGGGTCGGTTAATTAGATTCTATCCTTCATACATAATAAAGCTAAATTATAGTTCTTTGGTCAGTTCACTTTTTATTTGATGGCCAGATTTTAGTTTTAACTGACTAAGTTTGTGAAAAGTTGAATTAGAAGGTGAAAAAAATCTGTGAATGGCCTATGAGACAAATAAATTTGTGAAGGGTCCTGTTTTGGTATACAATATTTTGAGAAGGGTTTTCATAATGACTTAAAAGTTTCTTAATCATATCATTGGTTAAAAGTAACACTTTCATAGAAAGTCCAAATGATTTCTTATTTCTTTGAGTTTATACATTGCTTGATATTACAACTGAGTGTTTTAAACATAAAAGTTGAAGTGGTACTTTAGTTAATAATAATAATTCAATCTTGTGTTAAAAATTATCTAAGTTTTCCATTTATATTTTTGCATTCAATAATTTATAGTTTAAATTTCATATAAATTATTTCTTGGCAATTGACCACTATCACGGGGCGGATTTCGCAATGCTTCCCACAAGCATTGTGCTATTTTATTGGCTTATGGTGAACGCTTGTGGGATAAATAGAGAAGCTGATTATCTATAATCCATCGTGACGTTCTTTGACGTCAAAAATGCTTGCGGTCCATTATCCACTCAGCTGGTAAAATTCAACTCATACCTTCCAGTTCAGTAACAAAAGCGCATCTATTTTTGTTTTAAAGGAAATCGCAACTCCTATTCTTGCATCACAATAGACGCTTTCAGATGTGACATCAGATATGTAGTTTTCCTTGGATACTGACTCCAAACAAACCGTTGCTATGCTGTTTTTTCTATTTTTATTATATTTTATAGCTATATATTGCAGCTGTATCTTACAGATACATGTTTAAACATTTAAAATGCAGTAGTAAAATTTTCTACGATTTATATTTAATAAGAAATGAAACATAGCAACCGTTTGTTTGGAGTAAGTTTCCAAGCAGAATGTCATGAATGACGTCACACTGAAAGTGTCTATATTCACAAAAGTTTTAGAGACATTCCTTAAGATACAAAACGGTGAGTTTGAGGTGTGTTCGCAATTATGTAAATGCGTAGCACCTATTGGTAATTAAAACACTTGAATGCGCCATCTGGCGGATAAAAGATATAACTTCTCGCTTCAAGTGAGTGCCGTACACAGGACACCCTTAAGGTTCCTGTCCCTGGTCGACGAAGCGGTCGCGAGCTAATGCTATTCTTATGGGGAGGTTGTTTTCTAATATCTATTTTGCTTTTCGACATTTTTAATAACTTTTTTTGCATTTATTAGTTGATGTGTATGCCGACATTGCTCCTTTTTCACTTTTTCGGTATTGAATGCAGATATTTTTTATAAAGTTAGTTTCACTTTCAAAACCGGTTTCAATAGTGAAAGTGTGCTTTTAAAAATTATTTTCAGCCAAAGTCGTAGAAGTAAAAAAAGAGCAGTGTCGGCATGCATCTTAGCTACCCAATGCAATATATATATATATATATATACTGTAACCGACGCTTAATAAAATCATATTCGTTTTGGGCCAAATTGATTTATAATAAACGGCTGATTTTTATGTCCGGCGAACATTCCCAATCCCAAAAACATGGTGGAACCTCGCAAATTCGAAAAGAAATGGCAAAATATGATATCTAATGACAAACAGGATTAATTACTTTTTGTGGAATTTTTTTAATTATTCATTCAAAATTAATAACGACCATACATATAAAATTAATAAATACTTACCACATATAAAATTAATTTAACAATGCATTATTGCTTACATTCTTGGGTTTTATGAAAAACTGATCAAGTGTTTTTATCAAGAGAGTAAGATTGACTGTACCGTTCATGTTCTGCGCATCTTCATTTTTACTAGCTAGTTTTTTGTAACTTACGACGATGGTACTTGCTCCAATTTGTCTGTGTCAGAAATTTCTCTAAGTGTTGAGAGATTTTCATAAATTTCAAAATATTGGAGAGAAACCTTGTCAAATGAATTCTTACCTTTAGAGGTAGCGGCAATTTCTTGTGATTCTTCAAATTTAAATCCACAAATCGAAGGCAATATTTTATCATGTCGTTTTTCATACTGCCTCAAGAAATTTTAACATAATGTATTGCATTCGACAGAGTAACAGATTTTATTATGGAGCTTAAAAAAAGTCACAGATAAATCACATGCTTCGATTTCTATTACTCTTTTTTGGCCAATTCGTTTCTATAATAACATTTAAAAGCTTTGATAATTCCTTAATCAATTGGCGGTATAACACTGGATGTCTTAGGTGGAAAAACACTATTTTTATGTCTTTCATTGTTAAATCTGGAGGAGGCATAACGCAAGTGTCCATAATCAGGGTAATATTTTCCGCGAGTTTTTTCCCATTGCATAAAAAGTATGTGAAAATTGGAGATTTCATCCATGATTCCTTATTGTTTCGGTAGTCCACATGTAAACTCTTCTCTCCTTTAAAACAGCGCTGTTTTTTACTAGGTGCTTCCTTGATGGTCCCCGTCAGAATAACATTTACACGTTGTTTAATACTTTTGTATCCTTCTACTCGACTCTGTTTTGACCATATACGTTTGATTTGGTAAAGCCCGAGAATACAGTCCAATTTCATCAATGTTACTGAATTGAGAAAGATCATAGTCTTTCAAAAAATCCGGCAAAATGCTTGCTTTCCAGTAATCTGCAGCGTCCTAATTCACGTCCATCTTTTTGTCGTACAGTTTGTGATAAACGATATTGTTTCGTTCATTCCATAATGACAACGAGCCATTGGTGGATTTCAAATTTTCACTCATCATTTGCGCGGACTGTTTCGCTTTCTTGCACAAAATTCGCGAGAAATGGGAACTTTTTTCAAGCTGGCATTTTAAAAACATTTTTAAAGTGCTTCTTTGACGTCTTCTGTCTTTCCTTCCAGTTTCTGTTTAATAAAATTTCAGACTTAATAATGTCTCTGTTCTTAAGCAAATTTTATAAAGCTTTGAAGCCGTTTCCCTTTGTCTGCATTTCAGTAAATTATCTTAATTCTCTAAAATTTCAATCTTTCTTTCAAACTTACAAGCTTACATTTAGACAACTTACTCGTTACGAGTTTCAAATGAAACAAAACTGAATCAAACTGAACTAAATTCTCTTTTAAAAATTGCAGAAAGAAAATAAGCCCAGTGATCGTGATCTCTGTAACTTCAATTTTTGAAACTTAGATTTACACTAATAATCTTTGAAAAAATGCTTGTTTTTTTTGTTTTGTTTTATTTATGTTTAAGTAATAATAAAATTTTAAAGTGAAGATTAAACTGATTATTTTGCTAATGAAGAATTTTTTGAGTTTATTAGCCGGCGATGCTGATTTTATTAAGCGGCAGTTTTAACAGAAATTTGTATTGATTTGATTCCGACCCTCACAATTTGATCAGATTAAGCGGCTGATTTTATTAAGCGGCGGGTACAGTATATATATGTATACATTTAATAATGCAAAATGAAAACCAGATATTAGAAAATAACCTACCCATAGGTATAGCAGTAGCTTGTAAGAGTTTCATCGGCCAGTGACAGGAAGTAGGGGACACCTATTGCTAAACCAATTTTTTTTAATCAAATCCATTTTTTGCAAGCTTAAATAATTTGAAATTTTAAAATAAAAACTTCGAGTAAATATAACGCTATTAATACTAAATTAAAACTAACTGCCTATATCCATATGAAAGACAATTTTATTATATACATAACCAATTAATTTTGACGTTTGCCTATAGTTGAGAATATTTGAATTTCAAAATTTATTTTATGATTTACTAATTACAGTATAGATCAGTTTTAACTGACGTCATACCCGAGCAACCTGAGGTGCTTTTTGTTTGCCCCCCAAATTTGGGCGATTGTGATTGTTTAGCTCAAAATATAGGCTATAAATTGTCGATTATGACTAGTTGGATAAAACTTGGGATTGTGAGCAGGTGATAACGTTGTTGAAACTGATCTATAATAGGAAAAAAAATCTTTTTTTTTTTAAATCCTGATTTTTTTTTCTGTTGGTACCTTTGAGAATTACTTTGAAAAAAAAACTGTAACAAATAAAAATGTCTAAAAAATAACACTTGAAAGTTGTCTTTCTTTGGAGTGGTCACCTTGTTCTTTCTCATAATACTAATAATAATCATTCATCTGAAAGTTTGTTAAAATATTTTTATTTTCTTTCTGCACAAACAGTGTTGCAAAAGGTTCAAGAACTTACAACATAGCCATTTTTCAAAAAATAAATAAATAAAAAAAACAAATGTTAAGCTATTTACGCATTTTAACATTTTCATAAAACACATTGAGAACCTTTAACATTACAAAAAAGAAAACAGCTTTAAAATAATGTACAATACATTATTAAAAAAATAAAAACACGAAAGAAAGCTCATATTCCTCATATTTGGAGAGGAATGAGAAAGAAATATATTCCTTCCTGAAGATTTGAGTTTCAGTACGGGAATGCATAAAAACAAACAGTCTTTCTTTCCCCTCTTTTCAGCACGGTATACTTACAGATGTTCATCAAAATTTTTACAAAAAGCAGTTTTTTTAAATGCTCAACAGCTCAAAAACTTAATAACTATTTTAATCTAAATTCCTAATTACTAATGACCTCCAGTGATGTCTAAATGACCTACCATGAACAATCGAGTCTTCTTATACTTCAAAAGTATAAGATACAAAATTTAGCCAAATACATTAGTTATTTTTTAGATAAAATTCGCATACACACACACAAATATTTGTTCAAACTGTAACATAACAGCAAGAAAGACAGGGCACAGTTCAGTCAAAATTAGCTTCAAGTTTAAACTCGATATAAAACAGTACATTCTTGGCGGATTAACAATTATATATTGGTGCCAAATTCAGTGATGCTTCATTAGACGCCAAGCACGCATTCTGGGAGTGGTAATCTTGAAATTTGAATTTTTGGTCAAATCTAGCAAAGTGTTGCCAGCTTTGAGACTTAACTTTTTAACAACTTAATAACTATTTGAAACTTCTTTTCCATTGACTCCTATGGGACACTGGAAGGGATGGGACATCTCCAATAAAGCTTGAAATTTTTTTTTAATTTTTAATTTATGACTCTCGCGTCATATGAAACAATCATTAAATTATACATTTATCTATACATTATTCATTTACATTATTCATATACATTTATCTATACATTTATCCATTAGTTGCAAGCAACTGCGAGTTTGTGACATAAGAAATGAAATTTACATTTTATGAAGTTACTTTTATTCTTGGTTTAATTTACATGCTCAATCCTTTGCCAAATCAGAAGATTCTAGTACAGAAATCAAGGATTTAATATATTTATGGACGCATGGGAAAAATCATCAATAATATTCCCGCTGCATTTTTTTTTCGCATTTCATAATTTCATTTAAAATATAAGTTACTATCAAATTATCCTGTGAAGCAATTTTGTCAAATTATAAAAATCTACATAATTTTATTTTAAATAATAAAGGAACAAATCAATTACTAAAACATTAATAAAAATACAAATTAAAAATCACATATACAAAATAACAAACACATGTATTGTATTTAATGTCAAATTAACTGCGACATTTACAAACATCCATTACTGACATTTAATCTTATAGTTTGGTTAATTTCTTTTGGTCGACAGGATAATCAAGTAATACCAAATTTAATCCTTTCATTCATTCATTCATTTTATTTAAAATACACAAATTTAATTTAAAACTGAAACATTTAAAATTCATGACAATTACTTATTTCTTATTAAAAAAAAGAAGGAAAAGACGATAATAAATAATTCCATAAGCCATGACATTCAATTTCAAAATGAATGTATTATTTTAATTCACTACGCAAAAAAAATTAAAAATGTTAAAGGGCAACCTAAAAAATTGACAAGATTTTTTATATAACTAACAGAAAAATATCAAGAATTCTCTGAGACCATGGAACTTTTTATGTATTTTTATTTGAAATAAAATTTTGTGATTGGAAATGATTTGTTACACTCACATATAAAAAATGCAATTGTTTGTGAAAATTACGTAATTTGTACAGTCATGATATATATGAAATGATAATGATGGAACAATGTTTGGCAATTTATCACTTGTACTAAGTACCAAAATAGCAACCTGGCAAACAAAAAGCAAAGCGGTCAGCCCAGAACTGTTGAAGACAGTCACGTGACCATTAATATAGAGATTGACGACAGTCACAAGACTTAGGCTATTAAAAAAATACTAAAACTATATAACTACGCAGATTTTGAATGCAAGTTTTCAGTCTCATTCTTAGTTTCTAACTTAATGACTGTTAATGTTTGGTAAACTCAATGTTACGCCTTTTACGAATGAACAGTTAAGTGTAAAAGCCGTATGCTTTTTGTAAAAACCTGTTTCTGAAAATTTTGCCTGATGGAGAGATGGGACATGCTTTATGTCTCCAAAATAATATCTCTAACTCACTAATTATATTTAATTACAAACGATTTTTTGGTATTTTACATTTATAAGACTATCTTGTTTTAAAATTGTAACAAATAAAATTGATTATTTCACAAAATTAAAAAGAATTTTATCCTTAGATTTTTTTAAACATATATTCATGTTTTGAAATAATTTTTAACTCAAACTGAAAACTTTTTTTTTTACATGGCAATATAATATGATAAGAAATTAAAAAGGAAATTTCATCTTATGAGAAACTGGCTATTCCATCATGGGTGTACGAGATATAATTGCTATTAAAACTAATTGACAGCATTAATTAGACACAAAAATATTTTTGCTTGAATTAGATTTTATAAAATAATATAACATAAAATAAATGTTGCGACTTGCAATAAAAATTAGGAATGTAAATGAAACGCTGCCTTTATCATTTATCATCCTCATTTTTTAAAATTAAATATTAATTTTAAAAACATCTCCCATCGTTCCCTCACTTGAGAGAGGGATGGGACATTTTTGCTTTTAATTTAATGAGTTAATTAATTTAGATTTTTAATTATAATCATCAAACATTTATTTTTTAATATATTAAAATACTTCAAGTTGTTATTATGAAAATTTGTATATTGTACTAACGAAATATAATTTGTAAATAATAATTTTGTTAATGATTGTAATTGTCCCATCACTCCCAACTCTCACCTATATGATAATGAGACATGCTTCATCTAAATCCTTAAAAAACTTTCAAGAATAAAATTCAACAAATAAGTACGATTTTTTTTTGCACAACAAATATTTTTAGCACACTTCTGTTACATTCTTAAAAATGTTACTTCTGTTACGTCTGTTCTTACTGTTAATGTTAAAAACATTAAGTAGTAAAGGAAGTGTAATTTTTTAAAAATATTACAAATTTCTAAAATACAAAAGTGTTAAAATTAAATGCAAAGACTGATAAAGAGTTCATGTTCAATTTTGAAACGAAAAATATAGACGATTTACATGAATTGTCTATTTGGGTATGAGACATATGTTTTCTTAAATAATGGTTATTAGATAATCCTTTGAAAAACATATTCTATCATATAAACAAACAACAGGTTTTCTCCTGTATAAATCAAGAGATGTCTTAATAGGTGACAATGTGAAGAAAATCCTCTGGGATAAATTTTAGGAACGCAAAAATTTTATCCTGTGTGCGTCAAGAGATGTCTTGTCAGAGTAACATTCTGAGAGAATCCTTTGGAACATATTTCACAAATAAAAGGTTTTTCTCCAGTATGAGTCAAGAGATGTCTTTTTAGATTATGATTTTCAGAAAATCCTTTGGAACATACTTCACAAGTAAATGGTTTCTCACCAGTATGTGTCAAGAGATGCTTTCTTAGATTACCATTCCAAGAAAATCCTTTGGAACATATTTCACAAATAAAAGGTTTCTCAACTGTATGAGTCAAGAGATGTATTCTAAGACTCTGTTTACAAGAAAATCCTTTGGAACATATTTCACAAATAAAAGGTTTTTCACCTGTATGAATCAAGAGATGGGTTCTTAGATAACAATTATTAGAAAATTCCTTGAAACATATTTCACAAACAAAAGATTTTCTACCTGTGTGTGCCAAGAGATGGCGTTTTAGATCATTATTCTGAGAAAATCTTCTGGAGGATGCTTCACAAACAAAAGGTTTTCCCTCTGTGTGCGTCAAGAGATGTCTTGTCAGAGTAATATTCTGAGAAAATCCTCTGGCACATATTTCACAAATAAAAGGTTTTTCTCCAGTATGAGTCAAGATATGTCTTCTTAGACTACTAGTATCAGAAAATCCTTTGGAACATGCTTCACAAACGAAAGGTGTTTCACCTGAATGTTTCAAGAAATGCCGTTTTAGATCAGTGTTAGAATTCCTAAAAAAAAGTCACTGGTCCCAAGGACCAGTAAGCATGAGAATTTACTGGTCCGCAGACATCAGCACTGGTCCGTTATATAAAACTCTATTAAATAATTTTAACACTTAGAGGGGTCTCCCCCCCCCACACACACACACTCTCTGGAAAATAAATCAATCTTACTTTGCATTTATCCAAAATTTTCAGCATAATAAAATGTAAAATATAATTTGCTAAAAAATAAATAAACAGTACGTAAAGAAAAACTATCAAATTATTTATTAGATATTTTATTTGCCATTACTTATTTCAACTGACTGTAGGGTTTAATGTAATTTTTTTTTTCGATTTTTCTCTAGATTCTAGCCAGAGTGGTGGAATTGTAGCTAGTGTCATTGATGCAGTTGGACTTGAAAATTCCTGAGTCCCCGGGACCCAGGACTTCTAAAATACTGGGTCCCTTTTCAACAAATGCGGGACCCCACTAATAATAAGTCATATTTTTCGATGCAAAAATTGAACTTGTTCATTTGCACAAGAAAAAGAAAATGCAATAATTGTTTTAATAATAATAAATAATTAAAACCAATATTAATTTAAGAGAAATTTTCTGTACTTTTTAAAGAATAAATGTGCAAGATACAAATTTAATTATAAAATAATGCTTATTTAAGTGTTGAAGATAACAAGTATCACTATGGTTTGCATTTCTTTTAAAATGTGGCACAACAGGTTTATTGAAAAAGACTTTTTTGCTGAAAAAAGGGATATTTTTGTTGAGTAAATGGGTACTTTGCTTAATGAAATGGTGCTTTCAGGAGTCACATTCACTCAGAAAGATTTGGAGCAATAAAAAACCGATTGGGAAGCAGGAAAATCAGTTTTTGGAGCAGCAACAACAATTTTGAAATTGGAAAATTAGGTTTTAAAACAGAAAAATTCTCTCCCGTCATTCATATATATTTTTTGTGCCTTTTTTTTTTTTTTTTTTTTTTTTTGTCGAAATTTCCGTTTTTTTGAATTATTTTGACGAAATCTTTTGTTTTTTCGGGATTTATTGACGAAATATACCGTTTTTTGCGATCTTTCGAAGAAATCTGCCGTTTTTTCGGGTTTTAGGATGAAATTAGCCATTTTTTCGCGAATTTTTTGACAATATTTACAGGAAATTAGTCGTTATTTAGCACTTTTTAAACAAAATTTGTCTTTTTTTCGCAATCTTTTGAAGAATTTTTTCGTTTTTCACGATTCTTTTTGACAAATTTTGCCGTTTTTTCGCGATTTTCGGACAAAATTTCTCGTTTTTTTGCACTTTTTTTAAGAGATCTGCCATTGTTTTGCAATATTTTTGAAAAATCTGCCTTTTTCTCGTAATTTTTTGAAGAAATCTGCCATTTTCCCGCAATTTTTTGAAAAAATCTGCCGTTTTTCGCGATTTTTTGATCGAAATTTGCCGTTTTTTATCTTTAGAAGAAATCTGCCTTCTGTTTTGGGTTTTGGAATGAAATTAGCCATTTTTTCGAGAATTGTTTGACAAAATTTGCCGAAAATTAGTCGTTATTTCATGATTTTTTAACGAAATTTGCCGTTTTTTCGCGATCTTTTAACAGAATTACGCGGCCCGTGGGACGCATAAGAGCGATTTTTTTGCGTCCCATGGCCGATTTTTTTGCGTAATTTACGCGCTATGGCGCGTTTGCCGCATCGCTGATAATAAAAAAAATCATGTGCGATCGGTTTTGGTTTTCTAAGGGCCTGAAAAAAGGCACTGGTCCTGCGGACCACTAAGTTTTTCAAATTAGTGGTCCGATTGAATTATCGGTGGTCTCGGACCAGCGGACCACCAAGGATTTCGAACGCTGTAGATTACAGCTGTTAGAAAATGTTTTGGAACATACTTCACAAATATAAACTTTTTTTCCTGTATCAGTGGAGGAATGTTTTTCTCTATCTCCATTTTGAGGAACAAAGTGCTGTTCACTGGCAAAAGAATTTTCCTCTGTAATCGATGACATCGTCTTAAATGAATAAGTTTAGTTTTGGACGATAACAGAAACTGCTCCGTTGTATCAGTATGATGAGATTGTTCCTTTTTCACCTATGGAAATGACTTATTGAACTTACTTCAGAAAAAAACAGTTTTATCTACCTAAGAAAAATTGTAAAAAAGAAATTTTAAAATAAACTGCTAAATTTTAAATGTTAATTAAAATAAGTTTCATTTTTTTAGTTAAAACAAAATTCATGAATTAAAGACTCATATTATATACTCTTAGAAACTACTTAACTTGAGAATTTTTTCATAGACTAGAGGCCCTGCTCTTACGCGCTACACTCGTCAACTCCTGTCCTGTCTCTAAAAATCAGTTAATTTAATTAGCTTTAAAAAAATTACAGAAAATTAAAAACAGTGACAATTGCCCAATAAATGGGTAATTATTTATTTCCACTTTACAGAGGGGTTTAAGACTGAATGAGCTGCTATTAAGGACTGTTTTTGACTTTGATTAAATATGATTATTTAAAAATTTAACAGTTTTTCACCATTTATGACTTTTAACCGCATATTAATGCATTTATTATTCTACAATTTTCTTTTACTCTTTGAATTCACATACAAATTCAGTTTTTATGCTACAATTTTTGATATTTTCTTGCTTTTTTCACATAATGTTCATTTAATTTAAATTTTTTTTCTATTTATAATAGTCACGTGTACAGATGTAAATTTTCTAGAAAAATATAAAAGGCAAAAATAAAACTTTTTTTCTTGATTTTTTTCAGAAAAAATTAGAAAAATTGATTTTTTTACACATGTTTAGTGTTTTTCCTAAATAAATTAGATTTTCTGAGAGAATATTAAATATTTTTTTTTTTTTTTTTTTTTGCACTTACCTGTAAAAAAAATTATTTTCAATTTATAAGACTATATTACAGATAAAAAAGCAAAGTCTACTTTAAAAATTTAGTTTCTTTTTTTTCTCAGGATTAATGTAAAAACCTCAGCCAATATATCTGAAAATTGAAATCAAATGTATTCATCTCATTTACATAGTAGGTATTGTTTTTAAGCATATAAATGATGCTAGTTTAAAGAAACAAATTGTTGCAGTTTTGACATTACTATAAACAGGGATGTAAAAATCATATTCCAACAGGCAGTCTCTCACCACTACAACTATTTCGTTATTTTTCATCTAATATTTCGTGTAAAAAACTTGTAAGGATGCTATTAAATTTTAAGCAGAGAAAACAAAAATTTTAGTGGTGAGAGAATGCCCACTGGTACCTAGATTTTTACATCCCTGATTATAAATATCAGCATTCAAATCTTCCATTGTCTAGAAAATGTGTATTTGTACAATACTACATTTTTTTCTTGCCGTAATAATTTTCATTTCCTTTAAAAAGTATATATTTAGTTTTGGTATAGGTTTCCCATCTAAACTCAAAAGTTTGATTTAGTTTCATAATCTAAACTCCAACAAAACTAAGTTTTCGTCAGCTAACTCAGTTCTGGCCAAAATTCTGCAAAGGATTTATTAACTGTTAGATTTTTACCCACTGGAACTGAGAAAATATTTTAAAAATAATTTTCCATCACATGAGATTTTCCTTCAAAAGTGATGTGTTTAATTTAACTAGGCATAAAATTTCTCTTTTTACCTTGAAATCTCATATCCCATTCTTGATTAAAAAACCATATCCAATAATGTTTCCTTATGCTACTTTCGTATTTCTAAGAGTGGTACCCAAGAGACATGAATTATAAAACACAACATTACAAATAGAAAAAGCAAGGGATTTGAAGAAAAAAAAAGTATTTACACTCAGACATAAGCTTCTACTTTACTTCAGACAACTATGAAAATTCAAAGTTTAGTCAAGAGCGAAAGTATAATTTGGAACATAGTTACTTGTAATAAAATATTGATTTTTTTTTCGTCGCAATTGTGCTTTTTTAATGTAAACTCCTCATGTTTTCCAAAAATACTGTATAGAATGGAGAGAAGCGGAGGTCATTTTTAGATTCAGCACCAAAAAAAAAAAAAAAAAAAAACAAAAAAAAAAAAGATAAAGAAAAAAAAGAAATACACAATGAATTAAAAATATCCCATGCATCCGAAAAAATTAATATTTCTGCAAACTTGCGTTTTAAAACTAAACCAAAACATTTAATATACATAGTTTTCCCCATATTTAGTTCAGGCTTCAGACAGACACTGTTAGCAATGCAGAATTATCTAATTCAGATTCTGATTTTAACATTAAGATCCCACACTACTGATGCTGATGTAAAATCTATGGGAGTATTCTTTTCAAATATCTTGCTTGAAGATTTAATATTTTCATATGATTTTTTTTCCGGATGATAACAAAAACTTCTTGAAAGAATCAGTATTTATCAGATTGTTGCATTTTCATTCAAAGAAATGAATTTTTTGAACTTCAACGAAAAAGTTTTATCGAATTTAAAAACAGAAAGAAAATTGTAATAAACAAGACATTTTTTTAAAAAAATTCATTAATTTTAACTTTGAATTAAGTAGTCGATTTTACAAGTTTCATATCCTTAAACAGCACAAAATTCAATCATTAAATTATCCCATTATAGGTTCTAAGACATATGGACTTGACTCGAGTAAAGATACATATGTGCGTCTATAAATAGAAATCATAATTCTGTACCACCTGCATTTAAGTATCTTATACTATAATGCGAGCAAAAATTGTGTGTGTGTGTCTGTGTGTGTAAATTTTATCTTAAAAACGGCTCTAACGATTTTCGCAAAAATTTGGATTTCACCATTTTCGGGCACGAGAAGACCATTGGGTTAGGTCACATGTTCGAGAAAATTCGATTATTGGGTCATAAAGGGTCAGGATCAAGTTATTTATATCTAGAAAACGGCTGGATCGATTTTAAGGAAATTTTGTATCCAATCGTTTTTTGGCACGAGAAAACAATTGAGCTGGGTCACATGTTCGAAAAATTTTGATTAGTGGGTCATTTTTGGGTCATTGTGGGTCAAGCCATTTTTATTTAAAAACGGCTCTAATGATTTCGACCAAATTTTATATTTTATCGTTTTGGATTACAAGAAGACCATTCGGTTAGGTAACATGTTCGAGAAAATTCGGTTAGTGGGTCATTTTTGGGGTCATTGTGGGTCATGCTATTATTATCTAGAGATTTTCTCACGCAATTTTGACTAAAAATTGCATTCTATGGTTTTCGGGCACGACAAAAACATTGGGCTAGGTTACATGTTCGAAAAAAAATTTTAATGGGTCATATTGGGTCATTAAGGGTCTGGGTCAAGCTATTTATATTTAAAGAACCGCAGAATCAATTTCATCGAAATTTTGCCTGCAATAGTTTTTTGACACGAGAAAGCTAATGGGCTAAGTCACACGATACAGAGATTTCGATTATAAGAGTCATTTGTGGGTCATGATGGGTCATAATGAGTCATGGTCAAGCTATAGCTAAAGAACAGGTGGATCGATTTTAACGAAATTTTGTATACAACATTTCTTTGGCACGAGAAAACTATTAGAATAGGTCTCAGTTCGAGAAATTTCGATTGCTGGGTCATTTTGGGTCATAAAATGTCTGGATCAAGCTATTTATATATAAAGTACGACAGTATCAAATTTAATGAAATTTTGTATGTAAGTTTTTTGACACGAGAAAATTAATGGGCTGTCTCACGTGTTTGAGAAATTTCGATTATAAGAGTCATTTATGGGTCATGATGGGTCATAACGGGTCATGTCAAGCTATATCTAAAGAACATGTGAATCAGATTTAACGAAATTTTTTATACAACATTTTATGGCACGAGAAAATCATTGGGCTAGGTCACATGATCGAGAAATTTCGATTAACAAGTCATTTTGGGTCATAAAGGGTCTGGGTCAAGTTATTTATATTTAAAGAACGGTAGAATCAAGTTTAACGAAATTTTGAGTGTAACAATATTTATACACGAGAAAACTAATGGGCTAAGTCACATGTTCGAGAGATTTCGATTATATGGGTCATTTGTGGGTCATGATGTGTCATGGTCAAGCTGCATCTAAAGAACAGGTGAATCGATTTTAACGAAATTTTGTATACAGAATATTTTTGGCACGAGAAAATCATTGGGCTATGTCACATGTTCGAGAAATTTCGACCAGTGGGTCACTTTTGGGTTATTCTAATTTTATCTAGACAATGTCTCGCGCAAATCTGACTAAATTTTATATTCTATCGTTTTCGGACACAAGAAAATCATTGGGTTAGGTCAGATGTTTGAGAAAACTCGATTAATGAGTCATTTTGGACCATAATGGGTCAAGGTCAAACTATTTATACCTAAAAATTGGCTCAATTGATTTTATCTAAATTTTGTATTTAACGTTTTTCGGCGCGCAAAAATTAATGAACTAAGTCACATTTTCGAGAGATTTCGATATAAGGGTCATTTGTGGGTCATGTTAATTTTATCTAGAAAATTGTTCTCGCCATTTTGAGTATATTTTCTATTACATCGTTTTCGGGCAAAAGAAAACCATTGAGATAGGACACATGCACGTAACAAATCAATTAGTGGGTCGTTTTAGGTCTTAATGGGTTCGGGTCATTCTAATTATATATAACAACGACTCAGTCAATTTTACCTAAATTTTGCAACGGAACGTCTTTTGCCACGAGAAGACTATTGAGCTGAGTTGTAGATTAAACAAAATTATATTAGTGGGTCATATCGCTTCATTGCTGAATGCTGTCAAGCTAATTTTACTTAAGAAATGGCTTTAACGATTTTGATTCATTTTATAATCTACTGTTTTTGATTACCTGAAGACCATTGAGCTAAGCCACATGTTTGATCACATGTGATTAGTGGATCATTTGGGTAATAAGGGTAAGGATCACGAGACTATGGCAAAAGCCAATAAGCTGGCGATATTTGATAAAATACTGGCGAAATTTGACCGAAAAATCGACTATTAAGGTTACGAAACCAAAACACATATTTGGCGCCAAATGAAAGAATGTGTCCAAATTTGGTTATATCTGGCAAAAAATATTGTCTTTCAGAATGAGAAAAAATTTCTTATACATTCTTAATAGTCTTCGAGATGCATAGTTAAACTGATCAGAGTCGAGCTAAAAAAGTGATTTGGATTGATGTCCTTTCGTTGTAAATTTTAAAATAAAGTAAAATTTATGAACATGTGCATACAAACATAGTTTTCTTATTGATTGTTTTTATAAATAATACTATTATTAATAACATGTTTTACAGTAATAATACAGAGTGAATGATACAGGGAAAATACTATATTGAGTTGAACACAAAGTTAATTTTGACCGAGCTGAGCTCGGTCACCCATGCTAGTGTATCTTTAAGATGGAGATATAGTCCTTGGTCCATTTTTTATATCTTATTTTTTTAACAACAGCTGCATGCATCGTGACTGTGTGATTTTTGCTACATTATTTTAGGGGCAACTTTAATGCCTGGTATATGTTTTTCCATTTCTATTCATTTTAGCTATGTTATTATAATTTTTTAAATGTTTTTATTCATTTTATTTTGGTATTATATGTGTTGGTAATACTAATTTTTTATTGTTTTGCTTTTTCAAGTATGGTACAGAGATGAAACCCCACACTTTATTTGGTACTGCTTGGTTATCCTGGGGATCAATTTTGCCACATTATACAAATCGCTAAACTAAAAGCCAACTTATACATGTTGACTAAATTTTTATTTTAAATAACAAAAGAAGAAAAAAACTAGCAAAACATTAAGAAAAAGTTGAAGAAAAAGTTGAAATGAAAATCCCTTTATCACATTTTAAGCACGTGTATCGTGTTTAATGTCATTGAATGCGACATTCACGATCATACATTGTTGACTTTTAATCAAATAATTTGGAGATAGTTTTCTGGTTGACGGGATAACCAAGTACAGTAGACTCCCTTAAATCCACGAACACCAGAAATCCGCGCATTTTGTCAGATGTTAACAATGAAATTAAAGATGGCACTGAAGACAGCGTCTAACGCAATACAAATAATTATATAACAATATCTATTTTTAAATCATTTTCAACTTCTTCTTTTTTTTATGTGTTTCAATTTAAATTCTGCAGTGTTAAATAATATGTTACTTAGACGTACGATGATCGAAATTTAATCGAAATAATCATTATAGTATCGTAGTTGCGGCATAATATAACTTTCAAAGGTCGTTTGGTATTGTTTGTAGTTCACGTGGCAGGATAATTTTTGCTATATAAAAATATTATTTTATAGTTCTGTTACTATTTTCATATCCCTGCTAGTTACGAAATGAATTTGGGAGCTACATACGGTTTACTAATTACGATGATCAATATTTAATCGAAATAATCATTATCGTATTGTAGCCCTAGCATAATATAACTTTCAATGATCAATTGGTAGTGTTTGTAATTCGAGGGGCAGGATAATTTTTTTTCTATAAAATGAATATTTAAAAATTAATCAAGCTTTTTGGTTTATTAACAAAGGCAAATATTTTTCTTTATAAAAAATGATTGATTATTCCTCATCATTATTTATATTTAGTATTGTATTTTAATTATTTACTTTATTTTAATATTTTTCTAAAATTTTGTTTTACTTAACTTTTTGGTAATAATTACTTGTTTTTAAACTATTTATTTATTTAAATATTTTACTTAATTATTTTAATGTTTCAGTTTATTATATGCATACATTAATATGCTTAACTACTAATCTAAGTAAAGTTTAAAAAATGTAAACAAATCACCTGAAATCTGCAAAATTCTATCCACACAACCCGTGGTCCCAAGCTTTGCGGATTTGTAGGAGTCTACTGTAGTACCCTTTATTTATAGTTCCATAGTATTTTGTGTCTAACGAATCTAATATGGTTCTGAAAATTCCAAATATATCCCTTTTGGTTCATTTTTTCCATGTTTTGTTGATGTATATTATTTTATAATTAATGGTTTTATACATATATATATGAAATGATATATTCTTTTCTTACATTATAGCTCATTGCTTATTATTATAACTAACACTGGACATTATACTTAGAACGAATCCCTTATTTATATGCTAAAGTATAGAAGGTAGTTGAATTTCTATCATGCAGCCAATCTATTTTAAATAGAAAATTTATGAAAATACTGTTCCTCTTGATGGAACAACATAATAGACATTATTTCTAAATTAGAATTAAAATTTTTAATTTGTGATATTTGGTTTAAAAAAAATAAACAGGAATTATGAGTTTTCAGGTTCTTCTACTCCTTAAATTTTAAATGTGTTTAAAGCGAAACACAATATTTAATAAAAATATTTTGAATTTGAAATTAAAGAAAATATACAATTGATTTAAATCAACCCTTACGAAAATGGCTTTTACAGTTCTTTAAGATACATTTTATAGAATCCTATAGAATTATGGCCCGTTTCTCTATAGCTAGTTAAAAGCTATAAAAATATCTGTAGAAGTTCAATAGAAATGTCTGTAGTGCAGCTATTTCTATTACACTTCAATTAAGAGCAAGAGTCTGAGAAAGTGTCACACCTAGCATTAGAGGGTGATTCAAGCCATCCCAGATTTTCTCCAAAAAATTACCAGTTGTTACTTATCTTGTTAAAAGACCAAATCCAGAATTTTTTGCTCCAAAGTTGAGTTGTTCATTTTTTATGGACCCCCAAAGGTCATCATGGCGTGAAAAAAAATATTTTCACGTTTTTTTTAAGACATGGATATTGCTAGGACTCACAGCCCTTTGCGCATACAACTTGCCACCAAATTCTTTTTATATATGGAATGTAAGAGGGTTGAACTTTATATAATAGATGAAAACCCGTGGCAAGTTTTTGCCGCAAGGTCACAGAAAGTCACAAAAAGTTTCATTTTTGCTGTTTTTTTCCGTTTTTAAGACCCTATAACAGCTTGTGCGTTCCAGTTGCCATGAAAAAAGAGGCATCATTTGAAAGCCATGCATTAGCACTTTTGAAAAATGCATATATAATTGAGGCAAGTTGGATACGCTTTTAGTTACAGAGTGCCAAAATCGTAAAAATGTCATATTTGATCAATATTCAAACTGTTATAATTTCTTGCAGCAACGACATTTAAAAAAAATTCTTTTGCCATTATTTTATCCTATTATTGCCCTTTTCAAAAAAGTAAACTCCATTGAGGCAAATTGCTTTAAAAAATTAAATGTTTTTTTTTTAAAATACCCCTATTTTAATAGTCAAGTGTATTTTATTATTTGGAACAACTTGACTGGATAGCAATATTTTATACATTTATTTGTCTATATAAATTGATGTTCCAATATGTTGTGAGATACATATGATGTTGATGGCATTTATTTAATTCTAACCCTTTCGGGTCTGATTTTTTTTTTTCAATATTAGAAAAAATTACTTTTGCTTTAGCAATATTAACACTAGCTATCCTAATAGATTAATTAGAGTTTAACGAATATTTCATTGTCTGAAACATGATGAATGCCGTTGTTTTCTGCAGATGTTAATTCATATTCATGCAACAATAGGCTAAGGAAGAGTTTTCGAAGATGTTTTAAAAATATTATAAAACAACAAATTACTGATATTACAGCTTTCTAATACGCTTAGCAGTTAATTACACATGATTCTTTCTTGAATGTAGCGTTTATTTTAAACTAAGAGGGAAATACATTTAAAATAAAATAATCGCAAGCATTACAAAGAAAATTAAGCAAATATTTATTATTATTACTAAATGCCTTAGCATTAATGAAATCATATAGTAAATGCACAGACACATACTAACATTGCTACATGAAATTAGTAACAAAAATATTTCTTAAAAATAATAATACTCAAAAGACATGCACTATTAATAATATGCCAGCTCCGAAAGGGTTAAAACGAAAATATTTGTCATTTACAAAATACAACTTGCATTGAAAATGCAAATGTAAATACAATCAGCCAACACTGTTAACATTTTTACACTGATTTATCAAAATGAGAAAAGAAATTCAAAGATATAACCATTTCTTGTAAGATGTCTGAAGATCTCTTTTAACCCTTACGGGATTTTTTCTTTCATTTTTGCAAAAGAAATTTTTACTTTGCATAGCAAGCTATCCAAATATGTTAACTGAAATACATGAATAGATTACTAATTAATATGTCCTGCTCTGAAATCTATTAAGGATGAATTTTTGAGCATTTCGAAAACATCATATTGCAATTTAATATTTATTTATTTATTTTATTTTATTTTTTTTTTTTGTTTATCACACATGACTTGTACAGAAAAGAAACCTACATTTTAGAGTGAAATACAAGCTAAAAATTTTCCAACAGAGCAAAAAAAGAGAAAACTTTTATTATTATTACTAAATTTCAAAAGAAATTCATTATAAAAAATGTATAGAAATGTACTACTTTTACTGCATGCAGATAATGAGAAAAGTAATCGTTGGGATAAAATAATACTCAATAAAAACCATTTATTATTCATAGTACAGCAGCCACGAACGCGTTAAGCATGCAACTGTAAAATGATTGGCACCAGACAATTGTATAAAGTTGAAAAAAGAATACCATAAGGGTTAAAAGACTTCTTCAGATATCTTAAAAGAAAACATTGTATTTTTTCTTTTCTTTTCTCGTAAAGATAAGTCAATATAAAAATATTAACAGTGTTGGCTGATTGTATTTATACTTGCATTTTAATAATAAGTTGTAATTTGTAAATGTCAAATACCTTGGTTTGAACCCTTTTGGATCGGGTGTACTATTAATAATAAATAATATTTTAAAAGTATTATTATTTTTAAGAAATACTTTTGTTACTAATTACATCATTACATGTATCAATATTAGTATGAGTCTGTGAATTTATTATCTGACTTCATTAATGTTTAGGCATTTAGCAATAACAATAATAAATATTTGTTTAATTATCTTTGTATTAATTGTAATCACTTTATTTTATACATGCATTTCACTCTTAATTTAAATTAAAAGTTCCCTGAAAGAAATGTGAGTAATAAAGCCTAAAAGTATCAGAAAGGTGTAATGTCTGTTAAATCTTGTGTAATATAACATTTTTTAAACATCTCCGAAAATTCTTCCTTAACCTATTGTTGCATGAATATGATTTAACTAGTGCAGAAAACAACAATATTCGTCATGTTTCAGATAATGAAATATTCGTTAAACTCTAATTAATCTATTAGGATAGCTAGAGTTAATATTACTGAAGCAAAAGTAATTTTTTCTAAAATTGAAAAAAAATCGGACCCGAAAGGTTTAGAATTAAATAAATGCCATCAACATCATATGTATCTCACAATATATTATAACATCAATTTATATAGACAAATAAATGTATAAAATATTGCTATCCAGTCAAATTGTTCCAAAAAATAAAATATACTTGACTATTAAAATAGGGCATATTAAAAAAAAAGAATTTTTTTAAAGCAACTTGCCTCAATGGAGTTTATTTTTTTTAAAATGGGCAATAATAGAATAAAACAATGGCAAAAGAATTTTTTCAAAATGCCGTTGCCGCAAGAAATTATAACAGTTTGAATATTGGTCAAATATAATATTTTTCTGATTTTGGCACTTTGTAATTAAAAGCACATCCAACTTGCCTCAATTATATATACATTTTTCAAAAGTTCTAATGCATGGCTTTCAAATGCCATCTCTTTTTTCATGGCAACTGGAAGTGCAAGCTGTTATAGGGTCTTAAAAACGAAAAAATAGCAAAAATGAATCTTTTTGTGACCTTCTGTGACCTTGCGGCAAAAACTTGCCGCGGGTTTTTCATCTATTATATAAAGTTCAACCCTCTTACATTTCCATATATAAAAAGAATTTGGTGAAAAGTTGTATGCACTAAGACCTGTGAGTCCTAGCAATATCCATGTCTTAAAAAAATGCTTACTTTTTTTCACGCCATGATGACCTTTGGGGGTCCATAAAAAATGAACAAATGAAATTTGGAGCAAAAAATTCTGGATTTGGTCTTTAACAAGATAAGTAACAACTGGTAATTTTTTTGGAGAAAATCTGAGATGGCATGAATCACAGGTGTGTCACTCTCTCATATTCTTATTCTTAAACATTGTCTCTCTACAGATATTTCTATTAAACTTGTATGGGTATTCTATAGCTTTTGAATAAACTTATAGAAAAGTATATAGCCATAATTCTATAAAACGTATTTTATAAAACTCTAAAAGCCATTTTTGTAAGGGTTGATTTAAAATAATAGTTGATTCAAATCATGATAAAAATTTAATCAATAAACCATGAACTTAAAACCATGAAATAAACCATAAAAACTGATTTAATCAATAAACCATGTTTCAAAGTAAAAAAAAGTTTCAATGAGAAAGGAAGATAGCATTACGAAGAGAATAATTTATTTCATTTCTTGAAATGAAACAAAATATTCTGTGCCTAAATTATGCATCTTGGTTATTTATGTGTGGAAAACACTTTTAGAAAATTTCAATGAAGTATTTCACCTGAGTTTACATCATCTGGCAACAAATTTGACATTCTTAAGCTCAAAGTGTGGCATCTTAAAAAAAAATAATAATATATAAAAAATAAGCCCCTTAAAACGGAAAAATACTGCATTTATTTTGTGTAATTGTTTATCTTTAACATAAGATTTATTCTAAAATAAGAAACATTCTAGACACGTATTTACATTTTAAAACTAGATGAAAATAATCTAAAATTAGGCATTGAATACAAATATTTAAATGTTTCTAAAAAAATTAAATTAAAAAACTGTACAAATAAGTTACACCTTCAAAGGCAAGCTAAAAAAAATTATATATATAAAAAAATGTAACTTAAGTATCGAAAATATTTTTTTAAATTGTGGCATCGATAAAAAATAAATCAGTTCATTAAATTGAATAAATACAAAAATACTGTTTGTATCTTGTGCAATTGGTTATCTTTAACATAAACTTCATTTTGAAATAAGAAACATTTTAGGCATGTATTAATATTTTAAAACTAGATGAAAAATCTAAAACTAGGTATTCATAAAAAATTATTAAATGTTTCTAAAAAAAAAAAAAAAAAAAAAAAAAAAAGAAGGAAAGAAAGAAAGAAAAAGTTTTAAAAACTGCACAAGTAATTTAAATCTTCAAAGATAGGTTAAAAAATATACATATATATATACTGTAATTTTCGAAAGAAGCGCCGTGGTGTTTATGTGTTTTAAACTAAAATTCCAAGTGATGTGGCTTTTCTACCGATGTAGTGTTAATGCGCATTATTATTATTATTTTCAAACGAGTGTATCATTTTTCTGAAATTTTCCAAAAATTAAAAAGAAAAATTGGTCATAGATCCAAAATTTAGGATATAAAATGCATTGCGAATTCTGACAAAACGTCACAAAAAAAATTTAATTTCGATTTTCTTAAGTGTTCAAAGAAAAATCGCCAATTTTATCAAAAGATCGCAAATTTTGTAAAAATATCGCATAAAAATGGAAAATTTCATTAAGAGAATGCAAAAAATCGCAAATTCCGCAAGAAATGCAGATTGCATCAAAGGGGCATGGGAAAATGCATAGTTAATGCAGGAAGTGGATTAACCTCTTCCCCCCCCCCCTATTTTATAACCTTTCAGAAAACTTGTTCTGAATTTGATTTCCCCCCCTCCCCTGTTCCAAAGATTCAGACATCAAATTTGAATAATGTGAATGAGCCAAAATTAGATCCAGCCAAACAAAATCCCGTGTAAGCGCTCCTCTCTAATTATTTTACGATTTTTCGTCACGTTTGGGGGCGCGGATTAATGGTGTTTTACGGTAATATATATATATATATCTATATAAAGCCAGTTAGCAAAACGTCCGAATTTTGAAGAGCTCTGAATTTTGGATGCCCGGATTTGAGACTTAGTAATATAGTACAAGATTGAAAGTTGTAGCTTAGAGTTTTTTTCCACAGACTTCTCATACAAAATAATTTTCATTCATATTCTAGATAGCAGTGCTATAAATTTGTTATTATTTTTAAATTTTCAGTGTTTTTTTTTTGTTTTTTTGGAGATGGGCGGGGGGGTCAAGTTTCAGATGGACCCAAAATCCGGAAAATTCCAAAATCCGGAAAGTCTTCGGTCCCGACGAGTCCGGATAATAGGTCCTCTACTGTATATTAACCCTGCCTGAAATGCTAAAAGTTTGCCCCATCCAGCCAAGAAAATTCAATGAAATGAAGTTTGGGCCCAGCGTAACCTGACTTCATTTTTCATAGAACATCAGTTACTTCTTAAAATCAACATTATCCTAAAATTTAAATTATTTAATACATATTTTATACATATTCATGCAAATATTTTGCATACCTGACCTAACTCGTTCCCATACTTTTGCTAACCCGACCTGTACTTCAGTCGGGGGCCGCCTTAATGCATCATGAAATTCTGCATCAACTGATTCAAATAAAAATAAAATATAACTTTAAAATATTCATGAAATAAGTATTTATTAAATATTTAAAATATCGCTAAATATTTTTTTTAATGACCAGAAAATAAGCCATATTCAATTTTATTGTTAAAATATCTTGTATTTAAAAAATAGCAGTGATGGTACGTATTTCTTTTTTCTCACAGTACCGTAAAATACCGTTAATCCGCCCCCCCAAATGAAACGAAAAATCGTACAATAGTTAGAGGGGAGCGCTTACATGGGATTTTTTTGCGATCGTCCAACAAAATTTACAGGAATGAATCATGATGAAATGAATGAATCGTGAATTTTGATACTTGAAAAAAATTGGGTTTTTTTTTATTTAGAAACGTAAATTCTGTCAAAAAACTCAGAAAAAAGGAGAAATTAGTAAAAAAAAGCCAAAACAAGCATGAAATCAATTAAAAAATCTTGAAAAAACGCACATTTCATCAAAGATTCATGTTTCATTCATTTCAAAATGATTCATCCCACTCTCAATCGCCTTTGAGAATCGGAAGAGAGGGCGCTCTCGGTATTTTTTGAAAATTTCAAATTCTTTATAAAGTGGGGATGGGGCGTTTGATCGGGAAGGGCGGATTAATGGGATTTTACGGTAATCATTTTGAGGATAAATCCTTTCAAAACAAAATCTTCTAATTAAAATCTAGATTTATTGCTTTGAGATAGTTACAGCTGAAATGTACCAAACAGAGCGATAGAAAAAGTAGGGGAAAAACAGAAGGCAGCTTTGGGATTGCATGTGTTATCTTTTCATAGTTAGCATGAATCATATAATGTTTATAATCGTTATCGCTCCATGTGCAGAGAAATAATAAAAGTAGGTGATCATGCAATTTCTTGCAGACAGACAGATTAGAATTAAATAAAAAGTTTGTTTTTGAAAACTTTATTATTCTCATAAAACACGCATACACATAAATAATGACTGAATTTACTCTAAGTCACTTTAAATTATAAATGCATTAAATTATTGGTACATTTATTAATATTTAACGAAATTAATAGCTTTTTTTTCAGTTTTTGATAAAGGAAAAAACATTTAGAAAATGCGGGAAATTGATTTTTTTAAATGAATTTTCAGATGAGACAGCATGAGAAAGTCATCTCAAAATAGCAGTCAGTTATAACCTAAGATATAATACATTTATCGAAAATGGAAAAATGCACTAGATTTCAAATCACTTTGTTAGATATGCCAGCAGATTCCATGCTTTTCGCATAAAAATGAGTTTAAATTACAGAATCCTTATAAATTGTTGTGCAAGTCTTTTTGGTACTTCTCTATTATCCCGTCGACCAATTTCGCCAAATTATACAAATCGCCAAACTAACAGCCAAATTATACATATTGACACAATTTTTATTTTAAATAACAAAAAAAAATGCATAATTAGTGAAATATTAATAAAAATTCAAATAAAAAAATGAAATTAAAATCATTTAATGACATTTTAAACACGTGAAACTTATTTAATGTCATTGAATGTGACATTCACGATCATCCATTATTGGCATTTAATCTTATAGTTTGACAATAATGTTTTGGTCGACGGGATAACCTAAGAGTACCGACTTTTTTTACCCCCCCCCCTTTCCCTCCTTAAAAAAAAACATCGATCAACATGATTCTTTTATGAATGATTAAAAGACGAAATTTTATATCTTATTCAATTGAAGAAATGGGGTGTGATAACGTTATTTTATTTATACCTAGCGTTAAATATTAAAATTGGTACATTTATTATCTATTTGTAAATAATTTTAATATGTGCAAGGTGAAAATAAATGTCATTTTATACCATTCAAACTTGCTTTTAAAAATACTAGAGTAAAAGCTGATACTCTGCTAATGCCCAATCATTCTCATAACGCTATTCAATATATACAGGGGCGTGCAAAGAGAATATTACACCAGTGGCAAAGTTTCAATTTGGCGCCCCCCTAAATTTCTGCACCTGGGGCAACCGCCCTCTCCCCCTCTTTTAAAAGGTGCTAAATATATAGAAAAGTTTACATAATTTTAACAGGACTTTTCTTTTAAATATTATTTATAAAGAATAAATAATTTTGAATATCATACTTACATTATTTATTTCAAATTTAAAACTTCATATTAATGTACCTGTGGTTTCTAAAATTCACTTTTTTTTGTTGTTATATAATTCTGGATATAATAAAGTAATATTGAGGTTCATCATCGGGCCCATATGCTGAAATTTAAGCTGCAGATTTTATGCAATTTTAGTTTATTTTTTATTGATATTATTTAAATAATATTAATTTTGAATTCCATACAGTGGCGTAGCTAGGGTGAGTGACACCCGGGGCGGTTGTAAATGGTGTCACCCCCCAACCACCATGATGTAACCCCCCCCCCCCCAAGCTGTCATATTTTTACAATCACAAATCTACATTATTATAAAAAATGACCATATCATTCCGGATTTGCTTTTTGTCCTCTTGCTTTAAAAATGCACATGAGCGACTCATCACTCATCCCATAGTCCTCATAAGACAATGCAGTATCTATATGTTAAAAAAATGTTTTAAAGTTTACTTTTCGCTATTCCCTCGTTGTATAGGTTTGTTTTTGTACCTAGGTGCATGTCTTATTCAAGTACCCCATTCTGCATTTTTCACATTCTCAAAGAAAAGGCAATTAACTCTGATCCGTCGTCGCTAGAAATTTAATTTTTTTTTCTAGAACTTTTCACCAAAATCTTATAAGATTATGCGTATATATTAGTGGTGTATGGAGTAGTACTCGGCCGAGTACCGAGTAGTTGTGTAATAAGAAAATAAAATACTGATGTGCGCATAAGGTAGGTGTACATATATATAAATATATCTGTGTACATATACCTGTGTGTACATATATAATATACATATATAGTATAAATAAATTAACTCATAACACGTACAATTTTTAACTAATATAAAATTAAAACATACTTTAACCCTCCAATTTATTCCAAACATTGAAATATGTTTATCAAAAATAAAAATGTTTATTGGTTACTGTAACAATTCATTGAATAATGCAAGAAATATGTCTATCAAAAATAAAAATGTTTATTGGTTACTGTAACAATTCATTGAATAATGCAAAACATTTCATATTTATTTTGTAACTGTCTGTACCTTATTTTCTTTTGATTTAAAAAAAAAAATATATTGGCTTTGCAGTTTCTTTTCATTTTTCATGTGTACAGATTAAATTTTGATATTTTAAATTTTTTTTTTTAATATCTCAGTAAAAATCTGACCTTTTTCAATGAAAATTATAAATGTGTGATTAAAGAATGCCTTAAAGAGCAATCTCTAGCATTGATGAGTGTAGATATTTTAGAACTTGAAAATCCACCAAAGAAACAAAAACTACATCATGAGAATGCTAATGTAGACGAACCAAAAAATAAAATGCCAACAAAAAGGTCATCTATTTTCTGGCAATGTTTTGAGGAAATTGCGACTAAGCAAAAAGATTGTAGCACTAGAACTAGTTTGATATCTCTGCAGGAAGAATTGGTACAAAAAGAGATACAGGCTTTCTTAACAGAAGACTCATGTAAAACTGACACTCCATTTGCACGGTGCAAAAAAAAAAAAAAAAAAACTTTTCCGATTATGTGCAACTTTGCAAAAAACTCTTATTGCACCTTTAACAACTGTTTATTCTGAACTTATACAGGTAGTTATCAAAATAATGGAAACACTTGTGAATGAAAGGGACATTTAAGAATTCCCTTCTTAAGTATTAAAATATAATCTTAGCTACCAGATTTTTTTAATATAAAAAGTACGTGTATTAGGTAGTATGAGAGAGCTCTAGAAGAGTTGTCTACGTTTTAATTTTTTTTTGTTGTCAGAAACGTAAAATTTCAGACCTCACAGATTTTCAAAGAGGCCAAATTGTAGGAGCCCGACTACCTGGAGCAACGGTGACCGAACATCCCAGCTTTTAGGCGTTTCTAGAGATACGGTGTCTAAAGTCATGACAGCATACACACAGCACGGAAAGACAATCTCAGCAAAGCAAAATAGTGGGCGGAAGAAGAAACTGAGTGAAAAAGACCGACGGGTATTGAAGCAGATTGTAATGTCTAAAAAGAAAACAACTGCAGCCAAAGTGACCGCAGAGCTCAATCAGTATCTGGATTCTCCAGTGTCAACAATTATAGTTCGGATGATACCTTCATAAAGAGAACATTTACGGCAGAACAGCAATTCCCAAGCCACTTGTCACAGATGCTAATGCCAAACGTCGTGTAGAGTGGTGCCGCAACCACAAAACCTGGTCGATTGATAAGTGGAAGACTGTTATATGGTCAAACGAATCATCTTTCACATTTTCCCCACAACAGGACGGGTACATGTCTGGAGAACACCTGCACAAGCGTATGATCTTGATTGCCTCCATCCAACTGTCAAGCATGGAGGTGGATCGGTCATGGTATGGGCAGCCGTGTCATGGTTTTCTGTTGGTCCAATCGTAACCCTGAAAGAAAGGATCACTGGAGAGAAGTATAGAGAAGTTTTAGCTGACCAGGTCCATCCCATGATGCAAATTTTGTTTCCTGTTGGAGATGGAATTTTCCAGGATGATAATGCCCCTATTCATGCAGCCAGAGTTGTCCAATCATGGTTTGATGAACATGAGGATGAGGTGGAACATCTACCTTGGCCCGCACAGTCCCCAGACCTCAACATAATCGAACCCTTGTGGTCTATTTTAGAGCTTTCAATTCGGAATCGATATTCTCCACCGGCATCTCTCACGGAACTTTCACAATATCTCCATGAAGAATGGTACAATATTCCTCTAAATACTATTCAGAATTTGTATGATTCGATTCCCAGGCGAATCAAAGCTGTATTACATGCCAAAGGCGGTCCTACGCCATATTAATGAAGAATTCCTTCAAAATCTAGAGTGTTTCCATTATTTTGATAACCACCTGTATTTTAAGAGACAGGCCAAATTTATAGTGGTAAAAGAAATGCCCTGTCTACTGATAATGTAGAGCGTTTGGTGTTTTTGAACCATAATTTGAAAGATAATAAATTTAATTATTAATTTATTATTTTATTTATTGTATTTTCAGTTTCTTTATCCAAAATAATAGTCTTTTCTGTTTTCCTATATATCAAAAAAGTATTTTTATTAGTATAAATGTGAAATTTTATGAAGGTTTTTGTTCTTAACTTTTTCTATATTTTGCAGACATATTGTTAAATACAGAGTAAATAGTTTTATGAATTACTACATATATTATACATTGATATTCGAATAACTTTTTACAGATCAGTTATAAATTCATATGCTTAAAAAGTGAAATTCTTACAACTACTCCGTATTGGCCGAGTACTCGTCCAAAATTTGGTCCAGTACCGAGTACTCGGCAAATTAGCCGAGTACCGTAATTTCCGGGAATAACGCCGCGGCGTTAAACTAGATTTTTTTGTTTTGTAAACAAAAGTGCGGCCAATAACTAGGTGCGGCTTGTAAATAGGACTAATTAATTTAAAAATTTTGAAAACAGATCGGCAAATCTAAACTTCCGTTGCTTTTGCCGTAATTATACACATGCACGTGGAATTATATTTTTAAGGTTAAAGAATCTGATGCTTAAAATAGATTTTAAATTACTGATATACCATAAAATCCCGTTAATCCGCCCCCTCCCCACTTTATGAAAAATTTGAAATTTTCAAAAAATCCCGAGAAAGCGTCCTCCCTTCCAAAACAATCGCTAAAAAAAACGCCAATTTCGCCAAACAATCATGAAAAATAACCGCAAATTTCTTTAACCACTTAACCGGCGATGGGTATGGGGAAACAATGCTTTAACCCCCGATTTATCACGGGGCAGCCAGTGAAGTGGTTAAAGGATCGCGAAAAATGATCATGAATTTCGCCGAAGTATCGCCAAAAACCCCACATTTCAACGAAAGATTGCAATAAGAACGCGAATTATGTCAAAAAATCTCTACAAAAGTACAAATTATGTCAAAAGAACGGTTGAGAAAAGAATGAATCATCATGAAATGAATAATTCCTGAATCTTCAGAAATGTGCGTTTTTTCAAGATTTTTTAATTAATTTCACGCTTTTTTGATTTTTTTTTTAACAAATTTCTTCTTTTTCTGCGTTTTTTCGACAGAATTTACGTTAAAAAAAACGCAAATTTTTTCAAGTATTACTTCAAGTATACAAGTTCATGATTCATCCAAAGATTCACGATTCATTCAATTTATCATGATTCATCCTGCAAATTTTGTGAAACGAGCGCGGAAAAATCCCGTGTAAGCGCCCTCCTCTAATTATTTTATGATTTTTCGTCACGTTTGGGCGAAGGATTAATGGTATTTTGCGTTAAGTTTTATCTTAAATATGTCTTCAGATGTGAGTTGTAAGTGCCGCAGTTACCCTGCAAAATTTAAGCTAATGTTATCAATTTAGCAAAAATTAACGGGAATCGTGGCGCAGCGAATGGATGAAGTTCTGATTTCATTGAAATAACTGCACAAAAAAAAAGATAAGTTATTTATTTAAGATCAAAATGTTTTACTTTATATCAGTTAATAATTTTATTTCATTGCTCTAATAATGAATGTGGGAATATACCCGGTGCGGCGTTACATCCGGTGCGGCGTTACATCCGGTGCGGCCTTATACCCGGTGCGGCGTTAAACTAGTTTTTTTTATTTTTAACCAAGTGCGGCGTTATACTCGGTGCGGCGTTATTCCCGGAAAATACGGTAGGCCGAGTACCGAGTATTTACCGAGTACTCGGTACGGCTCTAGTATATATATCTACAAATAAAAATTGGGTGTCACCCCTTAGAGGGTGACACCCGGGGCGGGCCGCCCCCTCCGCCCCCCGCTAGCTACGCCACTGATTCCATATTTAAATTGACAATTTCGAATTTCGTATTTTAAATTATCTATTTCTAATTAATAATTTCATTGTTATGCTTTTTTAATTCAGCATATTAATGTGTTTCTTTTTAGCACGTCAATCATGAATCCCTTGGAAATTTCACCTGCGACGTTTATGATCATTTCCTAAATTTTTTTGAATGATTTTTTGCAATGAGGTGTTTATGCCACTGTGGCACTTCTTCCAGAAATTATGGTAATAGTTTGAATTATTATTAACCCCCGTTTAAGCATGATTTTTAAAGATTAATTTTAAAATTTGATTGATTCCTTCGATTGATCAACTAGTGTGAAAATGGTAAATAAAGAAATTATTTGCTTATAATTTTGTTTCTATTTAATTTTAGCAGATTTCATTTTTGCCCATGATAGAACATTCATTAAGTGATGTAGCAATCATGTTAGTTTACTTCTAAAAGTTAAAAGGAAAGAAATATAATAAAAACCTGGTAGCACAGACCTTATTTGATCAACTACTGACTCGGTCCTTCTATATAATGATAATAGTAATGCATTTCCAATCTCCCTCTTTAATGAATATGTTCGCCCATAATCTGAATATGTTTTGCTGGTCCCATGAGTGTTCAGAATAGAGAGAGTTCACTGTACTTTAATTCGTGTGTTTAAAATAAAATGGGCAAGAATTCACACAAGTTAGAAATGTAATTTTTTTTGTCTCTAACTTTACACGTAAAAATCCCATTACCTCTTTTTTTTTGGGGGGGGGGGGGGAGGGGGACAGAGTAAGATCATATTCGACAGACAGCTTTAAAAAGCTTTAATTAGATTTAGAATAACTTTTTGTGAATAAAAAATTTAAAATTCCTGAAAAATTGACAGTAAAAGTTTTAAAATAAAAAGAACACTTTAAAATAAAAAGTTTACATAGCAGAAAAAACTGTCTATCATAAACCTTGAGCATAATTCAGTGAATATGAATTTCAAATTTCCCCATAAACAAAACAGTCAAGAGTTTCCCTGAAAACGGATCTTAAACCTGACATATTTTCCATAGGATTGCACCTAGTGTTGTCTTTCCTTAAAACTTTTCCAATAGAAGTAATTGCTTTTAATTGTGCATAAAAACCGTTTTAAATCGGAAGAATTGAGATTAAACACAAGTTAAATGTCTTAGAATAGTCTGATTGTAACAAGAATTCATCTATAATGTCTGATTAATAAGGAAAAAATGGTGTAAATATTAAAATATATATATATATATTTCATCTTTCAAATTTTGTGCCCTTAGAGTTCATGCACATGGAGCAGTCTGCTCCAATTTCTCCACGGTAGCTATGCCCCTGTGAATAAGTAAAATAATATAATAATAAAATGCAAGTTACTTTAATCTATATAGAAGAATGTTATGATACATAGCATTGAAAAAAGGGAAAAGGAAAATATTAAATTTAGTGTAAAACAATTTCAAATTTGAAAATTCTGTCACTACTGAAACATTTTTTAAGAATTCTGATTCTTTGTTTACATTCTTAATTTCTTCGTGGATAAGCAATGCTCTAATGTATGTGTATTTTTTTCTATTTTATAGATATCATCACAATTTCGACGATGCATGACATTAACTATGTACATTGGCACTGGATTTCTGGTTCTATGACTTTTTATCAATGAAGCCCTAGTTAAACTAAAACTATAGTCTTTTAGACTTCTTATAATAAAGCTAGCCTCTGTGTAGCAAGATAATCCCCTGATGCAAATTTTTCCGGTCATTGATTACATGGGCGTACTGTAGTATATTTATATGTTTTAGTATCTAAATAATTTTGGGTGGCACAGAAGTTGTGTTCATATTTGCAAAGGGCCATAAACCTTTCATCTTTAAGTAATATTAATGGCTTTTCTTTATTTAATTGATAAGAATTTTGGCTAACTCAGACTATTTTGGATCAAATTCGATGTAGAAGGGATTAATATTCTGTTTTGTATTAGAACTACCTTCTACAATGTTAGATAGATCTGATCCAGAATTGTCCATTTTAGAATTATCATCACCTAAATTTACTTCATTTTCCAGATTATAGTATTTATTTTTATGAGTAATAGTTAAATTTTCCTCACTATAATGCCTTTTGTGGCCTTAACATGCTTAAAGTATGAGTTGTTCTCAGTTGATCCTATTTCTTTAAGGAAAAGGCTTAAGGATTATTTGTGTATTTGAAAAGTAAAAAATTAAAATAAAGTAGAATTAAGTATATAATTTAAATTAGCAGGCTCCCTAATAATATTAAGTTCCTCAAGACTAGCATTGCTTTGCTTACCTCCGACTTATTTACATCATTGGAGTCATAACCATCTTTTAGGTGTAGTAATAATTTGACATATTTATCGCAGGATAAAAGAAAAAAAAATCTACAAGTTCTTTGATCTGTTCATCTAATGACATTGTGGATAAGAATTTTTCACGAAATAATGAAGCAATTATACAGCATTAGCTGACGGCAACGTATCACACAACAAAAACAAACTTCAATCAATACATCACATCACGAAACTACTGCAAGAATGAATCATGGATTTATTGATGGCGTCTCATTGAAAATGATTCATTCATTCGGAAGTGATGAAATCGATCCAATCTAGTTGACTATTTATTAATACAACCGCAGAGGGAATATGACTAGTATTTTTATACATTTTATTTCATTCCTTGTTGTAATACTGGCTGTCAAACAAACACATTAACCAAAGCAAGCTTTACCAAAGAATCTAAGTTTAACTTTCGTGAATTATTCAAATAGTGTCAAATTTTATAGCCAAGAAAATATTTAAGTGTTAGATTCGTGAATTTCGACTAAATGTTTTCTTCTACAATTTTTATAGATAAATGTTATTTTTTGTATTATTATTGTTATTATTACTCTAAACTTTATTTTTTTTAAATACGGATCTCTAATGTCTCAGACGCTTACCTCTAAACTGGATGTAAAGTTGCTCTTCAACTAGGAAATTCATTGCGAAGCCTTACATTTTTCCTTGTTCCTGAAATTATTTATGGATTGTTTCATTATTTAAGAATGAATTCGTCTGTCGTAATTCATTCATTGTGTTGGCTTCTGTACTTTTGTAATCATTGTACTCTAACCAATTTACTGATTCATCTTCTTTAATAAAATAAATTAATAAGGTATGTACTTTTAGTTATTCCTCTAAAGAAAATCTATAACTTATTATTTGATTGTATGATGGTATTTAAATTTTATGCATCAAAACTTTCATTTTCGCTTGCATATATTCATTTAAATTATTCAATACATAGGCAAAGTTAAACCAAATAATAGCAATAAGCCGAATGTTTTGTAATTTAAAGGAAAAGTGTTAAAATTTAAATTTTACACAATATTTAAAACTGACACTTTCCATTTTATTTATTTATTTATTTATTTTTTTTTTTTGGTGTTTGTGTTTATGTATGGAGGGGGTTGATGTATGTACTAGCATATTTTACAATATGAAAACTGTGTTCTGAGTTATTATTTAAGAAAACTTTTTAATTCATAAATTTTTTAATTTCAGGCTTGTGAATATATTTTTCTTATATTTTAAAGTTAAAGTGAAATTTTGAAGAATCAGATTTTGAAAAAAAAAAAAACATTTTACAGTCATACCATCAATCGCTCTTTCTCTTTTTTTTTTTTTTTTTTTTTTTTTTTTTTTTGTCTTTTTAGAGTGTAATTTTGGTCCATCACATAAAAATGTACTTATTCTTTGTAGTGAACAAACAGTACAAGACAATTATAATTTTTGCTCTTGACTTTTTTTTTTTTAACCCTACTGTGATGTATTTGAATAGTTTGGGGGGTAATTTCCATGTTTTTATTGCTGACAACACTGGATGTGTTTATAAATAATTGTTTTTGTGTGTGGATTTTATCTCTCCAAACTTTCTATGGTTAAGCAATTTGGATTAGAGCTACAAGTAAAGTAAGTGTAAAAATATTACAATTAGTGTTGGAATACAATCGAAATATATCAGTCGGTATGTATTAATCATAATTGTTTTAGATGCTTGTGTGCATCCTAGCTGTTCCTGTCCAGATTCTGTAGAATATTCTCAGTTGATGTTTTGATTCTGTTTTATGATGTAATGTTTTTGTACTGTCCTTGTGTTCGTTATAATAAACTTTATGTATAGTAAAACCTGCTATGTAGTTACTGATTTAGTCATCTTTAAAGCACATTTTGATACTATTAGTAACCTGTAAGCCATCTGTGATTACAGATTTTTGTTTAATTTTTTATTTTGACAAGAAATGTTTGCGTTTTCATAAAGCTAACTTGGAAACTAGTTTTTTTGGACTACCTTGTACCAGGCTTGGTTTCTCCGAAAGTAGCCTCAGTTATTTAGAAATGTCTTTTATGCAACCAAATATATTAAAAAACGCTAAGTAACATATTTTTTAAATATTACTGTAGCAAAATGTTAAGTTTATTGTTTCTGTCACAGTTGCTGGGGATAACATGATAAAAACTGTTTCTCATGTCTATATATTTACAATTAAATTATTGTGTTTAAATGGAAAAAAAAAGTTTGTTTATTGAATTTACAGTGATAATTCATTAGCAGTTCCTCTTGCTAGGGGGGTTTCAAGAGTGCAATGTATGAAATGGATTCAATTTTCATGAAACAAAGTGAATAGACCAAAGAAGCCTTTATAAGATGCTATTTTGATCCAAAACTTCAAAGATATTGTCAACTGGGGCTACTTTGGTCTTTATGTGAGTTGGGGGGGGGGGGCTACTTTGGTCAATTGCATAACAAGTTTCTATTATTTATATTGAACAATCAATAGAAAATAATTTGGAGGTTTTGTTCTTGAAAAACCCTACTTGTACCCTACTGTAGATTATTTGAATAATTTGGGGTAATTTACATTTTTTAGTAGCAACACTGAATGTGTTTTTAAACAACTGTTTTAATGTGTTGATTTTAACACTCCAAAGTTTCTATAGTGAAACAATCTCGATAAGAGCTACATGAAAGGTGAGTGTTGAAGTATTACTTTTAGTGACCTGTAATCCATATGTGATCATAGTTTTTCCTTTAACTTTTCATTTTGACAGAAAATATTTACATTTTCATAAAGCTAACATGAAAATTAATTTGTGCCAGGAATGATTTGGATAAAATCTAGCCCCAGTTACTTAGAAATACCTTTTATACAACCAAGTTTCTTAAAAAAATGTTTTAAATAACATTACAGTAGATTCCCTAAACTCTGCAACTTTCTAAAATCCTCACATATTTTACAGATGTAAATAATAAAACCTTTAGTTCAGATATTAAGACAAATTTGATGTTTTCAGTTTTATATTAATTCCATGCATTTTTTAATTGCATTTGTTGATACAGTCGAAGTTCTATAATCAGCACAAGTTGGGGCCAAAGGTTGTGTGGATTATGGAATATTGTGGATTATAGAATATTATGGATTATACATCATTTGATTATTCCTAGACAACATTCTAATCCTTTAATCAGTATAATATGAAAAGATAAATATGAAACCTAATAATTTATTAAATATGCTATCTGAAAAAATGCCTTTTTAAAGTAATTTTATTAGAAAAATTGATATATGCACATTTAACAATTATATATGTTCCATAATACAGTTCTTTTGTTATTGTTAATAAAATAAAAAGGTTATATTAAAACAAAGTAGATGTTTTATTGTTTTGAATTTTTTTATTATTTATTTTAAAAAATCATTTTTGGATCACAAATTTGTTAATTTTCTTAACTGTTTATTTCACTGCTTACATTCATAAAGTAATGCGAATTATAGAAAATTGCGGATTTTGCGTGCATGGATTATCGATTCTTGTCTGTAAATCATATTCAGATTTCTTAAGGTACTTTAAAAGTAGCAATAAAAGTTCAGAAATAAACTGTTGAAAAATAGAGTTACTTTTATCAGTTCCATGTATCACATTACACTATAATATTGTTTGATATATAATTATGAAATGAACAAAGACAAAGGTCCCAAAACTCCATCAGTGTGACATTATGGACAAGAATGGAACTAAGATACTTTGATTTAACGAATGTATAATCCTGATATAATGAAATAAATTTTAATGTAAAAAAATGAAATACATAAGAAACTTTCTAATGTTTATAAAAAATTTCCATTCTCTCTGACTGTTAATTTTCATATTATATATCTTATTACACAGAAGTACCTACATGCAATGAGGTTATAGCAATAATGGATCAGAATCAGATGAAGAAATTGAAACGAAGATGAAGTATGGATGGCTCATAATGTTGATGAGATTGTTTTTGCAGCTTTAGAAAAAAATCGATAAAAGATTTTGGAATACAAATTCAAAACAAAGCAAAAAGACACCTATAAAGGATATCTTAAGAATCATCTGATAAAATTTAAAGAAATGAGATTTTTTTTCTTAATTATGATTCTTGTGATATATTTTAACTCACAAAAAAGTGGGTTAAGTCTTTCAAAATTACTCTTTAATTAATAAATCCAAATTTTTTATTTATAATTATTAAATTCTTACATAGATGGTAGCTTCAACAAATTTAATTTTAAAAATAGTTATAAAAGGAAAATAAAAGCTTTTAAGGAAATTAAAAGCATTCAAATCAAATTATTTAAATAAAATCAAAAACTCCTTTTTTTTTTTTTTGAAAATTTAAAATAAAAAAGAATTAGTAGAGATATAAATTAAATTTTAAATATATTTTAAAGATTAAATTGAAATGTTGATCATTAATAAATCAAAAGTTTTTAAAGTAAAAAGAAAAATGAATTAAAAAAAATACCATGAATGTCTTATGAACGAAACCTAATCATATAAACCCTTAAATTGGCCAAAAAAGTATGAAATTTCTTCTTATTAAATCTAACTTAATATGAAAATTTCATCTCCAAGCTTTGGGCCCGTCCATTAATCATGCGAGGCTCGAGAGGGGGAGGGGGGGGTACATAAAAAATCACGAAATATCACAAGAGGGGAGGGGGGGGTGTAGTAATATATCACGAGTATTTATTTTTTCGACAAACACGCGATACTGAACTGAAAAGCGGCGTTTCGTGTATTTATTTTTTCGTCAAACGCATACGAAGTCGAAAGCAGCTTGTAGTGTGACCTTGATTTACCGTTGCCAGGCAACGAACAAAGTGAAGTTCCCGCAAGCCGCGACACGCGACTGCCGGACTCAGCTTGTCAGTGTCAGTTATTCTGTTTGTCTGATCGAATACTTTTGGAAAGGACATGGCAGCAGTGTGCATTGTACTTCTGTACAAAAACAAAAATTAAAGCACATCTGAATTCTTATCACAAGCAACTGAATCTGAGCAATAATAGTCTAGAGATGCACAATGTCCATCCTTCTCGCATCCTCACGCGACGAATGAATGGTAGATCGAGAGAGATTCTCTGCATAGTGCGTGAAAATGATGATGCCGAGTGGCTTGATGAAACTGATATTAATCTTCAACAAAGCACTGTTCCTACAACTAACTTGCAAGATGCTTATCCAGTTATTGGTGTTGAAGAAAGTCTTGCTAATCCGTGGTCTGAGGATATTCTAAATTAAATTATGTTTATGTATTACTACAAAAAAGTTTTTTGCATTTCTTACATTATTTTTATGTTAGTCCAAAACAACTTGCAACCTTTCTGTTTACCTCTTGAGGTTATTATTGTAGTTTTTGTTATTTTCTATAATAAAATTTGATGATACTTGAACCTGTATTTTATAATAAATATTCTAAAAAAATTAAGATTCTTTATACAAAAAAATACACATGATATAGGGTAGGAGGGGGGGGGGGGGTTAAAAATGCCAAAAAAAAATCACATGATTAACGGACGGCCCCTTTGGGGTTTAAATTAAGAACCTTCTGTTTATTAGCACAGATGCTTTACCTTTAATCTATGATGCCTATACAAAAAACGTTAAAACTAAGGATCTCTTTTGAAATTTAAATCACAAAAATGAAGGGATGATACTAAAAAAATTAATTAAAATAATAGACTTTTTGAAAATTTTATGAATTGTCATGTGATCCGAGGTATTCAACTGTAAGTACACAAAATTTGAAGTCTCTGACTTATACATTGTTTCTGTGTGGATTCTGTAACAGACATAAGACACAGACGAATAGGATTTTATCTTACATAGATGGTAGCACCAATAAATTTTATTAAAAAATAATTATAATAGAATATTATTTATTTTAATGATATTTATAATATCAAATTATTTAAATAAAATCCAAAACTCGATTTTTTAAAAATCCAAATTAAAAAAGAAATGGCGGATATAAAAATTAAATTTAATGAAATCCTAAAAAGAATAAATTTTTGTATAGGTATTTTTTTAAAGCAACAAATGTTTAACTGTGTTATTAAAATAAGTGGTCATTTTTCTTTGTATTTACAGCCATTTCTTAACTTGTTTTGTTGCATAAATGTTTCTTTGTACTGATTTACTGAAAGTTTTATACTGATACTGATTTAATGAATAATCTTCATTTAACAAAGAAAGTTGCTGATTCCAAAAGATTTGTTAAATAACATTCAACTGCATATCTTTTAAATTTTAATTGATATAAAGTTATTTCATATATAAAAGTGATATTTTATAGACTTACTCTTATTGAATCAGTAAAGTATGTAAATAATAAATGTATGACTCTATCTGTGTGTAAGCTACAAGATTTTTTACAATATTCAAACACACAAATACATAATAAAGTTGTAAAAAATCTTGTAGCTTATTTGTTTGAAATTTGTACTAAGTAGTTCATTTTTGGATACCTATCCGTATTTTAGCAAAAATGTATAAAAAGAAAAGGAAAAAAAAAATCAGGAAAATAAAAAGAATCATTAAGCATTGATATGATATCAGAGGTGGAATGTGGAGGGTTTCTGGAATGATAATGTATCAGTATCGTAAGTAAGGAAGTCCAAAATTTTCATAAAGTTTATAATGTTGTATATGTATAGTTCAAATGTATTCTGATAGAAAAATTTGCCTTCAAATGAGATTTCAAACAATATTTTTCATAACCATTCCTGCAGTTGTAAGGGGTTGTTATGCAATAATATTCATTAGCAAAGAAGGGGGGGGAGGTGTCTGTTCAGCAAGCAATCTCCTGAATTCTTTGTTAACTGTGCAGCATTAAAAATTGACATGTTGGCAAATATCTAATTTAAACAATGGCATTGTCTATCATCTTGACCCATGATTTATATGTTCCATTGATTTGAGAGAATGCATATTTTTCTTGTTGTTTTTATGAACCGTATCATGCGACCACCTGTACTTGGGGAAGGTGCAAAACATTAATTTCCTTCTTTCAGTTACTGACTGGTATGTAATCGATAAGGGAGGATGACACCGGCGAAATTTTTAAAGCTAAAATCAATAAATTTGAATTTGAACCATCAACCAGCATGTTCAGGTAAGATGGGTGTTTAATATGTCAGACGACTGTTTTTAATTCTACATCATTATAGACTAAAAATATTATTAACGGAGATTTTATACTTTTACACCAGGGTTCGTTGATTTAAATCGGCTTGATTTTAATCATGATTTAAATCACGATTTAAATCAACTGATTTTTTTAAAAAAATCATTGATTTAAATCAGTTTTTCTTTTAAATTATTTTTTAATAAATTTCAGATGAAACAAACATAATAATGCGCTTTAATATAATTCAGTTTTATATACCATATATAATCAAACAACTTTCAGAAAGATAAAGCTTAAGCTTAGTAAAAACGTAAAATAAATGTAAAGTTTAGAAAAAAAATGCTTTCAAATTTCATTTGAATCAAATTATAAAATAATCTTGCAACAGTAAAGAAATCTAAACAGAAATATACTAAATATTTGAATATTTACTCATTAGTATTTAGAAAAACTTTTGCAAGTTGAGGTAAAATAAAATTGTATGACTTTATGTGCTGTACTTTGGTGAAGCCTGCTATATAAGGATTTGAGCAAAATCTGAATCAGCAATTGATTTATTTATTTAATTTAATATAATTGATCTCAGCCCTTTAGAATGGTGGAAGGTATTTTTGTTACAGTTATCGAAAAAGCTCATACTAAACAGAGAATTAATGATCAACTAGCTTTTTACTGCAATAGATTTATCTGCTTCAATCGAACAAATGTTTTTTACCTTTGGTTTGATACTTTCAGAAATTAGAAACTGTAAAACTGTTAACTATAAAACTGTTAAACCGCTGCCATTGAAATGCTCAAGGCCAGAGGACACAAACTGTGAGGTATTCACTAATTGACTTACTTCTTAATTATGTTGGAATTCACACTAGAAAATTTTGAATAACAATTTACTTTTATTTTATTTGTGGAATATCAATCATTGTATAAAACACTGAACATACTAATTAACTTATGATTAATTACTTCTTAAACTTAAACATACACATGAGAATTTTGATTTAAATTAAACAAAAAGTCATGAAATAATAATAATGTTTGGTAATTTTTAAAAAAATCAAAAAAATCTGATTTAAATAAAAAAAATCCGATTTAAATCAAAAAAATCTGATTTAAATAAAAAAAATCCGATTTAAATCAAAAAAATCCGATTGTTTTGATTTTTATTAAAAAAATCAAAAAAATCACGAACCCTGTTTTACAGTGACCTCAGAAATTCAATCCACTTGTAAATCTCATTTTCTACTGTAGCCTGATTTAAGATATATCACATGCTGACTTATGCTGTTAAACACAAAACTATATATTGTTATCTAGTACATGCTTTACTGCGAGATTATAAGGAATGATCTAAAAATTAAAATCAGAAAAGAAGGCACGAGATATTTCTGTTTATCTTTAAAACTATCTTCAGAAGTTAATTTTCTTAAATATAAAAAGCAAAAACTAATTACATGTTACATTACTGAAGTTACATTCAAACTGAAAGATGGTGGAGAAGTAACAGAGAAATTTAATGTAAACATTTACAGTAAACTTAGTGGTATTATCTAATGATAAATTAAAACAACATTATTTGAAATACTATGCAGCAGATCAAAGACCTTTTAAAAATGCTGATCCAAAATTAAAAATGAGGCCTTGTCATTACACATTTTTTGACTTTTTAAACAAGTCTCTAAAAATTCCTGAATAACTGCTTTAAATGATTAGTCATGTCAGGGGCGTGCCAAGAGAAAACTGCACCCGGACCACAGTTCCAATTTGGCACCCCCTTCCCCAAATTTTTATTGCGACAAGCCAAAAATGACTTTGGTAGTATAAATTTCGCACCCCCTAAATTTCTGCTCCTGGAGTAACCGCTCTCTTCCGCACGGCGCTAGGTCTTGTTTTGAAAGAATGTTGGCATAGTCAAAATCAAGAACTAAATACTTCGTTTAAGGAAAGTCGTTGATGATGCAATTGAAAGTTTTTTCTACTTTAAATCATGCTTATGAATATAAGAGTAATTTCAATCTTTTTTAAAGATTGAAATCACTTAAACCATTCAAAAGATTTCTATCTATTTCAAAGAAGTGATGCTTTGTATGCTAATATAGGATGCATCTGTACTGTTAGTAAATTTAAGTTGTATGAGATTATACATATAAAATAAAATCAATTTTTGACTCCATTCTCTTCCTTATACAGTATTTTTTCTCGAACGCCCCCTCCCCAAAATGATACTGATATCAGAATATATTTTTATTTTTGTATAAATATTTTCTATATTTTGTGTTTTATACATTTGGAATGATATACAGGCAGGATTATACATTTATAATTCGCATGCTTTACTCATTTAAATATTCACTACTTAAAAATATTTGCTTACAGCTTTTTGTTTGATAATGGATTCAACTGTAATATGATCTTCTTGCATTTGACCTTTTCCAGGAGTAAACAATACTTCTTACATACAAAAAAAGGGGTAGAGAATATTATTTTACAATTTTTACTAATACCATTTTTTATATAATGTGATTAATTTAATATATGATTTTTCAACTATTTAAGGAAATAAAAAATTGTCAAATTCGAAATTTAATTGATAATTAAATTGAGTATCATTTATTATGAAATGTGTTGTTTAGTATTTTTCTTTCTGTTTTTAGATTCAAAATGACTTCAAAGTTTTTTGCTGAAGTTCCATAATTCATTTCCTTCATTAAAGATGGCAACAATCTGTTCATACTGATATTATAAAAAATTCTGTTATCATCCAGAACAATACCTTCACATATAAGAACATGTCATCGATTACAATAGAAAAATCAGAAGAAAAACATGGTGAACAGCACTTTGTTCCTAAAAATGGTGATAAGAAAAAATGTTCATCCATTGATACAGGCGAAAAACTTTTTATTTGTGAAGTATGCTATAAAACATTTTCTAAGAAGAGTTATCTAAGAAAACATCTCTCGATTCATACAGGAGGGAAACCATTTGTTTGTGAAATCTGTTTCAAAATATTTTCTCGGAATAGTAATCTAAGAAATCATCTAAGAAAGACTCATATAAGTGAAAAACAATTTGTTTGTGAAGTATGTTCCTAAAGATTTAAAGACAACAGTAATTTAAAAAGCCATCTCCTGATACATATAGGAGAAAAACTTTTTTCTTGTACAGTATGTTCCAAGAGATTTTCTCAAAATATTAGTCTAAGAAATCATCTGCTGACCCATACAGGAGAAAAACCTTTTGTTTGTGACATATGCTTCAAAGCATTTTCTCTAAATGGTAATCTAAGAAGACATCTCTTCACCCACACAGGAGAAAAACCCTTTGTTTGTGAAATATGCTCCAAAAGATTTAATGATAACAGTACTTTAAGAAACCATCTTTTGATACATACAGGAGAAAAGCATTTTATTTGTGATGTATGTTCCAAAACATTTTCTCAAAACAGTACTCTAAGAAAACATCTCTTGACTCATACTGGAGAGAAATCCTTTGTTTGTGGAATATGTTCCAAAGAATTTTCTCATAATCATCATTTAAGAAGACATCTCTTGATTCATACCGATGATTAACCATTTGTTAGTGGAACATGACCTAAAGAATTTTTTGATAACAGTAACCTAACAAATCTCTTGATTCATATAAATGAAAAACCATTTGTTTGTGAAATATGTTCCAGTGGATTTTCTTAAAAAGTAATCTAACAAAGCATTTTTAGTGTCATGTCTATCACCTCCTGAAAATCACTTATAATTTTATTGTCAAAATTGAATATAAATCCTGTTATTGTTTTGGAATTTACTAATATCTCTTTTCATAATTTTGCATTGAGTAAAAAAAAAAATACTTTTTGTTCTAAATTAGAAAAAAAATTTCTATAGCACAATGTCATTTTCATAACAAGCAAATAACTCTGGACCTATTCATGGTGTTTCAGTAAACTTTTATGTAAAGACTATTTGATAGTTACTTAATTTTTTTATTTCACTATAAAAAATCCCCCCCCCCAAAAAAGAAAAAAAAATTATATATTATTCAGACCTGATAGGTGAAATTGTAGCTCAAAATCTTATGCGATAAAAAAAAGTTTTATTGAAGTAATATTTTTGAAAAAATGAGATAAAGAATTAAAGGATGAAAAAAAATAATTGTATGGATATATTTAATAGTAACTTCAATTTTAAAGCAGGGGTACAAAATATGTCTGAGCCTACGATCTAGATCTCAAGAAAATTTTAGCCATTTACAGAAATTTTGCAGGAAAATATGCTGTTGATTTCGATTTTTTTAACAATGAACTACATAATTCTCCGAGATAGAAAAAATTTCATAACAAATAACATAATCAGTATGGTCAGCGGCCTCCACAAAATGGAACTCCGAGTAATATGTGCCGTATATGCAGGTGCATAAGTCTAAAATTTTTGAAAAACATTAAAGAATTTATACTTACGGTAATAAAGAATTTATGTAATTCTATAACATGTAACAAAATTTTGAGAAAATATTCGGAATAAAAACATTTTCTATCCCCCTGTTTTAGAGTTGAAGCTTTTTTTACTATACTGTTTATCTTAACTAGTGTATTGCCATATTATAACAAATGAAGAAGGGGGGAAAAAAGTAATTGATTATAGTATGCACTTGATCCAGGTAGAAAAAAAAATTAAACTCATCAAAAAGGAATTGCAAAAATGTTCTATTTTAGACAATGTTAATACACTAGCGCCGTGGAGGAAGAGGGTTGAGATAATACTCCTTTGAGAGAGATAATTAGCATAACTGCCACTTACATGAATCCCTAGTTAGGCAAATTAGCAGCATTTATGCTTCAAATGTAAATTTAATATTAAAAATTTTTGGCTTTTTAAGAATATAGTTGTTTGTTGAATAAAATTCTACTCAACGAAGTGATTCAATTAAACGGTGAATATTTGTTTAAAATTGTGAAAGCGTGCATAACATGTATAGTTAAATGAAAACTGGTCATCTATTTTAAAGAAGGGCAGCGGTCGTATTATCGAAAGATCGACTATTATGCAACTATACTATACTATACTATAACTGGATATCCCCCCCTCCATTAGTGGCTGAAAGATTCTGCTTTGAAAGCTAATAAATAGGAGATGCTGTGTTCTAACCCAATTGCTCCCGTTAACCTAACCGTTTAGAGATTTTGTGGTTTTCTTCTAACCTTGGGAAATCTTGCATAAATGCGGGTTATGTTAAATTTAGAAAGACCCTCCGCCTTAGGGCCTACATCTTTCGTGCAGATAATCGGCCTTCATAAATGACAACAACAGTACTTGGGCAGGTCCTTCTTATTACTGCACTTCACTATGTTCGAAATGGACCGTTATTTCCAAAGAAAAACGTCAAACACTTGTATTCTACATGCCTCTAAAATTCAAACGGCCCGTTTTGCGATTTTGCTCTCAGTTATCTCTAAGACCAAGTTATGTGCACATTTGTTCAAGGGTGGATTTGAATAAATTTAAAGTTTTTAGTTAATCAATTGGCAATGTAGCTTGAAATTTTTCCCCAGAAGGTCTTGCTCTTGGGTTTGCTATCTGTTGCCTGTAGGAAATAAGCACTGATTGCAATTACACAGAATTATTAATGTATGAGCAAATGATGCTGTGAGCAAGATTTTCTAAAGATAGACATTAAATGCTAAACATTTTATTTATAATAAAAAATATTTATTTATATCTTACACATAAACTTAACGTGCATTAACTTAAAACAATAAACAACAAATTAATTATACCTTGGTTTACTATTAATTAATAGGGTAGTTCCTTCTTCAACCGGTCGAAAATGCTAAAAAAGCTATTTAATTTCTATATCTTTTCACAAATAAATAAATCGCTCCTTTTTTTATGCAGGAGGTCAAAAAATAAGGAATGGTACGGCCATTCGTTATAATAACGTAGAACTGTAATTGAAAAAATATGATGGATCGGCGATGGTTACACCATGGTGGCGGGGGGTAATACAATTTACACTAGCACCGGGTGTAACCCATCCTAACAAGACCTTCAGCCTCAGGGCCATAGCTAGAAGTGAATAATAGTTAGGGTCTCATATTTTCTTCCACTCTCTCTGACGTAGAAAGATAAATTAGTGGATATTCAAATTGTAGGTAGTATGTTTCATATTAAACTGTTGTAATAACTTCATTTTATGCTAAGAAAAAATATGACAATGAAAAATTGGAGTGAGTAATTACTCAAATATTAAACATCATGCTAGCTCCCTATGTGCAAATAGGATGAGTTAAAACATTTATTTTAATAACAATATAATATTTTTGCGAAACTTTGAAAGGGTCTCAAAACTAAATTATATTTTTGAACAGAATTTTTTTCTGATGTTGAGAACATAAATTCATTTAGTGACCTTGGATTTTTTTCCAGCGGAGGCTCAAAGTGTTTTAGGGAGGGGGGGGGGGGGTAAGCCGTCCATAGACTCCCTTAGCTACAACTCTGATTCTTGCTATGCCACTAAATTAAATATATCTAAATATTTCATGAATTCATTCTTGCTCCTTCTTAATCCTCGCAACGTCTAAGAATGCTCCTTTGTTTTGATATGCTTCCACCCCCAATGTAACTACTTGGTATCAGGCACGTTGTGAGCAGAATTATCATTAAAGAATGCTAAGTCATTCAATTAAAATTAACAAACAATTTATTGACAAATTATTTACATACAAACAAAACATTATTTATACATAAGAGCTCGGATATAGCCCCAAAAAGTAGTCTAGTGTAGGCCGTGTTATGAAAAAATGTCCCCTTTTACTATAGCATTCACTATCTCCCTAGATAGTGATTGATATTCTTTTGTTTGCCTTATCTCAGGTATACAATTTGAGTAGGCAAAGGAATTGGAATCTGTTGATACACTAAAACTTTGTTCATACTACACTATTTAATTAAAAAATAAATCGCGCCAATATGAAGGTTAGGAAAAATGTTATTTTACATCTTAAGTACGCAGAAAGCTTTACATGTTAAATTTATCACATAAGTTAAAAAATAATATCAGATAAATAGCAGTGATTTTAAATAGTTACCTACCTATTAGTGTTAGAAATCTGACATTGCACATCCACATTAGTGGAAAATATGCCATTTAGATGATATTTCCCCCGAAACACATAGTAATATCTGTAACCCATTAAACATATAGGCAAAGAGTTGAACAGTTCCTTTGCAGGTTTCTTCAGTGTTATCACTAAACAAATATTTCAAGGTTTCTGAACATTAATTATTAACATATATCATAGAATTTCAGCCTGTTGCTTTTCCGCTACATTTTTAATTCTGAATATCTGTTCTAAACTATTAAAAACAAACTCCAATCCTTGGTCTATCAATATTGGTACTTTCATAGATACAATTTTAAAGCTTTTAATCAATTTTTTGACGCTACTCTCATGATTAAATTCCATAGTCCCATTAGATTGATATGCCGATCCTTGAATTTTTAATCTGTCCATTTCTAATTCAAGTTCCATTCTTAACTTTTCTCTGTCAGCCCTTTTTTTCATTCTATCTTTTCTCTATCTAACTTTTATGTATATCTTTCTTGACATTTGATTAATTTTCAGATTTTGTGAATTCAATCATTTCATAAATTGCAGTTTTTTCATAGTACTTGTAAAAGCCTCAAAATTCTTCCTTATCATTAATGTCACCTGAGCTAAAAGTTCGTTCCGGTCATATATATGCCATCATGTATTAGTCAAAGTTTTTTTTTCTCCCATTGCTAATTAACGAGTGAACGCTAAATCGTACAACGTTCCAGGATATGCAAATTGCAGGCTCCTCCCACGCTAGAAACGACTGCCATCTACTGGATAATCCTAAAATAATAACATCTTGAAAGATTCTTTAAATTAATTTTACTTTTCTTTTAGCAATAGATTAAAAGCACTCATATATTTTTAAAATAATAATAATATTTTATTATTATTATGTCATTTCTATGACTATGCATAAAATTTTCATTTTATGATATAAAATCATCAGCTACTTTAATTTGAAATAAAATTTATTTAAAAGAAAATAAATATAAATAAAAAATGAGAAAGGGGAGATACATGTTAATATCTAATATTTAATTTATATGCTTTAACATTAAAGTTTTATTTAAGACTATATGTGTATCTTGACTTAGAACTAGAATCTGTTAATATTAACAGGTTTTATTTATTTGTCATTTATATATTTGATATTATTATTACCTTCACTTTAAAGAAAAATTATTTCAGATTTACTAGTTAAGATGTCATGCAGTAAATTGAGAAAAATTACGGCTATTCATAGAAAAATCATATTAAATTATTTTTGCAACTTAAGAAATCAAAGAAAAGCTTTTTTGTAATTCATAAGATTTGTATCTTGATGAGGCTGTTCTCAAATATAACAGGCCAATTTTATAACATAAGTTTTCATTTTTTTTTTTTTTTTTTTTTTTTTTTTTTTTTGTCGGAAATGCATGAAATTTCCAGGTGTTGTTGTTCAAAAACTAGCTAATCACACTCATTTTTTTCTGTAAATTTTTTTGAAAATAGCGTCAAAATGAGCGCTTTGAACTGAATTTTTGATATTTTGAATTTATATTTAATTAAAGAGAGATGGGAAGAAGAAATAATAATAACAAATAAATTCTAATAATTTTAGCTATCAATTATTTTCATATATCTTTATCCAAATCTTGTTTAGTTATGTAAATGATTTTTTTATGTAAAAAGCAACAACAAAGACGCACAATTTATTTAACTTATTTTTATAAATAAGTATTTAAAATAGTGCTATAGAAAAACCATACATATACTCTTACATTTGGACTTTAAAAAGTAGTAAGAAGGTTTTTGTTAAATCTAGTTGAAATTTAAATCCAAATCAATTTTACATTTCTTTTTTCTTCTTAGTAATTCATTAAAAACATTTTTTATAACATACTTAAAATAATAATAATGATAATAATATAGTTATTTCTGTGACTATCCACAAAATTTTCATTTGATGATATGACATCACAAGCTAATGAATTTGCGTAAAAATTCTTTAAAGTTGAAAAAAAGAGAGCGAGAGGAAATATACTTTAATGTCAAATATTTCATTTATATGCTTTACGTTGAAGTTTTATTCAACTATATTTGTGTACATGTACCGCAATATAATGCATTCATAAATAGCTTTTTTCCTTAAAAGCCTAAGGAAAAAAATAAAAAAAAAATTACTTTTTTTTCCAATTATTATAATTATGTAAGAATTCAAATGAGATCTTTTTCAATTTATTATTTTTGAATTTGTTAATAAACAAGAAAAAATCAATTTCGAGAACATCCTAGGATTTTAATTTTCATAGTAATTCTTTAATTTTATGCTTAATGAAAGAGAAAGAGAGAAAAATATATAATATTTACTTTCTAAGCTTTCTATATTTACTTTTTAGCTATCAATTACTTTCCAATACTTTTCGCTAAGTGTTATTTAAATTTTGTACTACACTAAATTTGAATTTAAATTTTCAAATATATATAAAAATAAACTTTTTCACTATTTTTTAAAGCCAAAATATAAGTATATTATTATTATCTTAATTTTTTTAGCTGACTCGCGTTTAAATACATTTATCAGAAACAAGTTAAATAAATTGCACATTTTTATAGCACTTTTTTGCATGAAAAATAATTTATTTTCGCTGAAAATTATCAAGAATGGTTAAGATAATTGTTTTATAAATACTTTTGTATAAATCTATCTATTTTATTTATAAAAATCATTCAAATAATTAAATAAACTTCCGATAAAGATATTTGAAAGAAAATGATAGCTAAAATTATTAGAAAGTAATTGTAATTATTATTATTATTTCACTTCTTCTCTCGTTTATTAAACATAAATTAAAAAAATTAGGATGAAAATGAAATTCTAGGGGATTCTTAAATTAAACTTTTCTTGTTTTTTAATGACATGCAAAAATAATGAATAAAATAAAGCTCTTCTTTGAATTCCTAAATAATAATAATAATAATTAAATATTGATTTTTCTCTGGCCAGCCCTAAATTTTTTAATTAATTATATGACATCATGAACTAGCAAATCTGAAACAGATTTATTTCAAATAAAATAATAAATAAATAACAAATAAATAAACCGTGCTAATATTAAAAAGAGGTTAGTCCTAAGTCAAGGTACAAAACATAATTTCAATGTTAGAGCATATATTTAGTATTAAAGTACATTAAAGTACCACTTTCTTTTTTATTATTGATATTATTATTATTATTAATTTTACTTAAAAAATATTTTAAATTTACTAACTTATGATATCATATCATAAAATGAAAATGTTATGGGTAGTCACAAAAAGAATATATTTTAATTATTATTATTATTTTAAGAATGTAGTGAAAAATGTTTACAATTCATTGAAGCAGATATTCTTCTCATCCTCCTAACCAGAAAGTTGCGGCTTTTAAAACTTTTGATTTCCGTGCTTCCAATATTTATTCAGCCCCACCAGTGGCCGAGAGGTACGGACCTCTCAACTGGTAGACGGCAGGTGCTGGGTTCGAACCCAATCGCGGCTGTCGGCCTAACCGCTCGGAGTTTTCGTGGTTTTCTTCGAACCTTGCGTAAAATGGGTTAGGTTCCCTTAGAAAGACCCCCACGGAGGGCACTCCCCCTGGTCCTATATCCCTAGTGTAGATAATCGGACGACAAAAAATACACCATACACACCAATATTTATTCAACTCCTCAATTACTCAGTGATGAACTTAATTATCTTAAAGCTATTGCAGTTGATCGTGGTTATTCCCCTAATATTATAGATTCAATTCATAGGAAATTGACAAAATCCACCCAATCTGAAAGAAAAAACTTTAATTCGAACTCCATTACTTTGGTTGTTTTGCCCTTTTTCCCCCAAAAACCAGTCAACAAGTTGCTAAAATTTTAAAAAGGTTCGATTTCAATGTTATTTTTTCTCTTGTTAATAAAATTACTTTTTCAAATCTTAAGCATCCCATTGATCGCTTAGATAACTGGGTTATTTACCAAATTTCTTGCCAATGTGGTTTTTCTTATATTGGCCAGACTAAACATGCTCTAAGATTTCGTTTATCGGAAAATAAAATATATATCAAAAATCAAGAGCTTAAACGCTCTTCTATTGCTCAATATTGTTAGCCTTCACAACATAAATTTAACTTTTCTTCAGCCACCATCATCCATAAGTGTCCTTCCATTCTTGATCTTAATTTTTGGAAAGCTTACCACATCATTAAAAATTTTCACTCCTTAGTCAATGACTTATCAAGTACTCCTTATTTTCCGAGCATTTGGAAATCTTTAATTTAAAACTTCTTTTTTATCTTTATTTTTTATTATTATTAATATTATTATTTTATTATTACCGTATTTTCGGGTGTAAAGCCCGCACCCCTACATCGAGCATTGCAGTAAAAAAAGTTCGTGTATAACACGCGGAGATGCATCGGTGTATAGTCTGCGGGTTATACACCATTTACGAACGTATATTTCGATCAGGGTTCGAAATTAGAAGCCATTAGTCATAATTTTTAACACAAATTTACTAAATTTTTTCGTGATGCATAATACCTACAGTAATTCGGCTAAAAAATTAAGATTATCAGTATTGTAATTTTCGGAAGAAACGCCGCGACGTTTACGCGTGTTTTAAGGTAAAATTTTAAGCGATGCAGCGTTTACGCGCATTTTTTTTCAAAAAAGCGTGATATGTTTTCTGAATTTTTCCGAAAGTTAAAAAAAATCGGTGACAAATTCAAAATTTCGGGCATAAAATGTATACGTATCTTAGGTCAATGGTTCCCAAAAAGATCGAATCCTCGGAATCGGTCCATAATGCACCAACTCCGAAAAGGAACGATTCCTTGTACTCTATCTGAAATGAAACGAATCCGGAAAAGTTCGATTCCTTGAACTTGTTTCGAAATGAAACAACTCTGTAAAGGAACGAATCCTCGGAATCGTTTTGAAAAAGACCGACTGCTCTGAATCGTTCCAAAATGACATAAATCACGCTCTTTTTTGTTCTTTGCAACAGGGTAGGGTATCAACTTCGAAAAGATACGATTCCAACGGAATCTATCTGAAATGAAACGACTTCGGAAAAGTTCAAATCCTTGAACTCGTTCCGAAATAAAAATACTCTGTAAAGGAACGATTTCTCGGAATCGTTTCGAAAAAGGCCGACTGCTCTGAATCGTTCCGAAATAACATAAATCTAGCACTTTTTTTGTTCTTTGAAACAGGGTAGGGTACCAACTCCGAAAAGAAACGATTCCTCAGATTCTATCTGAAATGAAACGACTCTGGAAATGTTCGATTCCTTGAACTCGTTCTGAAATGAAAGACTCTGTAAAGGAACGATTCCTTGGAATCATTCCTTTAAGACGGAAGGAACGACTGCTCTGAATCGTTTAGAAATGATATAAATCACTCACTTTTTTTTGTTCTTTGCAACTGGGTAGGGTAGATTAATTATTTTGAAAAATAAACTAAATATTAAATTATCTTAAATTCAGAATCGTCGAGGTTGGAAGGGTTCCGGATTTTGGATTTTGTACTGTACAAACACAATTAGGTGCTGCAGCACCGATTCACTAGCAAATTATTTTCTGATATTTGATTTGCAGCAGTTGCCAGATTTTCTATATAGCGAACTTTAGCTACTCAATCAGCCGATAGATGGCAGCACGCCACACCTTTACCTAAGACACTTACCTGTGTGACACCAGAGACTTATTCATCCACTTACCTGCCGGCTCTGGTAATGATCGTACGACCGATCTCGATGTGCTGTAAATCATGACCAACTCTTCACGTTAATTTAATTTAATTTTATGTAAATATTTTGTTCAAATATAATATTATGAAAAGTTATCCTTAGCAGTTTATTGTATTATCGAGTACATTCAATTATCTCACTGATTAAATGAGATTAAAATGATATTAATGGAGAGGTGAGCGAACGGACCTCCAAGTGGTGACCCTGTGAAAAAAGGGCTACACACGCTAACATCGAGAGGATCCTTATCATCGAGTGTATCCAGAGGAGACTTAATCCAGAAGACTTGCGTTCATCATCGTCCTGCTTTCATCCAACTTTATTAGTGCTATGATTATGGACTTTATTCTGAATTTTACACCAGCTGGGGTACAAAGGAAAGCCCACGTGTTCGCGATGTGCCGATTCTGAAGGTAAGTGGCTATTTTTCATTTCCGTTCATTGTTTCTGTCAGGAGTGCTTTGTTTATTTTTACATATTCACGATGCCGCCAAACGATCCTTTGCAACAGGTTGAGAAAGTCTCTGTTAAATTTCCCCCTTTTTGGGATAAAGAGGCTGACCTGTGGTTTATAAATATTGAAGCACAATTTATTCTAAATAACATTACTCAAGATACTACGAAGTATTACGCAGTAGTATCGGCTCTTAATTCAGAAGTACTCTCCTATGTGAGCGATATCGTGAAAAATCCCCCGAATTCGGATTTGTACTTAAGCCTTAAAAAACACTTAATCGCTGAGTTCGCGGATTCTGAGCAAAAGCGGGTGAAAGATTTGCTAATGCATACGGTTTTGGGGGATGAAAAGCCATCGCACCTCTTACGTAAAATGCGACAGCTCGCGCAGGAAAAAGTTAATGAGGAATTCCTTAAAACATTATGGATACAACGTTTGCCGAAAGAAACGCAAGCCATTTTATCTGTTTCGGAAGGTAATTTAGATAAACTCGCGCAGATGGCTGATAAAATCATCGAAGTAGCAATTCCACAAGTCGCGGAGACGCAGCGGCGTTACGATCAAAATAAAGAGAATGCGTCGGTTTCCGAATTACAGGCGCAAATCGCGGAGTTAACCGAGCAAGTGAAACATTTATCACGCTTTAGCCAGCGACGGGAGCAGAGATCGCGGGACCGTTCTACGCATAGAAGGCATCGATCGCAGACTCCTAAGCGCATGAAAGAAGGTTTGTGTTGGTATCACGCTACGTTCGCCGATAGGGCACGGCAATGCCGACCACCATGTAACTTTAATAAATCGGAAAACTAGAAGGGAAATCGCACGTGGCGCAATGTGATTTCAATGTTAACACGTCAAGTCGCCTTTTTATTCACGGTCCTACTTCTATCCGGCATTATTTAATTGATAGCGGCAGCGATGTTTGTGTTTTGCCGTATACGGCTAAGATGTCTTTTGTTGCACCTTCTAATTTAACACTGTATTCAGTCAGCAATTCCCCAATCAAAACATATGGTACTAAAATGATAACGCTTAGTCTAAATTTACGACGCGAATTAAAATGGCCATTTATAATCGCTAACGTTAGTAAACCAATTATCGGCGCCGATTTTTTAAAACATTATGGGTTATTAATTGATTTGAAAAATTCTTGTTTATATGACCCACTCACTAAGTTCACTTCCAAAGGCACTACAATTAACAGTCACAGTAAAAGCATTACTCTTGTCTCTAGTAGAGATAAATTCTATAATATTTTAAACAAATACAAGGATATAATTCGCCCATATCCTGCTTCACCCAACCCAAAGCATAATACTGTGCATAGGATAATAACAAATGGGCAACCAGTCTTCAGTCGTCCAAGGCGTTTGAATCCCAGGCAGTTAGCCGTCGCAAAGCAGGAATTTCAGACTATGATGGAACAGGGTATTTGTAGGCCTAGTAAATCGAATTGGTCAAACCCCTTACATATGGTTCCTAAAGCTAATGGTGAATTTCGCCCCACTGGCGACTATCGCGCCTTAAATAGAATAACTCAGATGGATAGATATCCTTTACCACATTTACATGATTTTGCACAAAATTTGCATGAAAAAAAATATTTTTCAAAAATCGATCTTACTAGAGCATATCATCAAATTCCAGTGCATCCTGATGACGTGCCCAAAACGGCAATAACTACACCTTTCGGGCTCTTTGAATTTTTATTCATGCCATTCGGCTTAAAATGCGCAGCCCAAACATTTCAACGTTTTATGAATGAAGTACTATATGGTTTTAATTTTGCTTTCGACTACATTGATGACATATTAATTGGCAGCTCATCTGAGGAGGAGCACGCTAAGCACTTAGATATGGTTTTTAGTCGCCTCTCTGAGTATGGCATTCGAATCAATGTGGATAAATGCGTTTTAGGTGTTCAGGAACTGTCTTTTTTGGGCTATCTTATTAATGAGCAGGGTATAAGACCAATGCCCGAGAGAGTAACACCCATCTTGAATTTCGATAAGCCAAAAACTGTAGGGGATCTAAGGCGATATTTGGGGTTACTTAATTATTATCGGCGTAATATCCCACATGCTGCTCATGTTCAGTCATTTTTAACCACTTAACCGTCTGCCCCGAGATAAGTCGGGGGTAAAAGCACTGTTTCCCCATACCTATCGCCGGTTAAGTGGTTAAGTACTTACTTAAAAGGTTCTAAAAAGGCTGATAAGAGCGAGATAGAGTGGAATGATGAGAGCAGTAAAGCGTTTGAGGATTCAAAACGTTAGCTCGCTAACGCAGCTTTGCTTTTTCATCCTTCGCCCGATGCTCAAATTGCTTTATTTGTAGATGCTAGTGATTTCGCTATTGGCGCAGCGTTGCACCAGTGTGTTGAGTCGACTCTTCAACCATTGGGGTTTTTTTCCCGCAAATTGACTGAGACTGAAAAGAAGTATTCCGCATATGATAGAGAGTTACTAGCCGCTTATTCTGCTATTAAACATTTTTGCTTCATGCTGGAAGGTCGTAATTTTACTTTATACACAGACCACAAACCACTTACTTATGCCTTTTCTCAAAAAAGTGACAAATGTTCCCCACGACAATTGCGACAGCTAGATTTCATTAGTCAGTTCACCACTGATATTAGACACGTTAAGGGGGTTGACAACATACCAGCCGACACGCTTTCGCGAATTGAATCTATAACTTGTCCCACGCCAATCAAATATGAACAGATCACTGATGATCAGAGTAGGGACAGTGATTTAAGCACATGTTTAGCAGATAATTCATCATCGCTTAAGCTCAGTAAATTCATCATGCCCAATAGCTCTGTGGAACTTTATTGTGACACATCTACTGGAAAAACCAGGCCTTTTATCCCGCTAACTCAGCGAAAAAATGTTTTTGACGCTTTACATAACATTTCCCACCCTGGTCGTAAATCGACCATTAAACTTATCACTGACCGTTTTGTTTGGCCTAATATTAGAGCCGATTGCGATAAATGGGCCAAGACGTGCATTCCTTGTCAGCGAATTAAAATTTTGACGCACACCAAAACTCCGATAAGTAATATCCCGGTTGAAAATCAGCGCTTCTCTCACATCCATTTGGATTTAATCGGCCCTCTTCCCACTTCTCAAAATTTTACTTATTGTCTTACAATTATTGATAGATTTACTCGTTGGGTGGAGGCGGAGCCCCTTAAGAATATTGAAGCTGAGACGGTAGCAAGTGCGTTTTACAAAGTTTGGATTGCACGTTTTGGCACACCCAAAATTATAACAACTGACCAGGGCCGTCAATTCGAATCTCGTTTGTTTCGCTCTTTGGCCAACTTGTTGGGTTCAAAGCACATCCACACATGTTCCTTTCATCCTCAGGCGAATGGCCTTATCGAAAATTGGCATCGTACGTTAAAGTCTGCCCTGAAAGCATACCTGACAGAGCGGTGGACGGAAATACTCCCAACAGTTTTGTTGGGCTTAAGAGCCACATTTCGACCAGATCTGAAATGCACTCCCTCCGAACTGGTGTATGGTCAAACAATCCGTTTACCGGGGGAATTTTTTGCATCAACTGACAACGATCTCCAGACATCAGACTTCCTTAAATCAATTAAACAAGACATGGCTCAGCTACGTCCTACTCCAACCAGAGTGCAAAAGCGGACTAGCTTCTTCCTCCCAAAGGACTTGACAACATGCACGCATGTTTTTATGCGTTATGATGCTGTGCGTGCACCGCTAAGACCACCATATGAAGGACCATTTTTGGTCCTTGACAGAACTGATAAATTCTTCAAAATTCAGAAAGACGGGAAAGATGTCATCGTATCAGTAAACCGGTTAAAGCCTGCATTTACCCTTGCAGAGCCCAACGACATTCCAAGCACAGAGACAGACACTCATCAAGTCATCGACATTCCAGTAGCGGAACCTCCACTCCCTACTCCGGTTTCCAGATCTGGACGTTCCATTCGTCGACGTGTTTCTCTTAGCAATTACTAGGAGGGGGGTACTGCAGCAGCTGCCAGATTTTCTATATAGCGAACTTTAGCTACTCAATCAGCCAATAGATGGCAGCACGCCACACTTTTACCTAAGACACTTACCTGTGTGACACCAGAGACTTATTCATCCACTTACCTGCCGGCTCTGGTAATGATCGTACGACCGATCTCGATGTGCTGTAAATCATGACCAACTCTTCAAGTTAATTTAATTTAACTTTATGTAAATATTTTGTTCAAATATAATCTTATGAAAAGTTATTCTTAGCAGTTTATTGTATTATCGAGTACATTCAATTATCTCACTGATTAAATGAGATTAAAATGATATTAATGGAGAGGTGAGCGAACGGCACCTCCAGATTTATAGATTTTTTTAAATCTCGCGTATAAGTCGACCCCCCCCCCCCCCACTTTGAAGTTCTTTTTTTTGTCTAAAATTACACGACTTATACGAAAGTATATTCGGTAGCTATCATAGATCTATCGGTGCAATACTTGGCGATAGTTGCGACAGTTCTTCCAAACCCAGAAATAACTGTATTTAAACAGTAAAAAAAGCCTTTACAAACATGGGAAAACTCTCTAAAATTCGCGGCATAGCGAAAAAAATTTACAAAGTTTGATGTTTTTTTTCAAATTTTTTGAGGTTTAAAAGTTGTAGAAAAAATATCACGATTTCCAATTAAAAAAAATCTTTGTATAACCCGCACCGTGTATAAGCCGCAGCGGCTTTTTGGAAGGATTTTCTTGTATAAGCCGGGGACTATACACACGAAAATACGGTATTATTATTATTTTACTATTATTATTATTTTATTATTGTTATTTTTTCCTTGTTTTATAGTTTTTGTTTTATTTTGTTCTCCAGTAGATGTCGCTACTTGTACACCCAGTTGTTCAGACTGATTTCTTCTCATTGGTTGCTTTTCTTTGGGCGGGATCGTTCCCGTAGCGGTTATATAAGCCTGCGTCTCTCTGTCTCTTTGCTCAGTTTTTCTTTGTCTAGCTCGCTGAGTTTTTGCACTGATGAAGAATCTCGATAGTAGATTCGAAACAGATGTTTGCTCCCTTATCATACTTTATTTGTGCATTTATAATCGTTGGTTTTCTATCTTTAAATATCTAATCTATTTTCATTTCAAAATCATAAATTTGGTCAAAACGTAATTTCTGCAGATTAAGCAGTCATATTTAAACAAAAATTTTATTATTAATAAAGTAAAACATTTACTGTAATGTAATAAGTTACATTTCACTAAATAAAACTTCTGGATCCAAACATAATTCTTTTATCTGGAGTTTATAAACCAGAAATTACAGTAATTTTTTTAGTAGACAATTTAAAAAGGTTTCACATTTTTATTTTCAAAAATTAAATTAAATTTACTAACATAAACAATTTGTGTTATTAAATATTGAAATTATAAATGCATTTTAAATGTGAATTTCATTGACATTTCTTTTATTTCGATTGTTTATAATGATAATATTATAAAGTGCAACTAAATGTCTCATTTTAAATGGGTTATTGTAACTTATTTCTTGTTTATTAGGAGGCTATTATATGAAAAGCTTCACATAAAAAGAAAGTACACAGAAATACATATAAAATTAAAACTAATAGATTTTGTTGTTTTTTTTAATTTTAGAAGTAATGAAGATAATTTTCTCGGTTTATGTAATCTGTTTTTCATATCATTTTAAAACTGTTACCTCTTAAATTTCATAAATGTCTGTTTACTTATTAAATTTTGATATACATGGTTCTGATTTATTGTCAATTTTACAATTTGTGGATTGAAATAAAATAATGACATGTGAACAATTTCTTTCTCTTTTTTCTCATCTATAACACTCATAATATATGACCATTTTCTCATGCAAAAATATTTGAATGTTTAATTAGTATTTTGTTTGTGATGAATTTTCCTAAATTTTTTATAAAATATTTCTCAACTTTATGGCATTTTTTGAAATGTGATTTCAATTGTTCGCATGTGCCTCTATGAGTAATATACGTGAACATGCGTTGTTAGGCACCTACACTGTTAAAAAAAAAGTTAGAACCATTACAGTCCATAGTGGAAACGTTTCCAAAAATGTAGTGTAAACTACTATTAATTCTCTTGAGTTACTGAATAAATGGGAATCGTTACGCTCATTTCTGTGTAAAGTATTTACAGCGAAATTATTATAAAAATATCGGAAACGTTAGAGTCCATAGCGTAAATGTTTCCGAAAATGTAATGTAAAATATATGCGAATATTCGTTTTTTTTCCCTTGCACATGCCCAATGTGTTCTACAAGCGTCATCATCACATGACTTTTATTGTTCTGTCGTCAAAAGTAAGGAAAAGACGTAACGGATATTTTGAGGACAGTAAGCATTTATGTTTTACATTATTTTTTTATCAAGAAAGTAATAAATTTTTTAAAAGGAATTAATATTATTCGATTGAATTTTATTGAATAATGATATTAGAGATATTGTTTATAGTTTGTTGCAGATACAAAGTTAAGTAATTCGCCCGAAATATATATTCTTGTCCATGATTCTTGATAGATATATGATGTTAATATATCTGAAGAAAGAATATATATGTTTTTAATCAAATAAGGCGAATACCATTTTACGAAAATTCTGGTAAAAGATCCTCGAAAGGCCTTGAAGCTTACGAATACTGAATAATGAAGTACTAGTGTTAGGGAAGTACAAAAAGATCTGTTTATATGTTTTTATTATTTTTTCATTTTTAACTTATGTTCCATTTCACGATGAAATATAAATCGATTATGTGACTGAAGAAATTTATGATTTCTCTTATATTGTGTGTTTTATAATATTTTTTTTATGAAACATACAATTGTAAAAAAAAAATTTACTAAAATTTTGATTATGGATCTATAAAAAATTATTTTTTAAATGCGATCTCGTGGGTCCTATTGTGCAAGAAGACATGCTTTAAAAGTTTCAATTTCAGTACGAAATAGATGAATTATTTTTATACGTACTTTTTAATATTTATTTGTTTTTATCTTATAGTTTCATTTGGTTCGGTTTATTTTATATCGACCAATTGTCTAATTGAGGGATATATGCCCAGGGCGGAGCGCCTTTCGTGACGGTTTTTCTAAGGTAACCTAATCCGTATTAATGCAAGGTTCGAAGAAAACTTTCGATTAAATTCTTTGAATTTATCGGACAATAACTACAGTTATACTAGAGATGTATCAAAAATGTATTTCTAAATTAATGGTTGGATAATAACTTCAAATTCACTGCAGTGATTCTACTGTTATAAAGTCTGATACATTTTTTAATTTTTGATTAAAAAATGACTTTATAAAAACTACAGTGTTTTCAAAGTTAATAGCTCACAGAATGATTAAAATAAATTACTGCAAAATCACCGTTCATTAACTACAAAATAACTGAAGTGATTTTATAGTTGAGATTGCACCACAGAAAGACTAGAGAGAGTTTAGAAAAACCTCAAAAACACTTTACTTCTGCAAAAAAACTGCAGTTCATTTTTAGCTGGGTTATTCACGATTATCACAATAGCTATATCTCAGGAACTAATGCACGAATTTTGATGAAAACTCAGATTCAGTTAGTCCCTCATATAAAATCAGTATTCTTTAGTTTTTAGAGCAAAATTCTCATCAGGTGGCGCCCCTATGAGGCATTGCTCATGATTATCGGAATAACTCAACCCTCAATAACTAATGCACAAATTTTCACCAAACTTTCAATTCTGTTAGTTCTTAATATAAATTAGTAATCTTTAGTTTTTGGAGTAAATCGCTGAACAGGTGACGCTTCAGTCCACTTTCTTTACGATTTCTGCGATGATTATATATCGAATACTAATACACAGTTTTTTATGAAATTTCTTAACAAGTTGTTGCAGATTAGATTTTAATGTAACTTACTTAACCGGTGACGCTGCTATGTTTTTCATATTTCAAGGGTGTGACATAGAAGAAATGTGCATGACATAGAAGAAAGTTTTGAGATTGCCACATACGACTCGGTTTTAAATTTAACCAGACTTTATCATAATATACAGGATGCCTCAAAATTTTATTTAAAAAAAATGAATAGGCATACAACAAAACGAATTACAACAATTGATAGAGAAACTCACAAATTTTTTTTACAGTATTTTGCTGGCCATGGTGCAAGAATAAAACATAAAATGTTACTAAAGATTTTAGTTATTCAAAAAACTGAGGATCTCCTGAGGAAACCTCAGGGCTCGAAATGTTCATGTACTAAAACCGGTGATGCTGCTATGTTTCGTTTGTATGGAAATATTAACGTCTATGAGATAGAAGAAAGTTTTTGTATTACCACATCCAATTTAGTTTTTTTATATACATAAATTACAACTACTTGTTCAGCATATTCCAAAATGACATCCAAACAAGATTTTTACTTCTTTGCTCTCCACGTAAAACTACCCCCAACTTATTTTCACCTCTTTTTCTTATTGTCATATATAATGTTTCTTACATTCATATTTTCAAGCATTTGAGTTCTTTTTTCCTTTTTCATAATTTTTTTTAAACTTTTCAAAGCTAATGCACTATACTGAATTTTATACATTTTGAATTTTTTTTTTTTTTTTTTTTTTTTAACATTTCATTGTTCTGGAAATGTTAAGGGAAAGTTTGGGGTCCGTAAGAAAAAATCCAAAATTTTTATTATTGATTTTAAAGTAATGAATTTTGGTGAACTATTTAAGAATCTTTTTGTAAGGAATAATTAGCAAAAAATTTCACTTTTTATTAAAAAGTAAAACTTTTTGGGGATTTTTATGATTTTTTTTTTTTTGTCAAAAAATACACTTTTTAAAATTACTACTCCTCATTCAATTTTCAATATTTTGGTGTTACTATAATTTCTTAAATAGTGTTATAGTATATGGAAAAGACCTAGGGAGCGATGTTTTTAATTTTCTATTTTAATCAGCTAAAAACAGAAAGAAATTACGCATGGTAAATTTCCTTAAATTCGTTATAATTTTCATGTTTACCAATTTATGTAAAAATTTCAGAAATAGTTTTAAAAAATATCTCTCCTTACTTTTGTTGCAAATGCTTTTAAGATTCTAAAAACATAAACACTTTGTTTCTAAATAATTTTATCATTGAGCCTTAGTACTTTGAACTTAGGCAAAATATGAAAAAAAATCATTTTCAGGAAAGCACATTTTAAATAGTCGCTAGTCCTTTAAACTCTATAGTGACTACAATTAAAAAAGCTTATTTGCTACCTGTTCTATGTCCCAGAGTTCTGAAATTTTGCATGGATATTCGCAAATATGTATTTTATCGTTTTCCGAGATAATTTTTTTTTTTTAATTTTGATGATTTTTGGCCGAAAATGAGGTTCAGGTCTCTCTTAAACAAGGGGAATTCCGCACTGTTTTTGTTCTTAACTCCAATTGTTTATATTTCTTTTTTTAAATGAATTTATTGTCCGATTTATTTAGTAAATAAATAATAATATGAAATAAATAAGCATATGTTTGTAACAGTGTATAAGTAAATATGTAAGTAAATATCTTCTATTGCCAAAATCTCTGCTTATCTGTTGTCTCCCCTTGCCCTTTCCCGCATATCATATCATCTTCTCTCATCTCATCTTCGACAAACAAATTTCATATTTTTTAACTCTATTTTTTCTGCTCCATTTGGGAAATTTTATAACGATATTTAATTAACCTAGTAATCTATATTCCCTCCGTTAACCTACTTTTAAAAGTCCTTTTTTTCTACTCTAAGTGAATATGGTTTTAAAACTTTTTTTTCTTTGCTTTACTTGTAACTGTCTTGTTACAATAATAAAAGGATCATTTAAGTTGCGTATTCCCCCCATCCAAAAAAAATTCTGTTTTTCCTACATACAAATTTTAAAAGTATTTTTTAAAGATTTTTATACTGTATTGTTACTTTGTAACAACAATAAATAAATAGTGATTTAATGCTGTCATTAAATATTCATTCTCCATCTGCAGAAAAATGGCTGAAATTTCTTGTCATGGGGGGTAAGGGGCAAAAAGATTTTAATCTTGTGTTGTTTGTTTATTCTCACCCTTGATAATATATTTTGTAAAGAGAGATGGGGACAATATTTTAAATTCTAAAATTTAGAAGTTTACCATAAAAGAATAACTTACTTTCAAATCCTGATTTTTCAAAACTATTATACTTACAAATATCATTGATGTATGAAAATAACTACAAAATAGCCAAGTTTGTACTCAGGTGGGGATGAAAGCAATGGTTCACGTTTGTACAACAGGTGGTGTGGCAGCACTAGTTCAAGTTTGTATAAATTACCTATACCCACCCCCTCACCCCCAATAAAAATAATGATGTTTCTCTCACATACAAACTTTAGAATTATTTTTGACAGATTTTTATAGTGTATTGTTATTTTGTAGCAATAATAAATAAACAATGATCTAACACTCCCATTAAATTTTTTTCTCCATCTTCAGACACGGCTTAATTTCTAGACACATTTCTAGTCAAGACATTTTAATCTTGTGTTATTCTCATTCTTGATAATATATTTTGTTAAGAGGAGTGGTGACATTAATTTAAAATCTAAAATATACAGGGTCACTATAAAAAATCATCCACTTTCAAAGTCTAAATTATTCAAAAGTTTGATATTTACAAATCATACTGATATATGAAATTAATCCCAAAATATCCAAGTATGTACACCAGGTAATGTGAAAGCACTACTTCATGTCTGTACAACAGGTGGCGTGGCAGCACTAGTTCAAATTTCTAATCCAGTTAACCAGCTAAAGCACTTGTTCATTATCCGTAACGAATTCAGTTCAGTCTCTCCCGAACTGGAGATAAAGAGAGAAAAGGTTTTTGCGCCTTAGAACATGCGAAATGTTTGTCTGTAATACCAATATAACGTTCTTTCAGAAGGCAGTACAAAACAATAACTGCCTTTTACCACACTACAAAATGTGCAGATAGAATTGAACTACCATCTGGACAAGTGTTGTGTGACCAAGAAGGCACACATGAAACATTCGTAGAGTGATCACAAAACTTAGATATTTTCAAGTTATTTTCATATACACTGCTCAAAACAATTAAAGGATATTTGAAGTTTTATATAAAATAAAGATATAAACGAAATTTTTTTTGCCGAAAATAGAATAAGAGAATCACAAATGCAAATTTTTCTGGTTTTCAAACTGAGGAGTATGCAAATTTTGAGTTCGACGTCAAAAACGTCGCTTCAGCGGCAGCGAATGAAATTTGACTTTCAACTGGATAAAAGAGAATGAAGACAAGGATGATCGGCATTCAGTGATTGCTTTGTTTCGATGAGTACGATGTCTCAGCGAAGTCATTTGACAAATTCAGAAGCTTGGAGAATTGTTGGTAGGTTAGAAGGGGGCCAAACTCAAGCCGAAGTAGTCCAAGCCATTGGAGTGTCACAAAGTGTCATTGCCAGGATCTGGAACCGTTTTTTTGGAGAGTGGATGTGCAGGCCGAAGACCAGGGCAAGGTCGTAGACGGGCAACAACGCCCAATGAAGATCGATATTTAGCGTTAACAGCTCGGAGACACCGAAACATGAACGCTACTCTTCTCCAACAACACCTTCGCTCGGCTACAGGCACCACGATTTCAACTTAGACTGTCCGAAACCGGCTCCATGCTGTAGGTCTGTATGCTCGCCGACCGATGGTATGTGTTAGATTAAAATCAAGACATCGTCGCAACCGCAGGGAGTGGGCAACCGAGCATGTCAACTGGAGGAGAAATGAATGGAGCAATATTCTGTTTTCTGACGAGTCCCGTGTTTCTGTGCATCCAGATAATAGGCATATTTTCATCTGGAGGGACCGTGGCAGTAGGAATAATCTTGCGTTCGTGCACGAAAGTGTCAGATTTGGCAGTGGAGGAGTGTTGGTGTATGATGGCATCTCCATTGACGGGCACACTGACCTCTACATCATTCGAGATGGAGCTCTGACTGGTCGCCGATATAGGGATGAGATCCTCAGACCTATTGTAGTACCTTACGCTTCAACAATCGGAGATAACTTCATTTTAATAGACGATAACTGCAGGCCACAATGGGCAAACCTGGTGGAGGATTTCCTTTTCGAGGAAGGAATCGTTCGAATGGAATGGCCAGCGTGTTCTCCAGACATAAATCCAATCGAGCACGTTTGGGACGCTCTAGGAAGACGAGTTTCTGGCCGCCAACAACCCCCATAAATTCTCCAAAAACTGGAAAGAGCTCTTCTGGAAGAGTGGGGCAGAATACCCCAACTCGTCATTAATAGCCTCATTGAGTCCATGCCTCAAAGGTGTTCAACCTTGCTGGCCGCCCGTGGAAACCATACCCCCTACTGAAAATTATTTTCTTTGAAGAAAACACCTTTTCTTATTCTTTTTTCTCATATGCACAAATTGTGTTTTTTTCCTTTTGTACACAAATGCGAAATAAAATGCATTTTTTTCTGCCAAACATGTGTAATTTATTCTCATAAAACCTACTATGTCTGTCGACCATGTATCAATCAGCTAAAAAGTTTCTCAGATACAAAATCCACCTAAAACAGAAATATCCTTTAATTGTTTTGAGCAGTGTATTAATCATTTGTATGTATAATACTATTGAGTAAATTAGGTTTTGAAAATGAATGATTTTTTTATAGTAACCTTGTACATGTGATTCTGATATGAGGATTGCAAAACTGCTAAAAATTTCAAAGTTACTGTTTTCCCACAGATTCTTAAAATTCCTCTCCTACCTGTTTGTTGAGAAAGGATAAAGTATAAATTAGAATCTCAATGAGGATTTAGATAAATTACTTTTACTACAAAATAAGAAACAGTGCACAAGTTTTTAGAAAATTAATATTAAGGATGTTAAACTATATTTTGTGTCGAAGGAAAGAAGGTGAAATGAAAACTTGGGAGAAAGAAGGCTAATTTACATGCTGTTTATTTCTTTATTCTTATCTGACAACAGCAGATTGTTTAAAAATGAAGTTTTTGAGATTTTTAATATAAGATGTGTGGGTGTGTGTTTGTGTGAAAGGGGATCATGCATTTTAATGTTAAAGAGATAATTTAAGTGGCAGATTGTTTATTTAGTTTTTACCGGAGAACAATAAACAGGACAGAATTTGTTTGTGTGTGGACTGAAATTAATTTGTTGTGGTTGGATTGGTGTACGGTCTGTTGCAATGTTTTTCTGGTTCGGATCGGGTAATGGGTTAATAAGTCTAAAATTATCCCCCCCCCCCCCTAATTGAGAAACAAGTGATCATTTTTCAATTAGCCTCACCCTTGTCAAGGGTGATTGCAATAAGCCAAAAAAAACCAGGTATATATAGAAAACCGAATGATCAGTTTTCATTTAGCGTAATACTGTTTAGGCTCTAAGCAAAATGGCAGAAAAATATCAAGCTAATTTAAAAAGGGGGACGATTCTCTAATTAGTCCGGCTCTTTGCAAACAGCTTAGGCTCTTTGCGAAGTGTATTATTTTTTATTTAGTTTGCAACATATACATAAATATGTACACTCATGCGTCAAAAGATTACGACTACCTACCTAAAAATGTGTTGACCCAACTTTGACCCGCAAAATAACTGCAAATCACCCTGGCATGGATTCCGTAAGTTTTATGTAGATGACCGAAGATAAATTGTATTATACCCTGTTCGCACTGAGAAAGTTAAGTCACTTAACTTGAAGTTTTTTGAAGAGGTCGTACCCGGAATCAAGATTCTTGCTTAAGCAAGTTTCGGCAACTCACTTAAGCGAGCACTACTCGCTTAACTATGAGTTGAGTGGAAATGTGCCTTCTGAATATTTAATTATTATTTCTAAATTTTAGAATATTTAATTCTGATTATTAAATTACTGGAGTTGAGTCCTAAAAATAATTATAAATTATTTCAAACTGTTATATGTTTACCCCAATTGCTTAACACGTGCGTTTGTGGGGTTTTTTTTGTAATCAAAGGTCAAAAATGGAAAATGTTGAACCTGTTATTTCCTCCAGCAAAATAAATTGGGATGATGATAAAATTAATTTTTAATTGAAATATGGCAGGGTAATTGCTATGTAAACAAAAAAGCAGTTAGGAGTTGCAGTTACAAATTTCAGAACTTATGCGCATGCCCAGATGTCATTTTGGCCAAGTTAAGTCACTTAAAATATTTAGCAAGTGCGAACAGGTGAAGCCTAATTCCGGGTATCCCGCTTCAAAAAATTTAAGTGACTTAAAGTTAAGTGACTCAACTATCCCAGTGCGAACAGGGTATTAGTTGTTCAATCAGCAGTCATGCATATTCAGGACACTCCAAAATGGTTGTCTTTTTTAGCTCTGGGCTGATGTGTAGTAACAGCAGAAATGTGATCGATCGGATTAAGGTCCACCGGGTTAGGCGACCGGGATATTAACTGGAATTCAGTATTATGTTTGTGGAACCAATCGAGCACAATTTGATTCATGTGACATGGAGCGTTGTCTTGCACGAAGACTGCATTTCCATTTCGAGAGACAGATAATATGTAATGGTGCTAATGACCCGCAATAATGTTACAATATTCCCGGGCCTTACATGGTCTGTTCTGCAACAATCACAGGTCCGAGTGAGGCCCATGAGAACATTTACCAAAGTTTGATATAGCCACATTTGGCCTATGTATGACCTGTTGTATAAGGGGCAGTAAAAGTTCGCATAGAAGACGGTGTACCTAAGCCCTGCTATCAATGTGTTGAAGGATAACTCGTAATTCATCTGACGAGGCAAATTTATACTACAACGTCCCTTTTGACACGTCCGAAGAAAAAGTTGGAAAGGGGATTGGGCGCGAAATTCTAACTCTGCTATGTGCATAATTTTCTCTTCGCATGCCCCTGATGGATTGTGTAGGAGTATTTGTCGATGATGCTTGGTCAACAGGGGTACATGAGTGAGACGTTAGCCCCGTAGTTTCACATTCCACAGTGTCAGCTGCACTGTATGTTCCGAAAGAATACCACTGACCTGTATTGTCTTGGTATGTAAATTGAGGCAGTCTCCGGCGCCGATTTTGCTTTTCCAAATGAGGATAGGAGTCTCCGAGGTCCGTCTTGCTTGATGATGTCTGGGCGGCCAACGCGATGGCTTCTACTGGTGGTTTCACCATCATTCAAACACTTTGTACAAATACTAACAACGATATGTCCCGAACAACAAATGAAACGTATAGTTTCAAAGTTACTCGTTTTGGGTCGTCTGGCGACTGAATTCCGTTTTCTATCAAAGTAGCTTAGATCAGGAGCCTTTACTTTCATAAGTAGATATAAGAGCAAAAATAATTTCTGACACTCGCTAGCAACATTTAAATACCATTGGGTTGGTAAATGTAAGCAAGGGCAAGTACCTAACGAATTATGTAGCTTGCATGTCATCCAGGCAAGTTCATTGCAAAATGTGGGGGTAGTCATAATGCTCTTATTGCATATTATGGTGCTTACCCACTGGTTTGACAAAGCTATATAACAGCTTTTTAGAAATACAAATTAATATAATCTGTAAATCGTGTATCAGACATTTGAAATAAATATAAATTAAATGAGTTTAGTTTCATAATATAGTCATCATTTATATATTTTTTCATTTAAATTCAATTTTTAGCTAGTTGCATAACTCAACTTTTATCAGTGGTTTCTCGCTCTCTTTTTTTTTTTGGTCATAATTAGCAACATTCTAAGTTGAATTTACAATGATTTTAAAGACTTGTAAATTTATTTTATGAATAATATTTCAACAACATGTCCCAAACATGGAATTGGAACTACAAAATTTAAAAGTAAATTCTTATATACTTGATTTAAATCCTTGTCCAAATTTTTAAGAAGAAAATTTAACAAATATGTAAGATTTTTTTGAACAAATATATTTTTTGCTCACTTATAATATTTTAGAAAGCGTTACTTTAATTAAACCTTTTTTATCACATAAGATAATGTGGTACAATTTACCCTTTCAAATCATATTAATTTTTTTATTTAGGGTAAAACAGAGGATTAAAATAAATAAAAGTAACTACCAAAAATATTTACATGGAGTTTTACTGAAATCTAAAGAACATGTTAGAGAGTTAAAGTGTTATTGGCTTATTAACAAAAAGACAATAAGCGATGGAAGAGGTGTAATTTTTTTGTTTTATTACTGAATGCTTAAATACAAGAAATATGATAAAAATAAATGAAACAGCATATACAAATTTTATATTGAATTTTTACAGTAAACATTTAACAAATTTTCAGAAAATGTCTATTTTGTATGAAACAAATAATGTTTTCTTAGATTACTATTCTTAGAAAATGCTTTGGAACATATTTCACAAACAAATTGCTTTTCTTCTGTATGTGTCGTGATATGTTCTTTTAGACAACTATTCCGAGAAAACCCTTTGGAACATATTTCACAAACAAAAGGTTTTTCACCTGTATGTGTCAAGAGATGCTTTCTTAAAGTACTCTTATCAATAAATCTTTTAGAACATACTTCACAAACAAAGGTTTTTCTCCTGTATGCGTCAAAAGATGGGTTCTTAGAGAACTATTCTGAGAAAATGCTTTGGAACATATGTCACAAACAAATTGCTTTTCTCCTGTATGCGTCAAGATATGAGTTTTTAGGTGACTATTCCGAGAAAACCTTTTGGAACATATTTCACAAACAAAAGGTTTTTCACCTGTATGTATCAAGAGATGCTTTCTTAATGTACCCTTATCATTAAAAGTTTTGGAACATAATTCACAAACAAAGGGTCTTTCTCCTGTATGCGTCAAGAGATGCGTTCTTAGAGAACTATTCTGAGAAAATGCTTTGGAACATACTTCACAAACAAAGGGTATTTTTCCTGTATGAGTCGAGAGATGTCTTCTTAGATTACTATTAAGAGAAAATCGTTTGGAACATAGTTCACAAACAAATGATTTTTCTCCAGTATGCGTCAGGAGATGACTTCTTAGATGACCAGTTTGAGAAAATCCTTTATAGCATATTTCACAAACAAAAGGTTTTTCACCTGTATGTATCAAGAGATGCTTCCTTAAAGTACTCTTAGCATTAAATACTTTGGAACATAATTCACAAAAAAAGGATTTTTCACCTATATGAATCGAAAGCTGTCTAATTAAATCAGTATTACGAGAAAAGCCTTTAGAACATATTTTACAAATAAAGGATTTTTCACGTGTATGAACAGAGAGATGTTTTCTTAGTTTATTATTATGAGGAAATACTTTTGAACATATTTCACAAATGAAGGGTTTGTCTTCAGTATGGGTCAAGAGATGGTTTCTCATACAACTATTCTTAGAAAATATTTTGGAACATACCTCACAAGTAAAAACTTTTGTGTCAAAGGAGGCATGTTTTTCTTTTTCAGGAACAAAGTGCTGTTTACAAGTGCAGGGTTTTTCTTCTGTAGTCAATGACATTTTCTCAAGTATAATAGTTTTTTTTTTCAGAGGATAACAGAAACTCCCATAACGTATCAGTATGAAGAGACTATCTCAATTTTTATTCAAAGAAATTGTGTTTTGAACTTTAGTAAAACAGTTTTATCCAATTGCGAATCTAAAAAAGAAAGAAAAAAATAAATAAAAAACCCACTGTTCAATAAATTGCACTAAATTTTAACTTTGATATAAATATTAGATTTTTAAGTTTTATTTCTTTAGTACAAAATTCACACATTAAAAGTTTTAAGGAATAGAATAAACTTAACAAAACATATTTATTTACAAGAACTATAAGATTGTAAGGGAATTCAGAGTTGCATGTTTATTGTGCTTATGTTTCAACACATTTGGTGAGAGAGGCTTCCAGCTTCTTTCTTCTGCACATAAGACCTTATATGTGCGCTCTGTCGTGCCTTCTATGAAAACAATTTTTAAGAGGAAAGAAAGCATTTTGCTAGGGGTAAAATACTAATTTCAATAAAATTTCAAATATTATCTCACAAAGAAAAATTTATAAGATATACATTAATTCATATAGCACTAAAATGCACATTAAATATTGAAACATTACACCACAGAGTTTGTATAAGGGAAGAGCAGAAATTCATTAATCAAAGGGTAATATACAGAAATCTCTAACATTCCTTTTAAGAATTTATCACTCAGAAAAACGTAGATTTACCATTCTTAGTATAATATCCTTTTACTTAAAAAATTCAATTATTCTACCAACCAACCATTTTTTAGAAGGTAAATTTTCCTGTCTTATCAGTAACAAATTTTATTTTTGTACATTATTCATATTAAGTTTCCATTTTTCCCTCTGCTGAATATAATTCAAATAATCTCTTTTCCATAATTTCCAAATTCTTTGGCTAAATTTCGTTTTTTGCCACTTTAACAATCTATTTGCATTGATACATAATCTACTTGCAATCTGGAGATCGAAGTGACAGGTCTTCGTATGAGAAAATGAGGAAAGGTTAAGGTTTTAAAGTTTTGGAATTCTGGTGATAATGGGATAAAAGCAAGTGAATTTAAAACTCCATCAGTTTAAGCTACTGTTGGGAAAAAATTTCTAATGTTAATTTTTTGTTACGTATTACTCTTTTTAATTGAAATTTGAATGATTTTACTCCTGATTCTCAGATGCCACCAAAATTTGGGGATTTGGAAAGGGGGGTGATAATTCCTATTGGATATTTTTATGGTTACAGATGTTAAAACATTGCATAATGTCATATGGAGAAGTAATCATTTTTTGCATTTTTTTCAACTCAATGATTGCTCTAATGAAATAGTTTTTGAACATTTGCATCTTCTGCCAAACAAATGTTTTAGGAGGGCTGCTTGACCTGAATTGTCATATTAGATATCTAAGCACAAGTGTATTGCCTTTGAACGCAAACATACATACACTACAACAACAAGTTTTATTTAATACACCCTTTGTTTGTTTTTAAAATTTAACAAAAATAGCTCCACAGTAACTTAAGCCAGTTATGGAAAATGCATAAGTTTGAGTTATAAATATCATCTACAGTATATTTAATTAAAAGAGTCCATATTGATGGCTTTATTTTATACATTTTATGGATTATAATTTAATCCAAAAAACATAATACGAAAACGTCACAAATGTTTGAGAGAAGATTGAAAACAATGTTTTTTCTTAAAATTATTATTACTACAAGTCTTTATTATTTAACATGAATCTAAAGTAAATTATTAGCATTGAAAAAACTTTTAAATCAATTTTCATTTTAGTTGTTGAAGGTGGTTATAAATATCATTTTGTCCATTGTCACTTTTCTGAGTTTGCACCCTCTACCTCCAATAAGTCAACTTCAAAACTTTTATGAGATTAACTTAAGATGCTCGTATATTAATCGAAACGCATTTTTATTAAAACTATCTTAGTCTATTTTGTAAAATATAAGTTTAAAATCATACATTTGATCGACCTTGAATTCTTCTAACAACAAGGCTCCTGCACACTCATTTGTCCATCCCCCTTCACTCCTCCAATCCTTGCACTTTGTTTTCAATTTGCTTAATTTTAGTACATACGCAATGTAATTCACTCTTTATGTATCATATTAAATACTATCTACATTTAAAATGCAATATTGGAAATAAGAAATAATATTTCCCATCGTTTATGAATCATTTTCGAAATATGCCAAAAAATATACAAAAATGCACTTATTAAATTATTAATTTGTTTACCATAAGCTTACGTGGCAGGAGGGAGAATTTTGGGCTTTAGTTTCTGACTTAAAGCAAAGAAATTAAACCAATTTAAAACAATTATGTTGACCATTTTCAAGAAATGCAAACCCCAATTTCAAGTGAGTGATGTCAGCTGCCATTGTGTTAAATGGGACCGAAAAAGGTTTAAGTAATGAAAATTGACTCATTACCTCACCTTTGGAATATGCGAGAAAAGTAGGCAAAACACTATCTTTTGGTCCGACACATGACACCCAATCAATACTATCTGTATCTGTGTAATAAACAGAACTTGGGTAACTATGCTGTGATGGACTCCAATCGTTATGACAAACTGCTACTAATTACTAGTAATGAGCAAATCTAAAAAATTTGAAAATCGATAAAAATATAAAAATGCATCGATCACAATAAGAATTGATTCCCATATTCTAGTATGGATATTTAAATATTCACATTTACAGGGTTAAGGTCAAAATTACTATTTCAGCATTCCTAGCAAAACAGATTTGACAATTTCAATGACAAAATATCAAAAATTTCCATTGACAAATGCACAACTTTGATCACATTTTTCTCAAATTAATCGAAAATATTAGTAAATTCCTTGACTTTTCCTGTATATTTTTAAAAAAATCATCGACTTTCTTTCACAACTTTAAGAATTCCTATCTTTCCATATTTTATATGACTTTCCATGGTACTAGGAATCCTGTATTAATGTTTACAAGTGCACACACATACCAATGTGAGTTAAATACTTTAAAAGTTATTTCTTCAAATAATATCAAACAATTTAAACAAAATAACCATAACCTGTAAACAAAAATTTCACTGACCACCACTTACCAAGGAATACAATGAAATTTACTATTTATTTTTGCAATAATTTGACAAATTTAGGGACTCTTTTCTAGCTTTTCAATTTACTCAAGTTTTTTTTTTTTTTTTTCCAGTAGTTTAAGAATATGGTGATTCCCATCTCTGCAACACCATTTAATGAATTTTACTTCATTTTTCAACCTCCCCCTCACACTTTTTTATGTCTTTGTAGAAAATATTGCATGACTTTTCCTGACTACTTTACAAATCCCAGACTTTTTAGATTTTCAGTGAATTTCCATGCAGTTAGGAATAATGTATTAATGGTTTTAAGCGTATATGCATGAAAATGTGGCCAAAATACTGTAAAATGTATTTTCTCAAATAATATATTAAATAATAAACAAACTAACCATGAGAATTATGTACTGTTAATTTATTTCATAATGTATATGCATATAAAATGAAAAATACACTTGATGAAGTTGGAATAATGTATTAAGCTTTTATCTAAAACCATAATGAAGAAAGTAGATTTAAAGATTGCAATTCTGTTATATTTAAAACGCAATGAGTGCAGTCAAAAGCCTTATTTACGTATTTGCAATCATCCTATTTTTACATAACTTGCAACAAGAGACTAAAAATGTCTTAACCAGAAACCTGCATGGTCCTCCTGCTGCTTAAAAACAAAGATAATACACTTCCTGAGCCGGACCTAATTTATTTTTTCCATACCGATCTGGGACTGATTTCATTATCTTAGTCATCACAAGCTAAAATTTTCAGTAACGTATGAAAATCATTGTCTCAGTTTGGCCAGGCATATTTAAAGATCAGTAAAATTGGACCTGACACAATCATTTTTGCAAAAAATGAACACATTTTTAAATAGTATATCTCTAAGCTAATTAAAATATAGTAAAATATGAGAAAAAGAACCTGCCTATAATGGAATCTCGCCTGAAACTAAAAAATGTGTTGATCTGTGCAAAATGAATATACTAATACGTGAGAAAATAACATGCAG